>JAODJV010000062.1:3652403-3691572 GCA_026776665.1 Gnathonemus longibarbis | reverse complement strand
ATGATATTTGAAGAAATGTGTGATCATGCCCCAGTCAGTGAAAGTGTGTTTCCTACCCCTAGGCTCCTAAGGGTTAAGTTCACTCCCAACCCAGGATTAGCTCAATGAACTCAGACTTGTGCTGTCACCCACCTTGGTGGGGCCGTTGCCATGGATGATGACAGGAAGTGTGTCATAGGCCACATTCCTGATGCGGACCCGCCCCTTTTCAAACTTCATCACCACTTCCTCTGCAGATAGGAAGACAGTGGGGGGGGGAGGGGTTAGGGTTCGCTTTCTGCCATTTCTACAGTATCTGTAGTGTTAGTCTCTTGGGTTGGGTCTCACCGAGGACGCCGTTGAGGTTCTGAAAGATGTAGGAACCAAGGTCCAGAGTGATGTTTAGGCTTTTCTGTGGAGGACAGACAGACTCATTCACAACATGCCATTTCCCGGCTTGATTTACCCTGTACATGGTAGTAAGGTGTCACGTTGCGCATAGGACTGTAGAACATGTATTTTTAATCTGAAAGCGTAAAATAAACTACAGGTTGTCTCTAATCCTTTAGGGAACAGTAATCGGGAGCAGGATAGATTTGGGCTGGACCTACGGGGTTGCCAGGTCAGGACTGCAGTGTCCTTGAAGCTGAAGATTTTACTGTAAAGTCATCAATATATGTATAGTCTATGCCACCTGGATACCCTAGATTTTCCATCCATCCATCCATCGTCCACTGCTTATCCGTGGTTGGGTCGGGGGGGTAAGCAATCTAAGCAGAAATGCCCAGACCTCCCTCTCACCAAGACATTCCCAAGGCAGCTGAGAGGTATAAACTCCACAGAGTGTCCTGGGTCTGCCCTGGGGCCTCCTCCCGGTTGGACATTCCTGAAACACCTCCTAAGGGAGCCATCAAGGAGGCATCCTAGACAGATGCCTGAACCACCTCAACTGGCTCCTTTCAATGTGGAAGAGCAGCGGCTCTACTCTGAGTCCCTCCCGCATGTCCGAGCTCCTCACCCCATCTCTAAGGCTGAGCCCAGGCACCCTGTGAAGGAAACTCATTTTGGCCGCTTGTATCCAAGATCTCATTCTTTCAGTCACTACCCAGAGCTCATGAGCATAGGTGAGGGTAGAAACGTAGATCGACTGGTAAATTGAGAGCTTTGTCTTCTGGCTCAGCTACCGTCTTCACCAAAACAGAACAATACAGCATCCACAATGCTACCGACACTGCACCCATTCGTCTGTCGATGTCAAACTCCCTTTTTCCCTCACTCGTGAACAAGACCCCGAGATACTTAAATTCCTCTGCTTGAGGCAGCAGTCCATCCCCCCACCAGGAGGGGGAAATCCACCCTTTTCCAGTCCGAGCAGTGGAATCCCGGAACAAGGCCCATTCAGACTCCATGTCCCTTGACTCCCCCAGGAGAGAAGAGAAGTTCTGCCGGAGGTGCGAGCTGAAGATCTCACAGACAGCGGCCTCCACCAGACGCTCCCAGCACCCCCTCACTATGCCTTTGGGTCTCCCAGGTCTATCCGGCATCTTCCCCCACCATCGGACCCAACCCACTACCAGGTGGTGATCAGTTGACAGCTCAGCTCCTCTCTTCTCCCAAGTGTGCAGTAACATATGGACGCAGATCCGACGATACGATTACAAAGTCGATCATCGACCGCGGCCCTAAGTGCTCTGGTGCCAAATGCACTTATGAACAGCCTCGAACATGGTATTTACTATGAACAAATTGTGTTTAGCACAGACGTCCAATAACCGATTACTGCTCAGATTCCCATCGGGCAGACCATTCTTCCCAATCAAACCCTTCCAGGTCTCACTGTCGTTACCCACGTGAGCATTAAAATCCCCCAGCAGATCAATGGAGTCCCCAGAAGGGGCCCCTTCCAGCCCCCCCTCCAAGGCCCCCAAGACGACCGGATACTCAGAGCTGGTGTTCGGCACGTACGCAAAACTGTCACAGTCCCCAGGCGACCCTCTCATCTACTGGGGTAAATTCCAACACACTGGCACCAAACAGGGGGGTATAAACAGCCCCACTCTTGCCTGGTGCCTCTCACCATGGGCAGCTCCAGAGTGGAATAGAGTCCAGTCCCTCTCCAGGAGTTTGGTTCCAGAGCCCGACTATATCTATTTGGTATGTCTCTACCTTCCCCACCAGCTCAGGCTTCTTTCCAAGCAGAGAGATTACATTCCAGGTACCTAAAGCTAGTTTTGGTAGCTGACAATCAGTCCGCTGAGGCCCCTGCCTTCGACCGCCACCCGATCTACATTGCACTTGACCTCCACGGCTCCCTCTGTAGGTGGTGGACCCACAGGAAGGTGGACCCATGTTATTTCTTTGGGCTATGCCTGCATTCATCATCATCATTATTACTATTATTATTATTATTATTCTATTGCACCTGCACTGATCCAGGATCTTGGATCAGATGTTAAACGCCGCCCCCCCCCCCCCAAACAGTGGATCACACCCCCCACTCAGAACACCTACCCTCTGCACCTCATCCAGGTAGATCTTACTGTAGAACAGCTGGTCATCTTCATTGTCCTTTCTCTTCCACTGCTGGACAATGGCGATGAGCTCCTGGGCGTGGCCTATGAATCCTGCAAGGGGGAGACCCACAGGGAAGCCCCGCCCCCAGACACTGATCACCAGGTGTTGAACAGCTCGAGTTAGGGATCTGTGGACGTGGCTGGAAGGTTCTGGGTTTAGATCCCATGGCAAGCAGAGTAATTGTATCACTCTTGGGCCCTTGAGCTAGGGACTTAAACCCAACTGCTCCTGGATCACTGGACACTGGCTCACCCTATGTTCTGAGAGTGAGACAGACACTGTTTGGTAAAAACTACCCAGTTTCCCCAGGGGGATCAATAACATCATCATTTCTTCCATGTTAAGATATTTGCTCCCTATAGCATAAAATCAGTAAGACAGCTTCAGTAAGACTGATGTCATGTTAGCATGTTAGCACTTTCCGGCTGCTCCACCCCAGCGGGCACTGTGCACCCACCCCCAGAGTTGAGGAAGCGCAGGCCCGTCTTGACAGGCGGGTACTGAGTCGCCAGCTTTTGGTCGGGCCAGCAGAAAGTATCAGCCGAGAAGACCACACGGTGGCCCATTCTGGAGAACCTCCAGAGGAGCTCGCGGGGGCCGCTGGCGAAGATGACATCATAGCTGAAGGGGACAGAGGTAAATGTGGCACTGCGTGGTGGCACAGAGCAAAGAGGGTAAATGCTGATGGCATTTATGCCTTTTTGGCTGCACAGAATCATGGATTTTTCACTCAGCTGGCAATAATTTTCCAATCTCACCACGATTCCTTTAAAATTTGCGGAGGGAAACCTCGAATGCTTGCATGAAACTACAGTTCGCCTCTTTGTCCCTTTTCACTAAACCGTTAAACTGTGAAAGGCGGCAGCAGTACTACATGAACCATAATTGTAGGCTTCGCTTTGTGCGTTTAGTAGCCTAAGCGTTTGTTGTGAAAACAACATTTAGAGAAACGTAAAATTAAACCTAAAATAACAGCGCAAGAAGAATGCAAAGCCGCAGGCTTCTCGTGTTAAATTTTGCACGTTTGAGACGCAGTATTAAGTTTCATGTTGCGAGCCTTACGACCACTTGAGAGTGCATTTAGGCTTGGATTGTGCGCTTGTACACGATAATATACGCCTAATTTGTTTTACAAAACGATATATCTGATTTATCCATTGCAGCTATTTACAGTTACTGTTGTTTGTGAAATATAAATTTACCGTAACCATAGTGGGTCACATTTTAACGCAATGTTATGCAACGTAAAAAAAAAAAACGGCGGCACGTGAGCGCCTTTAACTGGATTTTTGCGCCGCAGCATGGGGGAAGACTGACCTGTCCACGAAAAGGATGACCAGCTCCGGATGCTCCTTGTACTTCTGCAGCTCCTTCTTCAGCCAGCGGACCCTGTGGCCCCCTCCTGGCTTCCCCTTCCTGTCCTCCCCATAACCGAGCACCTACATGCACACAAGCACAATACCATACTATACACAAAACACACAATGTTTGCACGTTGAAAATGATATGAAATCAACACCATTTTCGTTTTGAGCACATAGGTCACATCACCGCAAATAACGCACGGCATTTTCTTGGAGATAAAATACCTTGACGGTGTAGTTGAACTCCCTGGCGGTCCGCGAGAACCTCTTGAAGCCATCAGTCTCCTCCGTAGCCACCGTGACGACAAGAAGCTTTCCTGGGAATTGGGAAGGAGCCAACTGAAGAACCTCAGTGGACATACGCCATCACTAATGTTCAAATAACGCACAGGTGGACCTTTTGATATTAACATAGAGATACAGAACCGAGGTGCAAAACATCACGTAGCGCGTGGTCATCATAGGGTTAAATATCAAGCCGTGAAAAACGAAACTTAACCAGCTTTAAAAATGTAGTCTATTTTTTTTAGAAAGAAAACTGAGAAATCCTCCTGCGATTAACGACTGGGGGAAAGAGACCAAAAACATACATATTTAATGTATTTACAAGGATTGTGTTGATTAATTTCAGCGCGGATTTAAGGCCTGTAAATCTATATACTGTACAACACTTAGATAGCGACAAGTAGCCTATAATACCAGCCGTAAAAGTTGACTAACATCATGTATTATACCAAACGCTGTAAAGGTTCACATGCGCGTTAATCATATGCGTCCTGGGAAGGGACGCGGAAAGGCTGAGACGCGGGGACGAGCACCTGGCACGGGGGCCCTCTGCTCCTGGGCATCTGTGCAGCGGGAAACGGCGCAAATAACGAGCAGGAGCAGCGCCACCGCCCCATGGCCCGGATTCCCGCTGTCCCCGTCCCGTCTGCGGCGCGTCGCCATCCCGCTGAACATGAGGAGAAACTGCGCTTTCAGTCCGTCAGCGCCCCAGGAGAAATCCTTAATGTCCCTTAAAGAGAACGGGGGGGAACAGAGTCCCTCCCAAAAAAAATGAGGAAGAACACCGCATATAAAGCGGAATATAAAGGACCGGACCGGACCGGTTCCGCCGGCGCTTCCGATCTCGGACCGGGTTCGGCACGTTTTGAAGGGGAGAGTTGAGTCTTTATTGCCACGTTTCAGGAAGAGGACGCCGACGGCTTGTAGTCTGGACAAGGGCTGTTATCCGGCAGCAAAATAATATCTAAAAATAATAAAAACTAAAATAACCTAGAGGCGGATATCCGAGCCACGTCGATGTAATATCATTAAGGCACGCGAGCGTACGCTGTATGGACACATTCATACGGCAAATATTACAACGCAAGGCGGCTGATTAATGAAAACTGTCATCTTTAAGTTTTTCTACCAGTGCAACTTTTAATAATAGTCCGATACAGTAATCAGCTTCCCGGCCACTGAAAACGTTCTCCAAACTCCCCGTGGACCTGCAATGAGACACTGGATGTTCAAACGAAATCACAGCCTATATGATTAAGGGACTCAGACATACATTGTGAGGGACGGTATTTTATTGTGGTAGTAAAGGGGAGGGGGGAACATACAGCACAAGCCCGATCTCCAATACAATGTGCATGTCAAGGTCACTGACACACAACGCTGAATTAACGTCTCTAACATACTTTTCTCAAGACAGTCACTGCCACGTGCAGAAAGAAATAGAAAATATATTAAAATAAACGATAAAACGGTGGTTTCTAAAAGAAGTCGACGTCCTCAGGAGCATCCAGGTCGCGGTATTCAATGATGTTGCGCGGATCTCCTCGGATCATTCTGGAAGATAGGGGGCAATAGTGAGAATGGGAGATAATTCCCTCAAAGGAACCACAAGCAGACAGTCTGCATGTTTTCCTCAGATAGCGCACTAGAGGCAGTTGAAGCACGGAGTTTAACAGTCTTACCGGTTACGAGGCTTCCCAGGGTAGCCTCCCTGCCCACGGAAGTTGTCATAGTTACCCCGGCCCCCTCCATACTGGTTGGGTGGGTAAGGAGGGCCACCTGGTAAAGTTTGTGGGGGGAGGGGGGGAGGATAATAAAATATCAGCATGAAGCAGCATGAAAGATGGAGACAATCAAAACGCAGATAAAACAGCCTCACCTCCGTATCCCAGGACGGGGGGGCGTGGCTGACCAAAGCCAATGAGACCCTGAGGTGCTTGTGGAGGGAATGGCAGCCCAGGGGAGAGCACTCCTGTGGAGAGGGGGATGGGGGGGGGCGTGACCGTCTGAATGTAGGGAACAGCACTACTGATAAGGTGAGTGAGGCCTGCTGTAGGACCAGGAAGTGCCGCACTACAGGACCAGGAAGTGCCGCACTACAGGACCAGGAAGTGCCGCACTACAGGACCAGGAAGTGCTCTGAACTGTACAGAGGAACCAGAGACTATGGCTTAAGCATAAATGGAACACCCTGCTTTGGACAATTCTACCCCCATGTGTTACATAAGGGTGAGCTCAACCCAATCCAAGCCCAATTCAACCAAGTCTTGCTCCAAGCTTTGCTTCTACAGTAACTGAGGGTGGATCCATCCTGATGACAACAAGGAGTATCTCACCTTGCCCCGGGCCGGGGGGAGGCACGGGCTTCATTTCAGGGAGGGAGGGCCTCTTGGCGTCCATGAGGAAGTTGTTGAAGAAGACGACTTCCTTCTTGACCTCCTCGATCTTGTCGCCATGCTTGTTCAAGATGTGTTTGCGGACAAACTCTGGGCCCTGGGTGGAGGCGCCGTGAGGAGCAGATTAAAACATGCCACAGAGGGCTCTCTGTTAAAATGTACATTAGATATTCAGAAGAGAGGAATCCCTGAAGGAACCTGGGGCCCCACAAACTGATCCATGAAGGGGCTTAGATACATCCTCACACTGCTCCTCAGAGGACAGACACATCTCATGTACAAATGGATCTCTCCTCTACCGAATCACAAGGAGACATATCACATCACACACCTACCAGCATCTGAACACTGGAAAGCCACAGAGGATGACCTGTGACCCGCAGACCTCATGCAATCCCATGATCGCCACACCCACCTTGA
The DNA here is from genome assembly GCA_026776665.1 of Gnathonemus longibarbis. Lineage (NCBI taxonomy): Eukaryota > Metazoa > Chordata > Actinopteri > Osteoglossiformes > Mormyridae > Gnathonemus > Gnathonemus longibarbis. The sequence goes on along the minus strand of JAODJV010000062.1, from coordinate 3,684,554 downwards.
ACTTCTTCCCACTGAGCGGACAGAGCCACTTGTCCTTGCCCAGCTCCTGGGTGTTAGCCGACACAAATTTCTCCACTTCCTGTTCAGGGTCTTTGCGGCCCATCTTCGCAGCCTCTTCCTCCGATAGCGTCTCCCTCACGCTGAACAGAGCCGTGAGCTTCTCCTCGAAGGTCTTCTGCCACTCAGCCACTGAGGACGGAAGACAGGAGAGCTGAGCACCCCCAGAAAGCAGAGTCAGGTCACCGGCAAGGTGAACAGGACCGAGGACACGTAGGACAGGACCGAGCATGAATGATACCATGCAGTGAGAAGAGGGGGGTGTGTACAATGGTCCAGAGTATTAAGCAGGTACAACCAGAGTCACATGACCCTGAAGTGCCAGCCAAGATACATCCAGGGCTTCAAGGTATACATACCACACCAAGCTCAAAAGTGCACAACCAGATCACCATAATACCTCTAATATGATGGAACAGACAATTTTAAAAAGCCACAGGTATGTACAAATTCAATGAGTCAAAAAAACCTCCCAACAGTAAGACCATGCAGGGAAATAGTACACAAACATGGAGCTAGGCCTGGGCTCAAAGGGGGAGGGGCTACCTTCTCCGTGGGTAATGCGATTGGGCGGGATGGGGCCCCGCACATGCACGATGCCGCAACGGTTGGGCATCTCGTCCTCGTTGGGGTACTCGCAGGAATTGTAGTAGTCGATGGAGTGGACGATGCGTAGGTACAGCAGCAAGCGGTCCAGCACCTGGCACAGGGGAGGGGCAACCCAAAATCCCAGGGGTGTTAGGCCAACTGGTAGCTGCCGATGTGCTGTAATCCCACCCACTGTGGGCGGAGCCTATGCACCACACACCTTCACCAGCTTTTCATCCCGCTCCACGGTGATCTCCGCCGGGTGTCCCTCCTTGCTGCCCTCCTCGGGTTCGCCTCCCCCAGCGCCCCCCAGCAGTTCCTCCTCCTCCGCGCTCACCTCCTCGATCAGATAATCCGTGATGTTCTTCAGAATGGGGTTCTGGGCCGGGAGCTGTGGGTGGAGCAAACAATGTGACAGGAGAGGTGGTGGGGTGGCCCCCCCCCATGACCTCAGGGGTGTTTCATACAAAACACAGCATTTGCTCACTGCTGCCACCTACTGGGGAGCCTGGGTCACAGCAGCACCGTACCTCCAGGCCCTGTGCATCGGCCCTCTGCCTGGGCCCCCACAGCCTCTCCCTCTCATCCAGCGTGTGGATCAGCCTGGCCGACAGCTTGATGTCGTTGCGGAGAACCTGCCGGTGCTGGGTGATGCCGTTGATGTTGCGGACCCTACGTGCCAGATCGCGGTTGACCCCTGGAGCCAGCTCGCAGTCCCGCAGCTGTGATGGACAGGCGGCTTGGGGTAAATATGGGGCTCACCGGTTGCAAGAGGGCACAAGCAAACCATGCCGTCGTCACAGAGAAGCTGTGTCACCGACCACGGCTGACTCGTTTTTAGGAAACACTCACGCGGATGTTCTGCAGGTTCCAGCAGATCTCCTTGATGTTCACGCTGCGGTCAAACGTCACCCAGCAGCGACGGAAGAACCTGGCCGACACATACGAGAGTGAGACCTTCACACTGCTCCCCCCAGATTTCACCACATTCGATGAAATCGCAAACATCCTAAGCGTTGCCGTGGAGACTGACCTGCGCTCTGGCTGGGGCTCTGATAATGCTACCCGCATGAATCCCGGGTACCGCCGGCAGAGCTGCGGGTTTGAGGGAGACGGGCACCGTCAGCATAAATGACCCCTCCCCCGCACTGTAACCCCTCCCCCCTGTAAGGATTCACTGACTCACTGCGACAATTTCTGCCTTGGAGATGCTCGGTGCGATGCTCCTCATGAAGAGTGAGCAGGTCTTGTGCAGCGGCCGCGGCCGCACCTGCGCCTCCTCCTTGGCCGTCTTCTCTACCCGCTCTTTCTCCTTCAGCTGCTGCTCCTTGTGCTCCTTCGCACTCGCTGCGGAGACATGCCCATGTTCAGGTGGAGGAACCAGTGAGACTTACGAAAGTGTGACACACGACCTACGACCCCCAACCCGTCCTCACCTTCGCCTTCCTCCTCCTCCTCATCCTCCTCTTCCTCCTTGTCCTCACCTTCCTCCCGCTCGGCCGGTTTCTCGGAGGAGCGGGAGACGGAGTCCGAGTCCGAGTCAGACTCGCTGTCGGAGGCGCTGGCCTCATCTTCACTGTCGCCGCTGCGCTTTCTCTTCCTCTTCTTACTCAGCTGGGGGGGGGGGGGCGGCGTGACCACACTGACCAATAACCAAGCCACCACCGTGAAGAGGCCTCACACCGCTGCGGTCTGCAGAACCGCTCACCTTCTTAGGCTCCGAAGGCTCCTCTTTCCCTGGAGCTGCCTCCACTTTGTCCTCCTCAGCCCCGCCCCCTCCGGTTCCGCCCCCGCCTTTCTGCTTCTCCTCGGCGCCTCCTGCCCCGCCCTCGCCCTGAGAGAGAGGCACAGATCCCTGGTTTTTCAACCGGACAGACACACCCATCTCATGCCGTCTAATGGCACTGCAGTGAATCTGCCTCCATCCTTCAAAGCCACTCCAACCTTCTCCTTGTCTTCCTTGTCCGCCGAGAGCTTGCGGTCCGCATTCCCCGCCTTGGGCTCCTCCCTCTTCGGAGGCTCCGCCCCTGGGCCACCGGCGGCCGCCCTCTCCCGCTCCTCTTCCTCCTCTGTGGGCTGCTCCAGGATGCGCAGGTCGTTGTCACTGCCTCCCTCCATCTTTATCACCGCTGAGGAAGAGGAAGGAGATGCATGACCATCCCCAGAAGGCCTACGATTTTCCTAAACAAAGCTATTTTCTCAAAATCTTTCAAATATATTTCATTAGGGTTAGTCAACTACCCCTAAGGTCAGCTGGTGTAGCAAATAGCATCCGTCAAGTTCACGTCCTTAACTAAGTTGCTAAGCGGGCACAGGGCCCATTGTAAACAGTCGCCCACTTTTATCATTATTTTTTTAAAAATGCAATTGGTGCCATGGGATCATGGGCCGGCTTCCCACACCAGCGTCCAGGATCTTGATGATGGCGGGGGCGCGCTCGATGTCCAGGGAGACACTGTCGAACCAGCCTCCCTCCAGCAGGTACATGAAGACGCTCAGGCGATTCTGCAGGGCGCTGTGGGCGTCCGCTTTGCGGCGGCCCGCCTCGTCCGGGTGGTACTTGGAGCGGAACCTGCATGGACACCCAGATGGCAGGAGCCCAGAAGTGGAGGGGGAGGGAGAGGGGGGCGGGGCGGCAGGGAGGCGGTGAAAGAAGAGGCAGTCAGGGGAGCTTCACGAAGCAACTGGAAGACCAGGTCTCAAACACACAACCCCCCGTTAAATTAAAAGAGTAGGACCGGACCCCAAATGGGCAGCACTCAGACACGGTCGCTAATTAAGGCTGAGCCGTCGGCCATGTGCTGGTGCTCGCTAGCTGAGATTCTTTATTAATGGATCCATGTTCACCCCCCCTTGCCCCCCCTCCAGCAGTAATCTGCTTGTACAGTCATGAACGTCCCACCTGGAGAGTGATGCCACTTCCCAAACCACACTGTCGCCGCTTAAAGACCCGTTTCCCTTCTTCTGCTCTCCTTTCTCCCGCATATTGTTTAAATATAACCACAGAAAAGGGGATTCAGATGGCTCCCTCTGCTGGCATCCCTCCGCACCCCATCCTCCTGGAACGGGCACCCTGCTACCAACCCCCCCACCCAGTGGGATTCCCCACGTAGAGCTCGGCGGCTTCATGACTGTACAGGCACATTGACAGCGGCTCTGCCCTTGGCCGGCCCTCCAGCAGGGAGAGACCTCTACCTTTCATGCTGCAGAAGCAGGCACAGAACCTGCAACACGACCTTCACCATTAACACACTAATTAGCACTGAATCACTCACCAGCTGCGGAGGCAGCAGTAACTTCACAGAAACCAACTGTAACACAGTTCACAGATGTATTAACAAAACTAAACACACGTACGGGTCTGTGTCGTGGACTAAATTTACCTTTTTTCCAATGTTTAACAACACAAATATACTCAGAGGGTCTCTTCTGGCACAAAAGGTCACTCCACTGCAGCCCTGATTGTTTGTGCTCTTAAATGCTTTTAGGGACGTTTTGCTTTTGCATTTGACTCGGTCCAAAAAAAAAAGAAAACTAAAAATGTTTTTGTTTGTAAAAGAAAAGGGAGGGAAAAAAGCAGCGGACTAAGGCAGCTGTTTGTCTGTTTGGATGCCCCACACGCACCACAGGGGGCGCCATTGAGCCTGTCTGCCTAGGAGCCCTGGACTGTGTGTCTAAAGTCACTGCATTGTGCGCAGTGTGGACCCTGACTGTCTAACAGACTCCTGCGGCGGTCGTCCTTGTGCGGGTCCACGTCTTCCCGTACCTTGTAGAGGAGGAGGGGAGGAATAGAGGGAGCGACTGCTCTGTTAATTGTAAAAAAAAAAATTAAAAAATTGTAAAAACAAAAAGGCAAATAAAACACACTGATCCGGGTGACCTGTGGGGAACAGCGCATGAGAAATAACACGGACAGTGAATGGGTGAGAACAGAGTGCAGGCCTGCCATGCGCACACACACACGCACACACACACAGGCTCATCACGAACATAGCCTGCCAACCTAATAAGTCTGGTCCTCTGTGTTCCTCAGAAAAACATTAAGACCTTTAATGGAGATTGCCAGCCCAGGACCTTCAAGGCTACTTCAGGAAATGCATCTAGCTCAGACTACCTTAAATCCAACAAGTTATCCAGCTAAGCAAGAAGTCCTGCTTTGTGAAACTGACCCCAGGTAAGTAGGATTCACAACACATCTTTATACCTTCACAACATTAGAGCCAAATAGCAGGAATATCATTCACGCTCCATACAGGCAGACCAAAGCTAACCACTTCCCAGGCTCATCTTCTCACACAGGACTAGTACATCCCAGTCGTTTACTCTTTACCCCGACACTGAGGTTCAGTCAAACGCAAGAGGCCACGGAACTTTATCTCCTTAAGTCAATTTTAATTGGCTGAAGTAGCCAGACTTTCCTTCAAACATCACATACGACCAAACGCAAACATCACACTACAAGCAAAAACATCTCCGACAACACAGCCATCTCAGTGACACCATCTTACTCTGCACGGAACCCCCCCCACGATCCTGATGGTACAGCCCACCCCACCATGCACAGCTTGGGCCGACCCGCTGGACCGTACCACTCCTCGTCTTTGTGGGCCAAGAAGAAATCCTGCATCTGCTGCCGCCTGAAATCCATCTTGTACTCGTTGTACCGCTTGACGGCCTCCGTCTCGTCCACCGAGTCATCCAGGGACAGCAGGAACTCCTTGAAGCTCTTCATCACTGGTGGGGGAGGGGCCAGCTCCACATCATGGATGTTTCCCAGCCTGAGAAGATTGTGTGAGGTGGGGGGGGGGGGGGGTGATACTCAAACATCTAAGCAAAAACTCAGTTATCACTCCACTCAGTGATCAAGACCTCTCTGACGGTTTGAATAAAGTTGACCGTGTCTATATGGCAACAACTGCCCTCCGCTCACCGGGCCTGGATGGGGATCCCATGGTGCTGCTGCATCATGTGCATGTCGGGGGGGCCCCAGGGCTGTGGGGGGGCATAGCTGGGCCCCCCGCTGCCGCCTCCATACGGCAGGTCGTAGCCGCCGTGGTAGGGGTCACCACCATGGTCGTCCCTGCAGGGGGCGATAAGGAGCAGGGCTCAACATTACCGGGTAACAAGTGGGGAGAGGGTGTGGAAATGTGGGGGCGTTACTCACCAGTCCCTGCGCATGCGCTTCTGCTGCGGGCTCATGTCGTGCCGGGGCGGCGAGAAGCGCTCACGGCGCCCCCGCTCATAGTCCCGGTACTCCGCCCGGCTACGCCGCTCCCGGCCCCGGTCCCACTCCCTGGCAGAGGGCCGCCAGCACCCGGAAACAAAGAACAACCCCTTAAAACCCGATTCCCACTCTCGGTACCATGCCGATCCCCGTCTGCTCCCCCCACCCCCGAAAGCTCCTGTACCCCTCAAACTCTCTCAACACCTCATGCAAACAAAAAGTATAGCATGTCTCACACCCCTGTCTTACCCATCCCGCCCTGCGTCGTCTCCTCTTATTCCCTCTCCCTTACCTGTCGCTCCACTCGTCCCTCCGCCGGTCCTCCCTCTCTCGTGATCGGTCATAATCGCTCCTCTCCCGGCGGAACTTGTCTCTCCTTCGCCGATCGTACTCATCGTCACTGTCTCCCATCGCTTATCCTACGAACAACGGAGATACAGAGGAAGCAGCAGCCGGTTTCCTCTACGAAACCTTCTAAGACCCGGTTAACCCGTTATTCCGGTCTTTCCAGCAGACCAGAACTTGGTCCAAGCCCTTGACGGTTCATTCTGTAGTAACGACACATTTGTAAATGGGATCCGGTTTTATTAATTTCCCATCAGAAGAGACCGGGCAAATTTACCGTTATTTAAAATTGCGAATATACATATATGTTCTTTTTTTCCCAGAAACGTGAATTAGTGGGAGCCAGATAAACCCGACGATGCTTCCCGATCCGCACATGGTGCCCGGCGGAGCCCCGTCCTCACGGCCAACGGCACTGGAGCTGCACATGGCGGCTGCCTCTGTGGGCAAGTCCCGGCGGCTGCGGCCTACTCGCCCGTATGTCCGTACTGCAGCTCTGAAGAGCGTTTGGGGCTCCGAAAGGGAAGCCAGATAGACGGTTTACCTGCACAAACCCGTCCGGTTATCAGCCCGGCCTTAGCGCTTTATATTTTATATGAGTTTATTTTCACCAGCAAGCAGCTCCCGCCGCTCTGCTGCAACCGCGGCTCCGCAACTCCCCGGATGTAGAGGGATGTCCTTTGTCAGGAGTCTTATTTACTCTGGTCTCTTTACCCGGGGGAGGGATCTCGTGCAGGATCGGGGTATTAAAAGCTGGCGGTGTCTGTATATGGACGTGCTTTTATTAGGGGTTTTATCAGGGTCTTTTCACGGGTGTCTTAGGGCTCCTTGCCGAACCCGAGCTTTCGGTATCTATAAAGAACGCTCTTGGTCACGGGTCTTATTTACACGAGTGTCTTTAACCGGGGGAGGACTCCTTGCGGGACACGGCGGTGTCTGTACAGGATGATTTAAATGTAACATATTATACCGCATGAATAATGCTTGAATGTGACGAAGCGCGGCTTTCAGAGAAATAGACGATATCCCGCAGTTCTGGTAATGCAGCTGTAATTAACTGGCCGTGTTCTACACAAAGAAAAACTGAACCCACATTAACGCCACATTGACGTATTAACGCCAAAAGCACCGCCCCCCCCCGGCATGGTGACAGCGGCTTAGTGTAAACTGACACCCCCCATGTACTGAAGGTGACGACTGGGCTGCGCGGGTGGCATGAATGCCGACAGTGAGATGTACGCGTGCAGGCTCTGTGGCGCAATGGATAGCGCGTTGGACTTCTAGACTTTGACTGGGTGAGGTCATTCAAAGGTTGTGGGTTCGAGTCCCACCAGAGTCGTTGGGTTTTGGTGGGTTGTTCCCTGCGTGCTCATAATGCTTTCACCATTTGGACCTTGAGCAAAGCCCATAGCCGCGCTCTCTGAATTCTACGTCGTTTTAGATAAAAGCGTCTGGTAATAACTAAATTATAATTACCCTGAAGCTAAACCCTAGTTTGACCATTTTAGAAAATAACAAAGTGCAATATCACAACCAAGATCAGAGTAGTGTGGTAAACAAAAGACATATATATGATGCATATTTTTTCTTTTAAATCTGCTTAAATATTTAAAATGATTAACCAACTGCATAATGCGGTTATTTGAAAGTTATTATAGTGACTGATAAGTAGTGAAGTCATAATTACATTCTTTACATTGCTTCATTGCATTAGTTATGAAATGCAGGAGTAATATCTGTAGTGTGTGTGTGTTTTATAAAACAATTAAATTTTCTGAATATGACCCAGGATTCTTGAAATTTATAGCCCTTAATTTTATTAGTTAACCAGTAACTTCAGCTGAATGCGATTTAAACTGATTTATGTCACATTAGGGTCAATATACAAACATAAATATTTTGCTAAAGCACACTGTAAGTTTCTGATAAAGGCACACAGGACGCGTGTCAGTGCTGAACTCTATACAGGTGTTTATCAGGGACACCACAGACCATAAAATCACACAAAATGAGATTAATGGATGTCAGATGGACTATAGATAGTAAATACGAAAGGTCCATAAAGGGGGGGTGGGATTCCATAATGACGATACACTTCATTAAGACAATTAACAATTATGAATAACAAACAAAGCAACTAGGCTGTGTTTGTAACATAAGAAGAGACCTAGGGGGCGCTGTAGAGGGTGTTTTAGAGATGGGCTGGTCAGCGGGTCTTCTGCTCGTCAGGGGGTCCTGACGCTGAGGAGGGGCAGCATCACCTGTGACATAAACACACAGGGGGTCCTCAGCTGGTAGTCATGGATACGAGTGGGTGAAAATCAACAGTCTGCTCTGTTGGTGAACTGGAATGAGGGTCAAGATTAACGCCAACTAAGCTTAACCCTAACCCCAACCCCACCCACCTGCATTTTCATTAATTTACTTTTTTTTTTTCAGGCAAGAATTCCCCAAGATTCCCAACCTCACTGCACATGGGATTTATACGGTTTTTCTGTACTGCTTAAACACTCCATTTTAAGAACTGAACTGTCAACTACCAAAACTCCTCCATCGAATCAATCCCACAGTTGGCAAAACTTTAAACACTGTTCATCTGCTTGGACACAATTTGCAAATCTGAATCTCCCATTTAGCAAAGCTCTAAATATATTCACATGTTCTGCTTCAGGGCACGATTACGAGGGAAGCAGGGCAGCATGTGTGCAACCAAATTTCAGCAGGTTCTCAGTGGCCTCCAAAAAGTCAGGAACTTCAGAGAAGAAAACGGGTAAAATGTATTTTTGCCTCTGAAAGCTACATACTGATTTCAGTCTCAGTAAATCACCAATCTCTAGAAAGGGGGCAGGGAAAAGGCATTTCCAGATAGTACTGTACGGTACTATCTGTTACTGTACAGTAGAGGACATTTACAATACAGCTTGAATACTTCTAACAGAATGGTCTAATTGTAGAATTGAAAAACGGCCACATGATCTCACAACAACAGGAGACACGTATAGTTGAGATGGTCCATCAAAATAATGCAACTCGACTGTGTGAAATACAACAGTGGATTATTAAAGACAGCATGCATTTTTGAGGTATAAACAGTGTAACTCTATCAAGAACTGTCTGTGTCCTGCAACACAACCAGATAAGGGTGAAGAAAGGGTGAAAATATGGTACCGTTTGTGCAAAAGTGAAAAAGTGAATGAGCAACTTACTTATGTGCAAATAAGTAAACTTTTACAGTAAACTTAGCGCTAGCATGTGTACTGTGCTGTATGTGAAGCAGCACATGTGTACAGGCATAAAGACATCATACAGTGTCATTTACAGAACTGAGTGTGATCTATTTTCACTGTGACTATAGAATTTTTGAACTCAATGGTAAGGCCTCATAGATACATTTTCATGGATGTAGCGGGATTCTGGGAAAAAATAGAAGGAAAGGTCATAACATATCTGGCTCACATGCCATGATAGGAGTGTCTAGCCAGCGTGGTGGAAATGTGACCATATGTGCTGCCACCAGCACCTATTGGGATGTTCATCGACATGTTGCCATTGGGCCATAGAACATTAATCTTCTGCTAACATTCCCGGACGGTGTACGGGCTGTTTGTACAGAGAGGTCACGAGCAGCCAGAGCATCTCATTTATGTTACTATTTGGGACAATGTGAGTTTTCACCAGGGTTCTTGAATGTGCGACTGCGTTCACAATAACCAGCATTTCATGAATGTTTGCCTTCCACCATACTCTCCCTTTTTAATCCCTATTGAGGAATTTTTCCCAGCATGCCGGTGGACAGTACATGACCAAGGCCCCTACAGATAGGAAAATCTAATCAAAGCGATGGATGCAGCATGTGAGGATGCAGGAACGGAATCTTGCTGAGGCTGGTTTCGACACACCAATGGATTCTTCCCATGATCCCTTGCAAAGGAGAACATTGCATGTGATGTAGATGCAGTCCTGTGACCTGAGCCAGCACAGAAGCATGAGGCTGTGGCAGAATGAATGATTAACTTTGCTGTAACGAAATATGTAAAATCATATAGTGCAATTTCGTTTTCGCTGTGGGTTTTGTTGTTTAAATGTAAATAAACATTTATAAGTACAGGAATATCCTAAATAATGATTATTTTCCTGTTATCCCAGAGTGTTTTGCATTTATTTATGAGGTGTGTAACAATTTCTGAGTAGTGTTTATGCATTCCCTGTAGGTTTTGTGTGTTTTCTGACAGTAGTGCTTGATTTTGCGTAAAGCTAAAGTTTTGAGTCAACTGTTTGATTTTGCAAAACAAATCTGAAGTTTTGTTTAGTGTTTTGGAAAAGGAGAAGATAAAAGAATTAAGCAATGTGTTTTAGCAGTTCAGAGAAAATCTGTAATGTGGAAAAAACATGAAAATGTTTAAATATAGATGAAAGGCTTGTTGATACAACTTCAGCCAATTATTTAGATTGTTCCGAGACTAAGGGGCAAAAAATGGTGAGAGTGAGAGTGTGTGAGTGAGAGTGACTGAGAGTGAGGTGTTTGAGAGTGAGCTGTGTGAAAATGTGTGAAAGTGAGCTGTGTGAGAGTGTGTCCCGCCTACCTGAGACACCTGTCAGCAGCCTGCCTGGACTGAGGCCCCGGCATGCCCCCCCCCCATCTGGCTGCTCTTCCGGGTACGGCCCTTAAACTTCCTCTGGCGACCCATGAAATCGAGGAGGAGGCTGGGTGGGGCGTTTCGGGGCTCGATTCCGGGCTCCGTGTGTGTCGCTCGCCCCCCCCGCCACACGGGAGGCGTGAGATCCTCGCAGCCCCCACATGGATCCAGATGGTTCCAGAGAAGGGAGCCACCTCTTGTGCCAAAAAGGCCGTCTGCGATCTTCAGACGAGACAGGAAGCACGGAGAGGGTGTCTCAGAGGGACAAAGAAGGAGGGGCCAAGAACCGTGGAGACCATGCCCCCCAGAAAGGCGGAGGAGTCTGGGAAACCGAGCCCTGAATCTTTCGGATCAGATCCAGAACCTGCTTGGAAGGCTCTCTCATGGAAGCTGGGTTCATTAAAGCCTTTGCAGCACCATAAACCCGTAACTGCGGAATCAGAGGATATAAAATATCCCAGGAACATTTTTTTTGCCCCCAATGGGAATCTGGTAGTTTTCATATATTCCAGCTCACTCTCCATGAGACACCCATGTGCAACTGCTAATATGCTCTGATTTATTATACAGCTAAAAATATACGACACATTGAACTGCATGTGACACTTTAAATAGCATTCGATATTATAATTGTATAGTGAATGATAGTAGTTAGAGGACAATGTATGCATTTACATATACAGCATATGAAAGGGTTACATATAAGAACATATCTTACAATACTGTCTAAAAATACTATGCTATAAAAATTATGTATGAGTGATTTGTGACATTCCATTGTCCTCCATTATAATTCTGCAAAAAAGACCAGTCTGAGCTAAGTGAGCATTTTATATTGTGTTTTCACATGGTCAAATACATACATTTCACATGAACTCTTCATGTCAATCAGTTGTTTAATTAATTGGTTCAGCAATCTGTAGATGAATCAACATAAAAGTAAAACAAGGATGTTTACTTACATAAGAACAGCCTTATCTTATTTATTTTTCATTACACATGAATTTTGTAATTTGTAACATGTAAACATTCAAAAAATGATAAGCAGATGCCTACAGTTTGTCCCATATGTAGTTTGAAACATCCTGAACCGACTTAGCCTACCTGGTTCTTTGAGTTGAGGGGTGGAGGCCTCGATTTGACCAGACTGGCCACAGACAGCAGTAGGATGAGCAGGTACAATGTCCAGGGGGACATGGGACCAGAAGCAGGTGAAGATACCATCCTCAAAGGAGAGAGAGAGGAAGAATCAGCGGAACGGTGAGCTGTGCTCTGGGAAGAGGGGTCACTGCGGCAGTCGTCGCCGTGGTCTGGTCCAGCGAGACCCCGCTGGAGGTTATAAAGGGTGACCCCTGGTGGCAGAACTGCATTCCTGCGCGTTGGCCCTGGAGATTCACTCCCCAGCTCTAGGGAGCTAGCTGGTCACGTTCAGGAGACGGCACAGGATGCATGTGCGAAAACACGTCGAAATACGTGGAAGCGTATAGCAAGAGCGGGAGGCAGGCTGCTCGAAACAGCAGGCCTCTGACTCCGACTTCCATGTTTGGAGATCAGTGTTGAGGAGCGTGTGGATTAGAGACGGGGGGTCAGGGGCTGAAAGGGGCCCAGCGGCGGCCCCATTCACGCCGGGCATCGTTAGCCTAATTAGCGGAGCCAGCACACTCAGGCTGTATGAGTCATTGTGTACGTTCGCAGCCCGTTACGTCCTCCCACGTCGCGGTGGGGGCTCTTGTTGCGTCAATCAAAGTTTGTGGAGTAGAGACAAGCTACAGAACATATCTTACTCTCTGGGTCGTGAACATGCAATACTTTCAGCAAAACTTTATGGGCTCGAGGGTGGAATTTGGTCAGCTGGCCACCAGGGGGCGCCAAAATGCATGGTGATGATGTAAAATGCAGAGGTGGACACTCAAGTCACTGACTGAACTCGGCAAAACTGATGGAAAGACTTGGACCTGACTTAGACCCTGTAACTTGAGAAGACCTGAGGTTATTGTCCTCATCTGAACACGATAACGTTAATTTTATAATTTCAGTGTATATTAATTCTCTGCTGTCTGCATTTTCAATTGGCTGAATGCAAGGTCTCCTGAGATGGTTTGCTGGAAAGATGCATCCCTCCCTGCATATACGCAGATGTGAAAACTCTGCTAGGACAACTGTGTGTGGACACTGTCCTTTCAACCTATCTCTGCCTATAAAGAACGTAACCTATGACTTACTGTGGTGGATTTTTGCTGCAGCAAGTAATAATGACAGAGAGACTCGAACTCGACTTTGCATGTTCCCTTCCCTGGTAAAATGGTGAGAGAATCTGCTGAAGGAGCAGGCCAGGAGTGGACCTATTAGAGTCATTAATACAGGGGTCAGGGGTCACTTTCCATTTCCCAAGGTCATTACAACAGCCAACGTGGGAGAGGTCGCCCCCTAGTGTTGCTCATCAGTATGGAGAATCCAGTTCCAGCTCGTTATGTGACTGTGTCTGTTCATCACCTTTTTCCACCCGCAGTTGTGTTCAGTAGATTTATTAGTGATGCAGTTTCTTGCTACTTTCAAGAACATCCTAAGATCGTAGGCATCTGTGTCGTATCGAAGAAATAAAACATTAATCTGAAAAGGCTCACAGAAAGACAGAGCACTTGAGCAGCATATGGGCATTTATGGATTTTAATGTGATATGTAAAACGATGATGGCTGGAAGTCATTTCATCTCGGGGTGATGGATGTCATTGCCAGCAAGCTTTGCTTTGTCTCCAAGTTCTTCTTCAATCCAGTAAGTAGAGAACATTAGAGGTTATTAGGTTATTTACAGATACTGTTACTAACATCTGTGACAAGTCTGTGTATAAAATATCCTGCTGGAGATGTTTTCCAAACATGGAAGAGTGTTAATTTGCATGTGTGAAGGGGGTGTGGCCCCTTATTATTAATATTACCCATGATGCATCACTGATGAGGCACATGCTGGGTGGGGCTATCAAACGTTTAATGGCAACTGTGCACTAATAAGTTGTGAGAGTTGATCTTTGTCTACTCTACTGCAGGCTTCCTCAATCATAGTCCCAGTGGGCTGTTGTTCATGGAGATGTAAGCCTAAATAATTAACTGCATAACTGAGCTGATTTCTAATCCTTGAAATAACACACTATTAAACTATTCTGTGAAGAAGGCCTGTTCCATACCTGTCCTGTAGGTGGCGTACTAACCATCCATTTTCCATTGGCTCACCCTGTCACGGTCCTGTGCTACACCCTCCCCACTCATTATTCCTAACTGCTTATTCACAACAGGAATTTCAGCAGAAAATTCACGGGACACGACTGGGGGCAAACTGGACAGGATCGCACACTCACACCCCTAAGTACAAACTATACGGACATTTCAGAGACTACGTAATTAATCAAACATACATTCACCGATAAAGCAGGCATAAGTAACCTCGAACTGATTCATAATAAAAATAACAGCAGTTCTTTATTTGTTCAGTTAGACTTTTTTAAATATATATTTTTTTTTAAGTAATGAACAGTATTACAACATATCAACAAAGAAACTGTCATGCAATACATAAAATAGTAACAAAGACAGGGATGAAAAGAGAGAGAAAGAAAAACAAAAAAAATACCCAAGAAAACCAAATTCTTCCACAATTTTACAAGTCTTGACAGCTTTCTTGTTTTTACACTTAACTAAAGTTGCGCCATACTGCTTAATTTCATTCAAAAAATGGAAAAAGTTGGGTTTAGATCTTAAAACCTTTTTCTTGTGAATATGGAATTTTCCATATGCAATAAATATCTGAATCACATAAATAATGTAAAACCTCATTTTTAAAATAAATAAAAACGTCAAACATTTCAATCGTCACTTTCCTTTCAATTTTGTTCAGTTAGACTTCATCCTACGGACACTTCACTAGGTTCACTAGCAATCTCGCGAGATTTCCCAGATAAAAGCATCCCCCTCCCCACACACGCATACACACACTTCATCTGGTCCAGCCTCCGTTCTTTCCTCTCTGTGGCCCCGCTCCCACACGCCCTCCCGGCCGTGTCTGTCAGCGGGTATCCGCGCCGAGGTGCGGCTCCTCCCCCCGGTCCTGCTCCCTGCGGAGGTAGCCGAGTCCTGCGCATCGCACCGGCCTGCGCTGCACGCACGGGGGTGTCATACCATATCTGTCCGGTGGCTTTTGCATGATCCGATCGGTAATGGCGTCGGACAGTAGTGATACGGAGGAGTACTACGATGCTGCGGAGGACGTCAGTGCTGGTACTTCTCCTAACATGTAAGTATTTTTCCCGATGAGTCGCTGCATTATTTGCAGTATATGTGTAATAATATTGCAGAGAGATAAATTCCCACCACCCCAGCGGTGTACACTTAAGTCTAAATGGCAAATGCGGGATAACAATGAATGAAAGAATTATTATAATAATTATTATAATATAAGAAATTAATAATAATAATAATAATAATAATAATAATAATAATAATAATGCAAGTAAAGTGTCGATTTCACTAATTGCGACATGCGCAGAAAGAGTTATTGTTTCATTTCTACAGATTTGGGAGATTAATTACTGAAGCACAGATCTAGAAGACAGACGGCCTTTGATTTTATGACATTTCTATGGATAATTATAAGATTTATCGTTTAAAATAAATCTTGTGCTGCATCAGCGCGTGAACGTCTACACGGGCCTTCTGTTGTCATTTAAACGCCATTTTTTCTAAAAAAGGATTTTGAGATGATTTATATGACTTCGGATGTAAATGAGCTGGTTTTAATGTGGTGCTTAGTTGAGCAAATATTTTATTGGGTTCTTATCTGCTAAAATGTTCCTCGTTTCTACCATATCTAACGATATGTCCAGTTAAATAAGCAGCAGATAACTTACACTGCGAATGTTTGTTGCTGGCTTTGTGTACTTTTATCTTTTCAGATCTCATATTTTAATCTCTTTTGCGTCCCAGGTCTCCTGCGAAGTTTGTCCTTCCTTCAGCAAAGGTAGGAGCAGGTATTCATGTAGCTTGATGTAAGAACTGTTTTGATTTCATACTGTGTTTAAGAAGCACTGGACTTTACCTTAATCCCCAGAACAAACTGTGCTTGACCACTAAATTTGGGATACCTGTGGGTGACAGTTCATTAAATAAATCATTTTTTTAAATCCTTTTAGTCTTTAGAAAAGTTTTATCCCCTCCTAACTTGCTTGATTATGATTATAAACCTGTACCTTTCTTGAGAGTCACACATAGCTACGGGAGAAGTTTCTGATCCTCCATCTGCAGGTAGGGGGCGCTGGTTAGCTGAGCTGTTATGAAACTGGAAAAGCGAGCAGGAAATGACATGATGGGTTTGATGGCATCTGTCACAAATGAGAGCCATCGCCATGGTGACCGGCATCCATTTTCTGAGTGGTTGGAAGCTGCTTGTGTTGTTATAGTGTTAAGCTCTGGTTTGAGGAGCGGGGGTCCACTGTGAACATTTGATGTTTGGGTGGGTCAGTGTGAAGGTCTGGTGTGTGGGGTGTCTGTGAGGGGGGGGGTCATGGTGAATGTCAGTAGTGATAACCCCTTAATTCTGTATCTTTCACCCTTCAGGATAGCAGGACTGGCACCCCGCAAAACCCATGCGAGCCTCCCCATGATGACTCCATCCAGGTGAGTCTGCCTCCCCATGTCCCGCCCCTATTTCCTGTCTCAACCAATCACAGCCAATACTGCACAGCTCATTGTGGTATTTATCCATGTTGCTTGATGCTGATTTGTTAAAGTTATGGAAATGCATTCTGGGAAGTGATGGGCAGAACCAATAGTGGGTGGGATTATTTTATGTTTGTAGTCAGTACCTTGTCTTCTTTTTGGTCTCTATTTTGGTGAAACAGTCAGTAGTTAAAAGAGTGCAGTAATCCAACCCACTGTGAGTTTTGAAACCAAATTCAAACTCCGACAGAAAAAGATTTATGTATATTTGGATGCTTATGGAGCTGCCTGTTAAAATCAGGCCCGCGATGTTTCTCTGTGGGTCATGGTCCTGTCTCCATGGCCAGATCATCGACAGCATCATCGAGGAGAGTCAGAAAGAGAGCAACACGGATGAGCTGCTCCTTGCCGCTGAGGGAGGCGGGGCCAGCACCGCAGCCCCCTATGATGAAGGATGGAGTTTAGGGCAGCCAATCACAGTGGGCCTAGGCGAGGGGGGCGGGGCTGTGAAAGCTCCACCCCCGGACATTACCAGCACACTTGTCCAGGAGCAGATAGACTCTGAGGACCAGCGTGAGGAAACACAGGGGGCGGGAGCCGGGGCAGCTGACCGGGGGCTTGCCGGACCCCTCCCCGTGGAGCCCGACATTGTCGCCAGCACTAAAAGACTGCCACCACCGAAGGTCGCACCCTTGAGCGGATCCCGCCCCCCCAAGCCGCCCCCACCCTCCCTGCCCGCGACTCTGCTACTCAAGCCTACCCCGGACTCTGTGTGGTCCCCGGCACTGGAAGGTGCGGAGATCAGAACCTTCATGAGGCTCCTCTCCTGCTATTTGTGAATGTGGTGGAATTGTATTTTTTTATTAGTTCATCCCGCAGCCCTGACATGTGAACTGCGTTAGCCCGTGTCCCCACAGAGCCGTGCGGCCTGCTCTCCCCCGGCGACCCCGGGGACTGTGTCACCAGAGAGCTGCAGTGTCACCTGGACCTAGTCAGCGCCACCAGCGGGGACACGGTGGTGACGGCCCTGGTTTGTGACCACCCAGAATCGAACGGCCCCTCACCTGGCCGTGTAAGTCACTGACGCGGATAAGCAAATGGTCCAACAGAATGGGTCCACCAGAGATCTAGCAGCTTGTAAAATATGTCGCCTTAGGAATAATGTGTCTGGTTCATCTTTATCAGAATGAGGAGCCAACCCCGGTCACCCCCGACAGCGAGACCCCCGGACCCCGGCGCCCCCGGACCCACTCTGGCCGTGAGCTGACTGATGAGGTAGGGAGGCCCTTCCTCAATCACCAAGTCTCTCTCCTCCTTACAATGATCCATTATTTTCCGGGAGGGAGGGCGTCGTGCCCAGCGTTGTGCTTTTAATATTGCTGCGAGTCTACGCAGGTGCTGCCCATCACATGCCAACATAAAATCACACATTTACGGGTTACGTTCTGTTCTGGGGACGGTGTGAGGCTCAGCGGAATAGATCTGCGTGTTGAAGGGTTGCCAGCTCGAATCCCAGGGCTGGTGGCCCTCTGCCACCCATCGGGCACCTACTAACCCCTAATGGCCCCAGGGGTGCCAGACAAGGGTGCCAGACACTAGCTGATCCTGTGTGGTGAGCTCCACCCCCCCGCCCTCAAGCTTGCCGTGTCTCCCAGAGAGCAAGAAGGAAGAAAAAATTATTACTATTGTGTATGTTATGTAATTTTGAATTGGTTTTGTCCGTAGAAGAAAAATGCTGCCAGAGTTTAGCATAAAGAGTCACAATCACAGAGTGTTCAACTGACTGGTTGAAACACAATCCCAGTCTGGACTTGACCTGAATTAACCAACTCTGAATGCTGCTGATACCAGCCTTATTGCAGCAGTTACCCTTTAACTGAAAGGGGGAGTGGCCTTAAAGGAAAGAGGGTGTGGCTGTCAATAGAATGAGGGTGGAGCCTTAAAAAAGAGGGTGTGGCCTTTAATAGAAAGAGTGTGTGGCTGTTAATAGAATGAGGGCAGAGCCTTTAACAAAAAGAGGGCGTGGCCTTTCATAGAAAGAGGATGTGGCCTTTAATAGAAAGAGGGTGTGGCTGTTAATAGAATGAGGGCGGAGCCTTTAACAAAAAGAGGGCGTGGCCTTTCATAGAATGAGGGCGTGGCTGTTAATAGAATGAGGGAAGAGCCTTTAACAAAAAGAGGGCGTGGCCTTTCATAGAAAGAGGGCGTGGCCTTTAATAGAAAGAAGGCATGGCTGTTAATAGAATGAGGATGGGGCCTTTAATAGAAAGAAGGTGTGGCCTTTAAGAGAAAGAGGACGTGGCTGTTAGCAGAAAGAGGGCGTGGCTGTTAATAGAGTGAGGGCGTGGCCTGGCCAGGTGTTTTTCTGCTTTACATCCATGTTTCCTTGGAACAGGAGATCCTGGCCAGTGTGATGATTAAGAACTTGGACACCGGGGAGGAGATCCCACTCAGCCTGGCAGAGGAGAAGCTGCTCTCCGGCATCAACCCTCTATCTCTGCATATTATGAGGCGCACTAAGGAATACGTGACGTAAGGAACACGGCGCCCCCTGTCTGTTTTGAGGTGTAATGCAAGCCCCACACTCACACAGTACCCGGAGCCTGTCAGATGTGTCACAACATGGTAACTGGTATTATGGGGAGTCCTGCTGAGTCTGGAGAAAGGTCCGAATCTCAGGTGGTCTGAGCGTCTGTTCCCTTCGCAGGAACGATGCCGTGCATTCGGACGATGAGGACAAACCCACAATGCATTTGGGTGACACGGACAGGGGGAAGCTGAGGCAGAGGACGTGAGCAGTGGAGGGGGCTGGGGGGGTTGGACAGGTGGCCGGGCGGGGCGCCATGCGGTGGTACAGCACAGTCACGCTTCTTCTATTGCCTTCGTTTGTCACCTCAGCACAAAATTCAAGAAGTTTTTGGGCAAATCTGTGAAGAGGGCCAAACACCTGGCAGAGGAGTATGGAGAGAAGGCTGTGAACAAAGTGAAGAGCGTTCGGGACGAAGGTACGTGCCGGATTCCTGGGCTGGGTATCGCTCAAAAAAAAAAAAAAAAAAATTTCCGATACCAATACAGATACCTTGACTGTGATAGCGGTTCCTGAACGATACTTTTTTTCGATACCGATTCAATAAAATTCATGACACATTATAGTGCAAATCGTTAGCTTTAGTTTAGCATTTAGCTCCTTAGCATTTTTATACGCTCAAAACATAAAAGATATTTAGCTTAAGTTCATGGCTGTACAAAATGTGAATGCACGTGACAGGTCCCCTGGGGTAGCGATGGAGCGCAGCAGGTAAAAAACCCTGTAGCACAAAGAAACTGTACATGGAGGAGTTGAGCAGAAAATCAATTCCAACGAATTAATGCATTAATATTGTTATGAATTGCAAGTCCTTCACCCTCCCTAGACAGAAGGTAGAGTCACAAATGTAAAGAGTGGGTTAAGCACAATATTACATAAATCACAGCAAAGCAGTAGGATAAATATGGTTAAAATGTATATACGTTAAAAGCAATGTCGGTTTGCAAGAACACACTGATTATTAAACTTTATTGAAATGTAGCCTAGTATAATCTGGGTTAACCCTGATGGGTACAAAATCTTATTCAGATACTGTTCCGTTAATAAGCAGGACCACTGCATACGGTCCATGCGGTTTGGTTTCACCTGAACGGCTGAGTAGAGTCTATGAGCCCATTAAGGGTTAACTGGTCATAAACAACCTACAAAATGTTTTAAGTGATTGAAATTCACACGCATTAGGCTACAAGTCAATCACGGTTTGCAAAGTGATTCGGTTAGTAATATCGCTAATGCAAATCTGCCGTTCATGAGAAAACACAAATTATACTGAGCAAATTTGACGGAAGATTTGTGGGCAAGATGCACGTTTAATAGCGTTGTGTTGTATTCTCGGCTGTGCGCGACAATTACAGTTACTCCTTCAGTACTGAAATTTGGTACAAAGTCATATTCAATGCTCAATAGTATCTAAGCATTTCGTTTAGTGTCAAAAAGTATTGAAGTTCGGTACCCAGCCCTATCAGAACTGCAACTGGAACTGAGCGACCTGGAACTGGAACCAGAACTGGGCTGACTAGAACTGGAACGGAAACTCAGTGGGCTTGAACCATAACTGGAACCGGGCAAGCATACCTGAAGCTCGGTACTGATGGACGCTGTCCTGTTCTGATCCAGTGTTCCACATGGACCCAGACGAACCATCCTCCAGTGACGATGAGGGCATGCCCTACACCCGACCCGTCAAGTTCAAGGCCGCCCACGGATTCAAGGGCCCATTTGACTTCGATCA
The DNA here is from genome assembly GCA_026776665.1 of Gnathonemus longibarbis. Classification (NCBI taxonomy): domain Eukaryota; kingdom Metazoa; phylum Chordata; class Actinopteri; order Osteoglossiformes; family Mormyridae; genus Gnathonemus; species Gnathonemus longibarbis. The sequence goes on along the minus strand of JAODJV010000062.1, from coordinate 3,663,678 downwards.
GATCAAGGTGGTGCAAGACCTGAGCGGGGAGCACATGGTACGACGTTGACCCCCCCCCACGAGCACAGACACGCTACCTCCGCAAATAGTGGAGGCCTGTCAGAACATGACTGTACCCCGGTATCTCCAGGGTGCGGTCTGGACCATGAAGTTCTCTCACTGCGGGAGGGTTCTGGCCACGGCGGGTCAGGACAACGTGGTCCGAATCTGGGTCCTGAAAAACGCCTTCGACTACTTCAACCACATGAGGCTGAAGTACAACACGGAAGGTAGGTAGCTGGCCCTGATTTTAATGCTTTTATCCGTGGGATCCAGAGTGACCCCTGCAGGCAGGAAGTGACACGGTTTTAATTCATATCACCTCATTTCAACTATAGTGTCCGGTGTTTTCTGTCACATGGGGGCTGCAAATCAGGCCCATAACACAACAGTCTGAGGACTCTCTTAGGGTCTATGGGTGCGTAATGTGAATATGACACAGTAAGTGTTCTGTACTTAAATGGCCTTAAATATTTCCCATGAAGGAACGGTCCACTAAATGGTCATCGGAATCCTTCTTATGCCAACCTGCTCCACCGTGTTGCACATTCATCTGTTTAACCATGTAGTTTCATGGGGTGTAAATTGTACAGCCGATCCCGGGAGTGAGACACTGCACTGTAATGCACTGTAATGCACTGTAAACTGGAAGTGTGCGGTTTGTGTGATGCTTCTCAACACGGACCTGTCTCCCTCATCGGGTCAGGGCGAGTGTCCCCCTCCCCATCGCAGGAGAGCGTGGGCTCCTCCAAATCGGACACGGATGTGGGGGTGAGTCCTCTTTTTTTTCTATAGAAGTGTCGTTTGTGTTGGATGTCGGGGGGCGGGGCCCCGTACGGGATTTATGCGAGCTTGCATCTGTGACCTACCCTGAGGAATCACCTTCCCAAAAAACAGACCGTTTCCTTTGTACTGCCCTAGATTCACAGCACTCATGAGGAGTTAAGTGGGGCGGACAGACACGGCCCTTTTCTGCAGGTCCCCTTCTGCAAGTACAAGGGCCACACGGCTGACCTCCTGGACCTGTCCTGGTCGAAGGTGAGAGGTCGAAGGTCATGGCGCTGAGGCCCGCACATGCAAACTGTCATGGCTGCTAATGCCCAGTGCCTCTCCTTCCTCGCCTCAGAACTACTTCCTGCTATCCTCGTCCATGGATAAGACCGTCCGCCTCTGGCACATCTCCAGGAGAGAGTGCCTGGTCTGTTTCCAGCACATCGACTTTGTGACGGCCATCGCGTTCCACCCCAGGGTGAGCGAATCCCTATACTTCCCTCCCACGGTCTTCTGCTGCCTGACACAGGTCGCCATGGTAACCAGCCTCCATCTCGTCGCCAGGACGACAGGTACTTCCTGAGCGGCTCCCTGGATGGCAAGCTGCGGCTCTGGAATATACCCGACAAGAAGGTGGCGCTGTGGAACGAGGTGGACGGGCAGAGCCGCCTCATCACCGCCGCCAATTTCTGCCAGAACGGGAAGTACGCCGTCATCGGCACATATGATGGGCGCTGCATCTTCTACGACACTGAGGCGAGTAGTTAATGGAGTCAGTGGAATGACAGTCACCCACCACACAGAGGGTCACATGACATTAAGGTGTTCTGATTGGATGAGAATGTGTTTGGGGAAGTCGGTTTGTCTGAAGGTGATTATTGTTTAGGTGATTTTTTGTTTTCCAGCACCTCAAATACCACACGCAGATCCATGTGCGGTCCACCAGGGGCAGGAACCGCGTGGGCCGTAAAATAACTGGGATTGAACCGTTGCCAGGGGAAAATAAGGTGTGGTCTGATACTATAACGCCCACTCACTCAGATAATCAGAGTAGCTCTTATTAGAGTCACTCAGCCAATCACATTAGCTCTTACTGGTGTAACTCACCCAATCACATTAGCTCTTATTGTTGTCACTCAGCCAATCAGATTAGGTCCTGCAGGAGTAACTGTGGTATTCTTACAGTAGGGAAATTTTACCTCAGCAGGATATTGCTTTATTTCTGGCAGATTTTGGTGACCTCCAATGACTCAAGAATCCGCCTGTATGACCTGAGGGACCTTTCTTTATCGATGAAGTACAAAGGTTACGTCAACAGCAGCAGTCAGATCAAGGCCACCTTTAGGTCAGGCCCATGTCTCTGTCCCGCCTTTGCCCGTGGGGAAACAAATGGGGTTTTCTTTCATGGTTTTTGACACCGGTTGTGATTTTTTTGCTACACTGCCTCTTTTTCAGCCACGATTACTCCTTCATTATCAGTGGCTCAGAGGACAAATACGTCTACATTTGGAGTACCTACCATGATTTAAGCAAGTTCGCCTCTGTCCGGAGGGATCGCAATGACTTCTGGGAAGGAGTTAAAGGTAACCGCAGCTGAAAGCCTGATGGCCTGCCCTGTACTCCCCGTGTACCTACCTCAGAGCTCCACACATCACAGTGGTTGTTCTCTGGAGGCTGCTGCCTGATTCCCCGCCTGAGTGGAACAGAAACATGCATTTTGAGAATCGAGGAGGTGTGAAATCCAAGCTAGCCTCAGATCGCTAATTTCCCGGGAATGGGTCACGTGACGTGGGAGCTCCCAGCAGCTGCGTGCGACCTGTCCATCGCACATGCCAGCTGCCTGTCTATATTTCCCACTTGTCTTCCCCAGCCCACAACGCGGTGGTAACGTCGGCCATCTTTGCGCCACACCCCGGCCTGATCGTCCCGCCCACGGCCTGCGCGGAGAAGCCGAATGTAGGGCACGGGAGCGGGGATCCGGAGGTGATTCCATCAGGTGAGTCTGGGGAGGGGAATCTCAGGAGCACCGATGTCAGCCCCCCCAGAATAATAATGGATGGTTTGTCCCGCTCCTCAGGGGCCCTCAGGACAGAACACACCGAGGTCCTCCTTTCAGCTGACTTCACTGGGGCCATCAAAGTGTTTGTCAACGTGAAAAAGTGACAAGAAGCACACACCCCCCCCGCTCCCCCCTAGACTGGAGGAGTGTTTTTGTGTCAGAGCAGTCATGTTCAGCCACACCTGCACCTGTGTACCTACGCCACCTTGTGGAAGGACATGAGATTGCAGCTTCCAGCACACGGGGGCAGGTTCTCGGACAGGAGTAATGTGAAGACGGCAGGGTGCCATGCTGTTTTTAGAACGTTATCCTCTCCACTGGGGTGAGGGAGGGAGCAGTAGAGGCTCAGCCTGCACCCTGTGCTGTATGTGCACAGCGTCTCACTAGGGACTTGTGACAGACACTGCTGTAGAATGATGGACACATCGTGAGCCCTGATTGGTCCACATATAGTTGAACACGCCCACTTTCACCACGCCCCTCTTTCCTCATTATTGCCCTTAATTGAAGCACCAACTTTTTAGAATAATCATATTTTTTTATTAAGAATCTAAACAGCAGTTGATTACTTGATGTTTGTTTTTAATCTCTCTGTAAAAAATGGTTTCATATGAATTTTTTCTTAACCAAGACACACTTACTAACTGGGTTAATAATAATAGATACTTTATTGAGCCCCGTGGGGAAATTCTCTTTACGTCTCCCCCAACTTGCTCTCTATAGGTGAGAGCAAGCCGATGGCGAAGAGCAGCCACCCATAGCAGCACTCAGGGAGTTGGGGGTTAAGGGGTTTGCTCAAGGGCCCAGAGACATATGACTGTTCTGCTGCTTCTAGGCTTGAAACCACAACCTTCTGATCACAGGCAGAGAGACTGAGCCACACACTGCCCCTAAATTTACACTTTTTTCATCTGAGACTTTTATCCAAAGCCACTTGCGGTAGAAGGAAAGGTCACTGGGATTTGAACCCACAACTTTTGAGCTGCTAGTGCAATGCGCTGATTGTTGTAGGTACTGTAGCTCATTTCCACACAACTGGTGTAATTAGAAATGGCCAATTATAGGTATGGTATTAAATGCTATTGAACAATAAGCTAATGAAGATTTTCATTTCCTCATCAGTACAAATCAGTTTATTCTGCTCTGGGCACTTTTTATACTGCAGTCTGTTACTTCTTGTGATTTTTTTTACAGGGTTATGAAGCCATTATTATTATTTTTATGTTTATTTACAGCAACCAAAGGAAAGAGATAAAAATGAAAGGTCAGATGTCAGATGATTGGCAGGACAATGCGGTTTATCGGCCACCAGCCATGACGAGCTGTGAGAATACCAGTGGCTCTCCTGTTCCCTCTGCCCACACTGTATCACACACTTTTAAAAGCTGCCATGATTTAATCAGCCAATCAGTGTGGTGAGCTATGTAGCTAGGCCCCGCCCCCACAGGGAAGGGTCAGGGGTCACCAAGGCCGCTCATTGCAGGGTGACCATGCGGCTGCCTCGGCCCCTTCCCCTCCACAGCCTCTGTCCCCAGCCTCCGCGGATCTTCAGGTTGGTGAAGCGGTCGTTGAGTGTTAGACTGGTCTGCGAGGCAAAGAATCATAAAGAACCAAACGTCAGGTGGCAAGTAATTATTAAAATACATTGTTGTATTCACACAGGCAAAAGCGAGGGACACCTTGGGGGCCTTTCTCACACTGGGCAACCAGTGATGACCCGCTAACTGTCATTAACTGTAACGTCAAGCTGAGCTGAATCTCCTGGTTTGTGCCGGAAGGTCCTACCTGGTTGGATACAGCCTTGAAGTTGAATCTCAGAGGGATGCCTTTGGGCTGGGGAGATGCAAAGTTTCCTTCCCCCAGAGGCCTGTCACTCACAGAAGGCTGGTTTGCCCTGTTTCCGGGGGGAGGGATTAAGTGGACAGGGTGTTTGGCTAAGGCAGTGTTTCTCAAACCGGTCCTTGTGGACCCCAAGATGGTCTATGCTTTTGCTCCCTAATAGACAGTCCACATTTTTCCTCTATCCCAAGGTCCTGGTAGAGAGCAGTTTGAGAAACACTGCTCTAAGGTTTGGTTCATCTCATATCACTCCTCATCTAACTGAATGCAATAGGCGCGCACCAGTTTAACGACGCAGACACTCATGCTAACAGTGCCCCCATGTGGTAACAAACAGTAAGGTCATCACTTCGGAATGCTGATGTTAGTCCTGCCGTGGTCTTAAAACACAAATCTGATTGTTCCTCAGCGATTGAGTAAACTAATGTTAAACCAAACGGTTACAGAAACAAAAATAGGCATGTGGATGTACTTATTAGCTTATTTGCAAATGCAGAAATACGTCATTAAAAAGAAAACCGACTGGCATTTTAACGCACTTCCTTAAAATGTGCTGATAATGTACTTTCTACTTCACGAGTATGTCGGAAATCAGTAGCCGCCAAATAAATAATAATGTACCTTCCGATGTAGCTAAAGGACTTACTGCGGATCCGAGTTCGCCTTCGAGTTCGGTAGTGATACTGTCAGGATGGATCCAGAAGAGGGCGCCTTCCCCCACCTTTGGGCGAGATTGAAACGGGTCTCAGACACGGTGAGGTGGAAAGCCCGTCTCCGAAAGTCATCCGACACCTTCCCTACCTTCTCGCTTTCTGAAATCGCTCCGGTTTTTCGCCCCATTTCCAGGGACTAAACTACACAGGAAAAAACAGGACTCGATTTAAACTGCTCCCTAATTTGCGAGGAAGATACACGAAAACACGCGTTTGTAATAATCAAACACTGAAAGCAAGCTCATATAGAAAACGGGAATAAAATCATTGATCCCAGCAGAACAGGAGATAAATCACTTAAATTTTGTTTATTAAATTTTAAAAATCAACGGAATGCAATGCGTATATGCCTACTATAAAGGCAGTAAAAAGATATGTAGAAGTTACAAGCAGTAGGCTACTGTGAATTTTTTTAAACTAACCGCTCTGTTCAGTTTAACCGGCTTTGCCCTGTATGGTCTCTGCTGGGAATACTGGAAACTCTGGTTGAGAGGCATCCTGTAATAAAAACAGAGGAATGAAAATGGACCCCCCACCCCACCCCGGACACAAGGGGAAATAAACCGTCCGTGACGGTGCTCAAATATACGCAAATGGGTAATAGGATAAAAGTTTTCTTGTTTCAACACTGATAAGCAAATAGGTTTAACACGTGTTGCGGCCCAGTGATGGAATATATCCGTGATACGGGCGAAGACTAACATCTTTTTACCAGTAAATCCCACGTTAATGCGTTTCTGTTGATATTGTAAAACACGCACCTTCTCGGAGGTCCCCGCTGGTCTCTGTAGGGCTGGTAGAAGGAGCCCCTGAAGCGGTTGCTGCGTTGTCCAAACTGCTTGGCATTCTGGGTGAGAAAAGGTCCAAAAAGTCCTCAGTGAGCACTAGCGACACGGCTGGCATCAACCATGGATGAGTTTCCCGAAGCCCTTCGTAATGCTACGTCATTCGTAAGTTCTATGCCAAAAAGTAGATAGAACCTATAATTATGGCGTAGCGTTAAGAAGGCTTCGGGAAATTCACCATTTAAGAGTTATTTTTCAACCCTGAAACTTAACTGAGTTTAGAGCAAACCTCAATCTGATGTAGACCGGCCTCTGTACGGACAACTCATTTTATTTCATAAGCTTTCTTTAGTAAAATGCGGAGTGTACATACGGATGTTCGTTACGCTATTGCAATATCTGTACGTGTAACATGTATGTTTATATTCACTCGGTGCATGTACAGATGTGTCATTACATCTGTGCAATTATACAGTGCATGAGTGCATATAAGTCTTTCATATTTTTTCTTATTTGTTCTATTGTTAACGTATCAGTTGGTTTGTTCTCTATTACTGTTTATCTTCAAGTAAATTTCCCCGATGTGGGATCAGTAAGTATCTTATCAGTGCTCACGAGCACGCACCTTAGCGTCCCACTGCGGTCTGTTCAAAGGGCTGATTCCTTTCGGCGCCGGCGCGCTCCTCCCCCGGTTGTACGGTCTGCTTCTGTAGAAGTCGCGCACGGGTGGCCCGATGTATCGGAACCTGTTGAGCCCTGCGAACGGTTCGTTAGAAGCTGATATTTGCGGACCATGTCAGCTTCGGGACTAACTCATTGAGCCGCGCATCACGCCGGAACAACCAGCCATTAGGCCTTGCTTTTGTGGCGATGATCAGTCCTGATCAGTAATCGACATAGGCAGTCCCAGAATGTCGCGTCACTGAGTGGTGCATTTGATAGATCATTCTAAACGCATACTAGTCCCAGTTAGTCAATGAAACGTATAGGCCTGTGGTTTTATTTACTTAGTTAAAGAATTGGACATTTTCTCTGAAATGGTTTTTCAAGGCTGTGATACCGGGACCGAGAACGGATAGGCTTAAATCTAGGGGCTATTCTAGGATTAAGCCCCGCTTAAATAGGGTCTAGCGCCACCTATGGGTTGAACTACAAATCTGCCCCTGCGAATGGAATTACAGGGCTGCGGACTCTCACGGACTGGCGTGACACTCAAGAAATCTTCCGGCAAATCTATAAGCTATTATTCCGTTACAAACCTAAAATTAGCTAGAGCAAAAGCGTTGTGGTAGTTTGCAAAACCTACCGTCTATTTACAAGATAATTAACTGCTACATACATGCAAATGTGTGTGCAGACTTGTCTCTAACTGAAAATTTCACGCCATCCAATTGAACAAAGTTGGCAACCCAGAGATTAATGTGTGACTACGTGAAACTATATGGTTTACATGGCTATAGTTTAATATTTCACCGGGTGGGGCGGGGGGGGGGTTACTGAAGGAAAAGTAAAGAAAACACCGATGATTTCAACCCCAAACACAGACAATCACCACGACTTGCATGGGGCCTTAAATAGGCCTAAGCTTAGAATTTAATAAGCAGTATTAAGTATTACCTTAACAAATCTCGAAATACCTAGCTCTATAAAGGGGAACTGTGCAATTCACTTTATATGACTGCATGTTTAAGTAGCCAAAAAACATAAAAACTAGAAATCACCGGAGAGTAAGCGTGTGACTGCTAGCCTACTGTAAAGGAGCAGCGCAGGTCTGTACTTACTTTTAGTACATAAACTTATTTTATAAAGTGCTATAATAAGACTATTCCGACTGGACTTACCTTGCATGTGGTAAGCGCCCCTTCTGAAACGGAAGCCTTGCTGCTGTCCTGCCTTATTAAACTTCTTAAATAAGTTGCTGCGGTTCGCCTGCCGGTTCTTCCTCTTAAAGCCACCAAGATTGACATTTTCTTCTTCTTTTTTGAGTTTAATAATGTCGTCTAAAGGCAAGAGAAACGACAGCTGGAAGGTGTTTGCAGTGAATGACCGATCAGCAGATATGTGGTCAGGCCCTCGGGGAGCCAAGCAGAATGAATGTGAGTAAACAGAGAGCTAGACGCGGATTATTGGGTCGCCTTTCATGGATGTGACATTTAGTCGTACGCGAGGCCTATGTGTTTTATCGTTGCTGTCAAAAGCCGTCGCAGTTTTAAGGTAAACAAGTTTAACCATTAAATTGTTTAATGTCTATGCCTACTGTCAGACTAATATTTGTGTGAAATGATTGGCTGCTGCAAATAGGCTTGTAAGCATGCACCCCCCTCCCTCATTGTGACATATGTCACCCCCCACGATTGCCATAGTGTGCCAGTAAATCCATGTTATTTCGCAAATAAGCAGGACATATAAAATCTTGTGAGAAACCGAAGGGATTTTGGCCATCAAAGGAATGATTTGCGCATTGATGGAATCCCTGAAATTAGATCCGTTCAGTGCCTTGTGTAATTTTTTCCCCTCTTTTTATTCACCAACCGAGTGACAGGTCAATCTTCTCCGAGCTGTTGGTCTCCTCCATAGCCTCCGGTTCCGCTATATTGTCGCCCATAATCTTCTGTTTCAAAGTCACTTTCTCCGGACACACTTTTCCTTATATAACCGACAGCTTCGTACAATTAGGATCCTAATCAGGCTTCTCGCGTTATTAAAGTCGGGACATTTCCAACAGAAGCGTAGGCTATATGAAGAATAATTGCACGACCTCTCCGGCGGCAGCCCGGGCGGACAGCTGCAGGCTCTCGTCGTCCCCCGGATAGCGGGGCTGCCCTGCCCCAAGTCGACATGCGTTTGCATGCTTCATAACACACCCTAAAATAGCCACTGATCTAATAACGAAAGAGGGCGATCGAGTATGACACCTCGACAAGGACAAGATTACAAGCCGCCTGGGAAAATCATATCCGCGTTTCATCAAACATTCAAAAACACAAAACCCCCAGAGGGAAAAATACAACGGCTGGAGAATATTTTATAACTTAATTAGTTGCTTTATTAGCCTACTTGTAAACCCATATCCCGAATACGTGTTAATAAAATGCTACAGATAATAGTATATGAATGACAACGTAATTGAATGACGTCAATTAACAAATTGCAAAGTTCACTTAAAATGCATGTGCTGGAAAACAACGATGAATAGCTTGGGAAGAGTGCGCTTGACATAAAAGCACGCTTTGCACCCCTAGCTGGACCTCCCACCACCCCTTGGAGACCCGCCCCTGCTGGGAGCCCAGCCCCGTCTTCGGAGCTGCCGCCCCATTGCTTCCCTTCGCTGGCCCGGGCGCTGTGCGCATGGGCGGAGGGGCAGCGCCGTTTATTATCGGCCGGATTGTGTCTCTGTGCGAAGATGGCGGCGAGTCAGGGAGGTGGGGGAGCGATCGCCGCTCTGCAGAGCCAGCACTACCCGAGCGTCCCGCACTGGACGGCGGGTATACCGCAGCATCAGCACCACGTCCCCACGGCCCGCAGCCTGGATCGCGCCCTGGAGGATGCCGTGTGCTCCGGCATGCTGAACCTCAGCGGGAGGAAGTTGAGAGATTACCCTGGGATGAGCTACGATCTGACTGATACAACGCAGGCAGGTGAGTCTGTAACGAACTTAAAGTGCATTGTTGCATTTTTAAAGCTAGAGAAAAAATAAGCAACAATGCATGATAAACTTGTCCAGGAAGTCGCATTTTTTTTAATGCAACTGTCGGATATTTTCATGCATCATATATATCCATCAGACTTTATTTCGGCACATGGTGGACCGTGCAACCGCAAGCTGGATAAACGTGTGTAGAAGCGCATGGATGCCCATAGCACCGCGAGCTCCCTTTTTCTGAATGAAAACGTAAGATCATCCGTAACAGTGAACCGGGTTGTGGCTTCTGTCCCTGAATTCGTCCCGACGCGGATTTCCATCCAGGTTTGCCCAGGATCCTTACACGTCCAGCCGGCTGCACGGATCAGAAATCCGCGTTGAGCGACTCTTTGCAGGACAATAGATAAAGCGTCACCCCGCCCCCCGCACAGCACAGTGTAAAGCTTTGCTGTTAGTTTTCTCATCGATGTTTAAAATAGTTTACTATCTTATGCCCCGCCTAATGATTTCATTATTGTAGGTAATGTATTTTTTTCTTTGCGGTATATGGCTTATATTTTTCAACAGCTGCTCGGGGCATTAAATGTATGCACATATTTGCTTTTTAGTGTCACTTTTGGGTGACAGTGAATATAAATGCTGCAGGGACCGAGCGTTTGCCGTCAGTGGCTGTTGCAGGGTAATAAAAATGAAGCGCTTTGTTGGTGCCGTCGGTCCTGAGCGGAGCGCCTCACCCCCCCCCCCAGCAAACCGTGATGGGGATGCGCTGCTTATTTAGCGCACATTGATGGCTTTATTACTGAATCTGCTTTATTACTTGTCTGCATCTTGCGGACGATTCGCCTGTTTTACTGTCGGTCTTTTGCATGCATTTAGCGTCTAATGCAAAGGTTCTAGTGTCAAGAGTGATTAACGATTCTTAATTGCTATATCGCATTAGTTTAATAGAAATGTTTTAATAAAACTGTCGATTTCAGTTGCGTGAAAGGTTCCGTTGTGTGAGTTATGTAGGAAGATGAGCGCAGAAAAGAATAGGGGCGTTAATTGTGTGTGGGAGCCTCTGCAGGAGGCTTTGTCCCGGTAACGTACAATAAAAACCCTTATTGTACGCTGGTACCGGGATGGAGGGTGGAGGTTTTAGGAGGAGCCGCGTGTTTAGCGTGAGTAGCGGCTGTTGTCTGAGGCTCTGCCCGGTCAGCTGTCTCTCTCCACGTCTGTCCGTCTCCCACCGAGCGAGAGCTTTGCTCGCTGCCCGGCGCGCAAAAACGTTGGCGCCCAGCTACCCGCTGCACTGCTGCCGTGGGGGACTGCGTTCCCAGTTTCGAAATTGGTCTTGGCCTGGGAGGAAGGCGCAGTTTGGGACCTGCTCATTCTGCTCCGTCTCCAAAGCTGCTGCTTCTAGTTTCCTCTTCCGGCCCCTCGCCTG
>JAODJV010000062.1:3622192-3635051 GCA_026776665.1 Gnathonemus longibarbis | reverse complement strand
GCCATTTTCACTCAGCCCCCCCCCCCCCCAACAGGATAAGCTGTGCCTCCCCCACCACATCCTGGAGGAGCAAGGCCTCGTCAAGGTCAGCATCACTGTCCAGGCCCTGCTGGATTTGCCCGTGCTCAAGCCAACGCAGCTCTCCACCGCATGACAGCCCCCCTCCCCCCCCACCGTCATGGGACTGGTGGGGGGGGCGGGGGGGGTGGCCGCTTGGATCAGGAGGGGGCCAGGCCCCGACCCCCTCTGCATGACATTAGCCTGAACTGACCCTTCCTGTTTATGACATTGTTTTGGTAACCGTGTCATTCCTGGATGGATGAATGGATGGATGGAATCCCTCTTATCGCAAACCGATTTTGACAGTCAGATTACATCAAACCCCACATTTCCATGGCAATCTAAGGGTCACGCTGCCAGGTGACAGTGGGCTAGTGTGACCTCAGGAGATCTGCTTGGAGATGAACAGTGCCTCTCCATCGAGCTTCACGCTAAACGGTGATTACCCAGCAGAACCTGCTCATGGGGGGCGTTTATGGGTCCCACCCACAGCCTGCCTCTGTGCTTGAGCTAGGAGCAGGTTTTAATTTGGTCCTTTTTGCTCGCTGGGTACCCAGGAAGGCCACATGGTGAGGAAACGGCGTCACAGTGACACAGATTTCCGTCACTGAGTCAGCGTCTGACTGTTAATCGTAGTATTTGTAGACAGAAGATTCTCTGCGGTTAAAGAGAAGGGATTAAGTTATTTTTTAAGTCTCAATACTCACCTTTGCACTTGTCTGTATTTTTCTGACTTAATTACTTTGGATGGCTGGATTTTTAAAAAAAATCTGAGACGGAATCCTAATTGTTAATTTAAGCCCTATTTATGTATTTATTCCTGTTTTATGAAACACTTTGATTCTACATGGCCCCTGTGTTGAATCTTGACGCATCTCACTTGAAAAAAATTTTTTTTTCTTTGTTTAAATACGTTTTCCCTGTTGACATGGGCTCTTGCTATCATCACTGCTCATGTGCTCGGTGAGCCCCCCCCCCCAGATAGTAGTCAAAGCATTTGACCCACACTCCCCTCGGTGTGTCAGATCATGGCACCGACCCGATCGGCATCCTCTGAAGTCCCGGACTTGGCCCCGCATGGTGTCAGAGCTGCCGGGCGTGTTTTCCTGTCCTGAACTTTCCTGTCGTCTCTGAAGTAACACCTCCCCCATCAACTCACCCGACCCGACCCAGTGTGACCCGGGCTCTGGGGCTCCCAGCCCGGCTCAAGGTGCCAGGATACCGTCACTCCACAGCCGAGCGCATGAGTCATGGGGGGGGGGGCGTCTGAACAGCTGGGGGGCTGTTTTTAGGGTGTCAGAAACTGCCTGCCTGTGATTACTGAGCAACTGTAGTGTGACAGTGACCAGGAGGTCTCTTTTGGAAGAAATGGGTCTTGACCCCACAGACACAGTGTGGGTTTCAAAGGGGCCTCAATCTGTCAGGGATAACCTCTGAAAAAATAAAATCCCGATCCTCAGTGGGGATGCCAGCCAGCGGTGCTGTGATCGCTGTGAATTTGGCGCCCTCTGCTGGATTGCCACCGCGTGTCTCCGTAATCAGGCTGAGTCCGCTTCTACCTGTGGATGTTTTCCTTGTGTGAATTTGACCTCTGTACCTCTGAAGCTCACCGTCGCAGCCATGTGCCAATTGTACAAATGAACCTTCTTTGTTTTTCCTTGACTCAAGTTTGCATGCCAGGATAACGGGTGAATCATGAAGTGTAAATATGCTGTAAATTGTAGTCAGTTTTTAAAATGTTTCACGTATAATGGAGGAAAAAAATAAAATTTTCCTACACTCTACTAACACGGACACGTTTCTGTTCATATTTGAGTGACGCACGTCACTTTTGCATGTCACCAGCGTTTCATGGGTATCTCGCCCCCTACTGTCTAACATCTGAACTTCAAGTTCAGTTTTCACTTTGTCCAAATTATGGCCCACACTCAGTTTTGGCAGTTAAAATATTTTGTATTGAGATGTTCCAGTGTCAGAACAAGACATTTGCTAGGTGAACATCAGGACAAGACCTGCCCTCTGGCTCAAGGTCCAACACCCTTCATATTTGGCATCGCTTCAGATAGTAGGCTGCCTCCAGTGGTCACTCTGAAACACTGCAGCTTTGCCAGCTTTACTCTCCCTCTAGTGTGGTTACTATCTGGTGGGGTACCTATAGAAATGTTTTTCCCAGGAATAGCTTTTGTTCAATGGCAGCTCCAGTTCACCAGTGATAAGCAGAGGAGAGCATCCCATAATATCCTGGGAATGGGGGGGGGGGCTTCAGAAAAACCACACACAGTCCTGTACCCATTCGTAATTTAGTGAAGGAAACTCAGAAACGTCCTTCGTAGTGACGCTGAGGCGGTGCCGTGTCGTCGAGGGGGTGTCCTCGTCATCGGTGGGGACGCAGGGACAGGATGGCCTTGGTATCTTCCAGCCACTTGAGAACCTGCGCCTCGTGTGTGAGATTGTGGTACGAGTCCTGCAAAGGCAGAAGAACAAAAGCGACCCAAGAGTGAGCGAGAGGCGATTCGGGTGAAGACGAGCAAACAGACAGATCTATATTCTAAATTAGAACCCTGAATGGAGGAGATTTTAGAGTCTAAAAGCAGCCATCCAACAAGCAGTTAAATACTCCTATAGAGGAACCTGTGCAGGAAAATGAACTGTGCAGGAACATGAACTGTGCAGGAACATGAACTGCAGTGCGACAGACTCACGGTCATGGATTTCATGGTGTCTTTTCCATAGTAGTGGATGGGCAGGTCCTGATCCTCTGCCTTTGGATACCCGAAGCCTACGAGGTGGACCACGTCACAATAATTCAGGGCCACAAACACAGCCAGAATGCCGGTGGTAGGGTGCACAGGATTCTGCACACAGGAGGGGGAGAGGCGCTAGTGAGTCTTTAAGCAATTTAGCAAGCAGCACTGGGATGCCCAGACGTGAAACATATCAGTACAATGATTAACATGCACCCCCAACGCACGTCTGTGTAAATCAAGTTGCTCTTATGGGTATGTTTTTGCTTGCCTGAGTAGGTGGGGGGTGAATTTTGCACCATTCCACCAAATTTCATGTTTCTACACCTTACGATCTATAACTCAAAACTGTTTAAAACTGAGAAACCACTGGACAAAGAAAAACAAATTGTATACTTGTTCATGGCCAGATGTCCCAACTAATCCTTAAATTAAAGTTCACCTAGTCATCAAACATGGCTGACAACAGCCAATCAGAATTCAGCAGGTTATAATTACCCTTGTGTATGACTGAGAATCATGAAATTCGGTGTTATGGTGCAATATTTCCGCCGCTGTTCAGGGCTGTAAAGAGACACTGGTCAGCCTAATGTTCTTGGACACGCCCTGTTTGCACATAATGAGCTATTCCTCAGCAACAGAACATCCGATTCTCACCAAACATGCTGTGTCTAGTTGTTACGACATGCTGAGGCAACTCTCCAAGTCTAATAAAAAATCACCCAAAAGGGGGTGCTATTACACAAGATAGCTTATAACTTGGAACCTATTGGACATAAGATTACATTTTCTATGCGTGTTTCCAGGCAGATGTTCCAACAAATCCTGTAATAAAAGTTCATCTGTTCATCAAACATGGCTGACAACAGCCAATCAGATTTCAGCCGGCTATAATTACCGCTGTATATGACTGAGAATCATGAAAGTCAGTATAATGGTGCCCGCTGTTCAGGCCAGAAAAGAGACACAGCTTGGGTTTATGGTGGTGCTATAGTGCCCAAAGTCTGTAGGCCCTTATACAGTAGATATTATAAAGCCATACATACACAAGGTGCTTCCATACTTAATACACGTTCATTGACCAACATTCTAACGGAATATTTGATTTTAATGTGACCAAATTTGATCTGTTCAGGCCATAGTGCTTAGTCCGCATTAATCACTGCCTACAAGTATATTTCTTATTTAAAATGCATATAACTACATTATTGGCCATTGCTATCACTGCTTTTGTTATTTGATTCATTTTGTTTGGCATAAGTTACTAAGTTTTGGAGTCGCATTCCCCTTTCCATTGGGTGTGTGTATTATACTATAGCGATACATTTTTCCAGGAACACATTAGTTGCATTGTAGCAGGACTGACTATTGAATGTATCCTGGTGAGTCAATATTTGCAAAACAGGGAAGGAAACCCTGTTTTTGCCTGTTGATTTTTTCTACCACATTTTTGCAATGTCTCACACGTGGCTTTGACTTAAAATTACCATTATATCAATAATTTCAAGTCAAGGCCACAAGTAAGATGCTAACGAAATAAAAAATGTGGTCGGGTGCTGTATAACTTGAAGTTAGAGAAGCTGAGGTTTTCAATAAATGGATCAGTTAAGTCATTTCATGACACCTGGGATTCTTTTTTGCAATATGCTGACTCTTGATCTGGAGAATGACTAACAAGTGTTGCTGCCCTGTTTTACTTATTTATTTTGTTATTATTGTTATTATTATTATTATTATTATTACTATTAGTACGTATTATTATTATTTATTTATTTGTTTTTTTTTTCTTTTTTTTCTCCTTATATTCCTAAGTTCTTTATATCTGATCGTTGCTAATGATACGTGTGTGTGTGTGTGTGTGTGTGTGTGTGCTTATGTCTGGCCTCATGTTCAGGGAGTTGGGTGGGTTCTTGACATGCAACTTGACCTGTTACAATTACAACCTTTGTAATTATGCGTGCTGTTTTGTATGTCGGGATTTATTGGTTTGAAAAATGTTCAATAAATAAAGTTGGGAAAAAAAAAAAATGTGGTCGAAATAAAATGCAAACACAGGGTAGTGATAGGCAAATGAAGCTTCATGAACCATTTGCTGTATTTTTTGACCCCAATAAATGGTCCTCTTGCCTTGCTTTGGGGCATGCTTTGAGCCCTTTTTTTGAACAGACAGCACCATCTAGTGGAGTCAAAAAATACATCAAATGGTTCATAAGTATCATTTTGCCCATTACTAACACAGGGTGTCCTTCCCTGTTTGCAAATATTTCAGTTCCGATACACAACTGCTGATGCAATACAGATTCTGATACAAGAGCTCTTTTTACTTTAATGTTAACATAATAAATTCATATTTACATATATTTATACTTTATATATTAATATTTTTAGACTAGTAAATACAGATGAAAAACTGTATGCCAAAAGACCTTGAATTAGGCTACTAGAAACATACATAAAATACTGTTCCACCTCATTTGTACGTCTTGTTTTAAGTGTTTTTAAGGCATTTACAGTTCAATTTGAATATCTTCCAAATGCGGATAAACAGGTGGCGAATGCTTAAAATGCCCCCCAGTTTTTCTCCCACTGGTAACAGCATCACTTACACTTTGTGGCAATAGCAACTCCTCCTGTATCACAAGCTATAGCAAGTGCGCAAAACAGCCCAAGCTAGCAGCTCGTAAATTCCAAGGTGTGTGACGTCACATCCATCCAATCTCCCATTCGAGCTACACATCCCGGGACAAACATGGCCGCCTCCATGAACATTTTTTCATATGACTTGCGTTTTTGCACAATTGCATGCGCTTTGTTTAGTGGGATTTCCCACCTCTCAAAATTTTATTTTCACAGACTGCAAATCACCATGCTACTACTTGTTGTTAAAAGCGCTAAAAACTTCCAGATCATCATCCTCTTATCTGATGTTCTTATGCTCCCCCTACTGTGAAGGGTATTTGGGTAAACTGGGGGGGGGGTAAAGCTGTAGCCACGGCCCTGGGGGAGATCAGTAGGACAGATTATTTGTTTGTGGATGAACACCTTTACTAAAAAATACAACTGAATTAAAATTAAAGAGGGGAGGGGGCATGGTCATGA
The DNA here is from genome assembly GCA_026776665.1 of Gnathonemus longibarbis. Classification (NCBI taxonomy): domain Eukaryota; kingdom Metazoa; phylum Chordata; class Actinopteri; order Osteoglossiformes; family Mormyridae; genus Gnathonemus; species Gnathonemus longibarbis. Next base: position 3,629,148 of record JAODJV010000062.1, on the reverse strand, counting down.
ATACCCCCCATAATGTCGATCCTGCAGCGACTGGGAGGGGGTCAGCAGGTAACAGCACTCAAACCATGGCTGTGATCAGTTCTGAATGTCAAGGATCAAGTTTAAATAATCAGTATTTTTTCCTCCTTCAATGGAATTTCATACTATATATTTACTACACAAAGTCAATATTTGAGACAACAGAGAACTGCTGCTGTTCATGGATTCCTCCTTCCTGGATTACAGCAGGATTAACACCAAGGGCAAAATATTATGAGCTTAATTTTTGGTGTATAAAGAGACAGTTTCTGCTGGTTCTGAGCCCCTCAGTTGAGGATGGACTCTGGGCTGCAGTACCGCCTGTGTGCACAGGGAGCGACACAAACGCCCTTGTGACGCACACCCCCGCACGCGCGTAATGGACTCCTCCGGACGCTTTCGAAATGTCTCCCTCCAATGCTGTGCGCCCTCACCTCCTTGCTCTTGGGATCCACGGTGAGTGGGATGTCCAGCAGGTGTTTGGCGGTGCTGCGCAGGAAGAACGGGTCCAGGATGCGGATCTGACTGGCCTTGCCGAACCAGAACTGGGGCGGTGGTTTCCAAAACCCCTTCTGAACCTGCGGAGAGAATGGTGGTTGTGTCAGACGCGTGCTTGAGGTCTTGCGGTTAACTGGAAATAACTGGGGCATTTCAACATTGACAGGAAATCCCTGGCGTGCTCAACTGAACCGTGAAGGCATCACTGATGCCAGATGGTCTCATCTATTGAGGATTAGCTAAACTCCATCAAGTATATAAAGGTCAGCAATCATGGCCAAGGGACACAGCACCCTCTTTTCGTCGTAGAGGATCCCCTTTAGCCAGAGTACGTCTTGTTTCTTGAAAGGCACCAGCACCATGACTGTATCGGGTTCGTTGTCCACACTGGGGTCCGGGGAGGCCGATTCTGGGTAGAAGAAGCGAATGGTTGTCTTGTTCCCCACGTCCTCCTCATATCCCCTCACAGGGCCATTGTTAAGCCTGGGAGTCGTGTCAGAAACGCAACAGAACAAATTCAGATGATGCCTACATTTGTTGGCTGCAGGCACGCGGAAAAGAGGTCGCGCCGTTTTCTAACCCCCGTCTTAGGAAAAAAAATCCACTTCGCTCATTATCTGCAAATAGTCTGCCTACAGACTTCTGCATACACAATAACAGCCTTCCCTTTAAATAGCTGTCCAGGGTGCCTTTCAAGCTGATCAATGAGTCACGATCACTAATACGTTCTGTTGAAGCATAGAATTAGCCTTAAGGCTGCCAGCCTGAACCACCAGAAAGTAACCAATAAAATATTTTTTTTAAATGTATGTCTGGGGCATATGCAACTCCCAACGCTGTGCTGCAGATTTCATCAGGACAGAGGATAAGGTTTACTGCAGCGGAAATCTGTTACAAAACCAGGCTGTACCGGAAAGTGGCAAGGAAGGGCTGTGAATATTGGAAGCCGCATCGACCCACTGCATCGCATTACCTGATCACTACATCGTACTTGTTGATAGTGCCCCCTAGAGAGCTGTTCTTGACCGCGAACCCATTTCCAACGACGACACAGGTCCTGCAGTCCAGGCTGCAGAAATAACCCAAAACAAACTTAACAGCCTGTTACACTGATCATAGGAAATACATAAAGTTTATGCTTAAGGGATGTCTAACAGAAGCTTAATGAAACTTCATAAAACCTTTGCTGTAATTTTGAACCCCATTAGATGGTGCTCTCTGTTCAAAAAAGGGCTCAAACCATGTACCAAAGCAAGGCAAGAGTGCCATCCAGTGGAGTCAGAAAATAAAGCAAATGGTTCATGAAGCTTCAATTGGCCATCACTACAATTTACTACAGCAATGCACTGTAATTTAGATTAAATACTTTTGTGTATTGAAAATCTGATGAAGATCCTGGCACTTTAGACTAGTGTTCCTCCAGTGATTGAACAAATTCACAACTCTGGGCGGCATTAAAAACGTAAATCCCCAAACTGAGGTAGGAGCGTCCCTGTGTAAAACAGCAAACGCTATGCTCTCGAACATGCCAGTGCATCGTGGGCCATGATCTTGAGGTAGGAGACAGGAAGTGAAGGGAGTGCTAACAGGAAGCCAAGGCTGAAAGCTGTTGCCCAGACAGTTTCCGAGTAAACTGTCGCCTGCTTCACTGACTGTGAGACAGCATGACGGAGAAATGCCCTCTTTTCCTAATCTCTCACGAAGGCCGGACCTCGATGTTGCAGAGAATACCATGGCGGTTAGAGGCGAAGTCTGTGAGTTCGAGGCCCGCAAGAAGCTCAATCACTGTGGGAAATTTGATCGCAAGGGTGGCTGTTTTGGAGTCCTTGTCTCACCTCTGGACACTCTCTGGCATGTCGTAGTTGGACATGACGGCCAGAACCTTCAGGATAAGCATCTCTGCAAGAAACACAGGGTATAACCTGATTCCCCAGCACTCAGGTCAGATATCTGTATGCTATATAACATACGTGAGACTTACCACTGTTCCACAAGGGGCATCACTGTCAACTAGAGAACATTTAAAACCCACTGCAGACTAAGAAAACTCTTTGGGGTGAAATGTCTACAGAGCATGTCTGCTGAAGCAGCCAGTGAACACAGGAAAGAGAAGGAACATACCGCTATCCTTAACGCCGTAGGGAAGCGGAAAACTGGAAGGGTACCGATTCCAGAAGAGGTTGCTCAACCTCAGGAAGAGGTGCCTGTTCCTGCTCATGCTGTGTTTACAAGGAGAGTGTGGTGTTTTTAGATATACAGATATAGAGATACAGTCCAGATATACAGAGGGAGGTGTCATCAGTATCTGTGCTCAACATCGGATGAAAAACATCATGGTCGACTGTTTCTGCAAATTTCATAAACGTTCCACTCATGCATCCTGCATTGTAAAAGCATCACAAGCCATCGCACACAGGGTTGGTCAATCCCATAGGTGGGCACCTGGGGCACCAAATTCTGAAGGGGCACCAAAATAACAAACCCGACACCATCACTACCCCCCCCCCCCCCATATCCAGCACTGATCACACACAAGCAGTCGTGAGGAACGCTACCTGTGTTTAATTATTTTTTTGGTCGATACTTTTATGCAAAAGATCTCCCTGGTTAAATAAGTTATTCAATGCTGTGTGTGTGTGTGTGAGTGTGTGTGTGTGTGTTGGGGGGACAGGGGGTACTGACTTGAAGCTTAGGCTGTCCCATCTCCTCGAGAGGTCACAGAGGGTTCGGTTCGAGGCTGGGGTTTGGCTGGTGATTCCGTAGCTGTGAGGAAAGTGACATGACAGTCACAAGAGTTAAAGGGACGGGGGCCGCCATACCTACGACCACGGTGACTGAGCATCAAAGCGACCGAGTGTAACTGGGCCCCGAAACATCCCGCCAATCTGGAATCCAGAGATGGATTTACAGTTTCGGCACCGTTCCCCTACATGACCGTGACTGCGGTTGGTCCGCCTGCATTCTGGCCCAACAGGTGGCGTCCGTGCGGCGCGGCAGCTCACCCCGGGAACAGGACGTGGCAGCAGTAGAAGGAGAACGTGACGAGAAGCAGCGGAAGCACTATCATGGTCCATGCTGGGGATGAGAGAAGCACAGCTTACACACCACGGGAGTCTCCAACCAGCTTCAGAGAGCATTTGTTTACGTGTTTGGAGTCACAACATAGGTGCTGGGAGGGGAGGTCTTACTTTTCGCAGTCCTGAGGGACATCATCATGAACGTCTCCATGCCGTCATCTTCAAACTGTGCATTTTCAACTCTCTAGAAGGACAGAGGACGGACAATGAGCTCCATCCGTTGTCGGAATGGCAATGGACCTCCAGGATTTCACTTTCCAAGTGTTGTGACGCAAGACCGATTCAGCGAGGGGTATTACCAAGAACACAGTGGAAAACCATCATCAGACGTGTCAGTTAGTTCCAAATAAGGATGTGAAACATCGGGTAGAAAAAATATCTGTTTACAGCATATTATTTGTGTGTTTCCGAATAATATATTCAGACGCATCCCTACTATGTACATCATTCCGAAGACTGTAATCTCTCTTCTTTCGTGAACAATTTCATTGCTTGAAGAGCGATCGAGCGCCTCTCCCTTCAAGCACTGACAATGCACTATGGGTCCAAGAGGAAAGTTATTTAATTTCACTGTGTCCTGTGCAATGACGAGATGACAATCAAACTTTGCTTGACTTGACAGTAAACATAACACAAATAACACCGTGCAGACAGAATATTGCAGAAGACAATAGAATATTGCAAATGAACAGGTGGTAAACATGCGACTTAGTAACATAGTGAGATTCCAGTGTAATCGGTCTTAGAGATGTGATGCTGTTTTTGCGTGTTACGGCTGGGGGTGGGGGGTGGCAGCAGGCAGGAAGGATCCCCAGTAACATCAGAAACTTGAGTCTTAAATGTCTTCTGAGGAATAGGAAAGCCATTACTCCCATCAGATGGGAAAACACCCTGTTCCCCAAAAATTCACCTGAGGCTATTAACAAGGCCTGACATGCAAAGCAAATTCAACAGGAAGGACGATCCATGTCTACGAGAGCATCAGAGCACTAAGATGGGCGAGTGGCCAAGAGGGGGCACTCTTTTCAGGTGACGGCAGTGAACATAGCACCAATCGGGTTCAGCAAGGGGATTGTTAATTCCTTTTTTAAATTCATTCTTCAAGTGTTTTGCATATTGTCAGCATTTCGATAGTGTGCATGGAAAAATATTAAGACCAAAAGCAACATTCGCAGGCGACACCAACTGCTGAATCTGGACCTAAAGCTCTTAGTAAATAAGCATTAAGGCTGATTTGGCACAAAGATTAGGTACAAAGATAAGGCATACAGACAGCCCCAATGCCGCTCACTCTCACACCCAGTGAAAACCGGGTTAAACCAGTCGGTGATTGGCACCGGGTTCATAATGCCACCTAATCAGGATGTTCCAGCCCAGGATCTGTCATCGTTTGTATATATATTTTTACACGGACTGTCCATTCATTTCTATGGGAAAAACCCTAATCCCAACAATGACAACCTTAACCCCTACCCAACCCTAACCTTAACCATAAATAACCAAACAGGATGCAAAAGCTTTGAAATTTTTAATTTTTTGATTGCAGTCAGATTTTTATGAATTTTCTCTTGTGGGGACCAAAACAACGTTCCCCACAATGTCAAAAAAGCAGGTTTTATCACATTGAAGGGACATTTGGTCCCCACAATGTAACGCACACATCATCCATCCACTTATCCACTACAAACTCAAAGGGGTTATAAAGCTGTCCATCCTGTTTTCAAATGCTAGTCGTGTATTCTGAGTTTCCGTCTTCAGCTTCTAACTTTCGCACATCTATCTCGCCAATTACAGAGCCCTGCACCTCCAACGCACCCGTGGCAGGAGACCTACAGGCTGCAAAAGGTTACAGGAAACCTGGAGGGTGAGACAGGTATCAGGCATAGCTAACGAAGTGACTCACATGTACACATGCCTGATAAAAGTGAGAGGAGATGGAAGTAGAAAGTATGAGAAATCGATCAAGGAAATCAATATTATAAATTTAACACCATTAACGTGACCACATGCATGAAGTAAAATGCAGTAAAATCATGGTGAACTCACTTGTCAGACCACTAAGCCCCGACAACATATTTACAGTATCTTCCTGTTGTGGATGGTTAGACTTCACCACCATCTGCATGAGCCTGGGACACTGAGGAAGCCCCCCGCCCCTCAACAGGAATTTATTTACTCCTGAAAGAGCATTTCTATACTTCTTAGCAGGCGGGGCGGGTGACAGAATGAAAGATCTCGTTATTGACCTCCCACACGCCGCATTTGCTCGCAGCTGCAGAAACTGAAATGTATCATCAGGTGATGCAATAGGCAAATCCGACTTCACTTTCAGGCTAACGTACGACGAAAAAACAAATGGGCACGGCCACAAGGACATTGAACCATAATTGCGATATGCATCAGCGAATGCGTCACTGGTGGTAGCATTGCGTCCAGCACACGCTCCGCCGCACATGTGGCCAAATGCAAACTTAGTCGGCAGACAAGGATCTAAGAGACACACAACAGAGAAAGTAGACCTGGATAGGGATTAAGGGCTAGAAACCTTGTACCTTTAGTCCCCAGGGGGGGCTTATTGGTAAGGTTGCCGAACTCCCCAGGAAATGTGTTTCAGGCTACGGGCCAGGCGTGCGCGTGCAGACACACTCAGTACACAGGACGGGTGAGGCTGGCCATCTGTTACCAACATCACCGCGCGATGACTAATATAAAACCGGAACTCCAGCCTAAGGGTCTACCAGTTTCCAGAAGAAGGAAGAAGATTTTCCCACATCAAGTACATCCCCTTCCTGAAACTGAGAAACCATGTAGCTGCGAAAATCCCCGTTCACCTGCAATGAGTAAGAATCATTAAACAAAAATCTCCAAATCAGGCCTGTAGCCAGGGTCTGAAAATGAGTTTATTTACAAGGAGCTAATTCTATTGGTGTTTTAATTGTAAGTTACACCAACTGAATTGTTTTGATGTTGGGTGTTGACTCCCTACACCCACCCTTCACCGCAAAAAACACTCGTTCAATGGATACAAGTGTGGCTCCACCCTTCCCTCAATCTGTGGTACACTTTCAGATTCAGAATTCAGATTCAGAATACACTGCATTCCAAATTATTATGCAAATCATATTTTTCTCAGATTTTCCAAATTACCTATATGAATTGCAGTCATTGTAATTTTCCAGTCATCAACTATTAGAGTACAATTGAAAGGTTTTTGAACAAACTGCCCAATGATAACAGTATATTTAAAAAAAATAAAACACTCAAAATGCACTCAAATGCATGTTCCAAATTATTATGCACAACAGAGTTTCCAAACTTTTCATTTTTATAAAGAACAAAAAATGGTCATTTGTGAAATTATAA
>JAODJV010000062.1:3580685-3604958 GCA_026776665.1 Gnathonemus longibarbis | reverse complement strand
CCCTTGAAAAGATATAATAAAATATTTACAAAAATGTGAGGGGTGTACTCACTTTTGTGAGATACTGTACATATATATATACATACATGTACATATATATATACATACATGTACATATATATACATACATATATACACACACACACACATATATATACATATATACATATATACAAACACACACATGAAAAAGGAAGCACCCTCTTCCAGTTCCAAGGTTTTACATATCAGGATATAAAAAAATCATCTGACCCTTAGCAGGTCTTAAATTTAGGGAAATACAACATCAGATGAACAACACATGACATATTACACCATGTCATTACTTATTTATTAATTTAACAAAAACTAACCCAAAATGCAGATGCGGTGTGTGAAATATTAAGTACTGTATACCCTTACTGCTTCCATAGGAATTTAGAGGGTAAGTACCAGTCAGGTGCAGCTAATCAAATACATTTGATTAACTGATCATCATCAAGAGTGACCCCTTCTATTAAAGCAGAAGTTTTGGCAGGTTGTTGGACTGGAGGATTCAAATGTGTGTTAATACAATGCTAAGGAGGAACGACATCAGCAATGATCTCAGAAAAGTAATTGTTGCTACCCATCAATCTGGGAAGGGTTATAAGGCCATTTAAAAACAATTTGAAGTCTATTATTCTACAGTGAGAAAGATTATACACAAGTAGAAAACATTCAAGACAGTAGCCAGTCTTCCCAAGAGAGGACTTCCCAACAAATTCACCCCAAGATCAGACCGTGCGATGCTCAGAGAAAATGCAAAAACACCCAAGAGCTCCATCTCAGACTCTACAGGCCTTACTTAGCATGTTAAATGTTAAAGTTCATGACAATACAGTTAGAAAAGACTAAACAATTACGGCTTATTTGGAAGGGTTGCCAGGGTTGCGTCTTCTCTCTAAAAATAACACGCCAGTACGCCTTAGGTTTGCAAATTTGTGTCTGAGCAAACCATAAGACTTCTGAAACAATGTCCTTTGGACAGAAGAGACCAAAATGGAGATGTTTGGTCATAAGGCACAACGCCACATTTGGCAAAAACCAAAGAGCTTATTAGCACAAACACTTTATACCGACTGTCACGCACAGTGGACCTGCGGACCTTGCAGTCATTGAGTCGACCCTGAACTCCTCTGTACACCAAAGTATTGTAGAGTCAAATGTGAGGCCATCTGTACGACAGCTAAAGGGTCATGTGATGTCTCCATTTTCGCTTTACTTTTGCTTTATATGTGTCTGTGTGTATGTATATATATATATATATACTGTATATATACTGTATATATATATGACAGAAAAAAAAATCAAGCCCCAGGTAAACTTGACTTAGTCCCTGTTCATTTCAATAGCTAGAAATTTCCCTAGTCCTTTGTGTACAAAGTGTACAGAGGACCAGGTGGATTATGACCATGTGATAGGAAGGTAATCAGTAAGCAGGCATACTCTAATCCTAACTGAAAAAAGGCTATTCATTTGGGGCATGAAGGGTTGGATCTAATGTAAATACGTGGTCCTCAAAAGAAATATGGATTGGGCTATTTTATTTTCCAAATGAAAGCATTATAGAAAATACAAAGCAGCGGTTCTCGGTACAACTGTATTACGGATACGACCTTTTCGAGCATATCAGACATGTCAGTTAATCGCTACCCTTGTAGGGAATTTGGGGGGGTTCATCTGTGCTAACAAAAGGGTTTTCTAATGATAAATTAACCTTTTAAAATGATTAACTTGCATTAGGAAATACAACATTCCACTGGAACACAGGACTAATTGTTGCTGATAATGGGCCTCTGTACACCGATGTAGATATTCCATTAAAAACAGCCATTTCCAGCTGTGATAGTCATTTACAACATTAACAATGTCTACACGGTATTTCTGATCAATCTGATGTTGTTTTAATGGACAAAAAAAAACTTGCTTTTTTCAAAAGCAAAGAAATTTCTAAGTGACACCAAACTTTTGAACAGTAGCGTAAGTCAGTCATCACATTTGGCAACTCCTACAACCTTTCAAGTAAAAGAAACTGATTTAGACGCTTTTTAGTATACATCGAATTACTATATACTGAACATTGGAGGTTTCTGAGAAGTTCAACTTGCAGTAAGTCAGTCATCATATTTGGCAACTACTACATCCTTTGAAGTGTCACAAATTGGTTTAGTACATATGTGAAGTCATTTTTAAAGATTTATTTAATTATACTTCAAAGGGCAATTGTTTATTCTTCTTCCGAATGTCATTTTGGAGGAACTTAACGGATTTGTTTGCTAGAAAATCGTAGCAGAAATGCTCCAGTATCAATCCCTCGTTCGTATTGAATGCACTTTAGAGACGATCCCTATCACAAGATTGGGCTTCTAACGATAATTTATCGATTTCGCGGACGACGACGATTAAAAGAATGAACATATCAGTCACTATATGTGGTAGTAGAATCTGTATATCCTTCTGAAACAGAAATGTAAGTTTAGTGATTTTGATGGGGTCGTTTCTAAGATATATAGGGAAGGTAAAGCCGAATATCTAGCTAATATCCAATATAAAACCAATTTCACCGCGCTCGAAGAGCTTCATAGGCAATATGACCGTCGTGCACGGAGAGCGTTGGTAGTTACTTATACGACACAATTTCAGCGCCCCTCTGACACCCCTCTATTTAAACTAAAAGGACACACTTCGATCGCACATATATAGATCAGCGTTAACCCAGATCTTATCTTAAAACCCAGAGCTTCAAACTTTTTTCCGACGCAGCGCCGCCACTCACCGGAGACCGGACTCGCTCCGCTACCCAGTGACTTGCGCCTTCATGCAGTGGATTTCATGGGAGATGGACGTAAGGTTGTTCTTTCTGCCAGTGCCAAAGTCAGGAAGGTAGCAGTATCGTTTTATTATTTTGTGCTCAAATTACTTACGACTGTTTTCTGTTAAGACACCCTGCGTTCATTCAAAATATAGAATTTAGAGAAACAATTACAGCTTCCCTTTTTGTCTGTCAATCTCTTGCTGGTGCTCCTTCCCCTGCCCTCCTCATGTCTTACCAGTAAACGCTATACATAAATATGCGCACTTCCGGACCCCCCCCCCCGCTAAATAGGATGAGCGGTTACAGAAGATGGGTGGATGGAGATATCCGCGCGCCTCTTGCAATCACGTATGGTGACATGGACTCACCGCTATAAGCATTACAATAAAGAACCTCCATCGGTTTGCAGATGTTCTCTGCGGGTGCTGCTTGCGCGAATGGGCGTGAGATTGAAAGCGCGTCGGCGAGACGGCCGCCCGTTAGCCCGTTGGCTGTGGCTCAGACAGCTGCTGTACGGGCGGCTCCCCACGCCCAAATAGCGGAATGCTGCGGGCACATCACACACCAAACGGTTCCAGTATGGTTTCCCGTGCCACCCAACACTCAGTCCACACATGCACTTCGCGCCAACCGAAACGGAATTTTCTTATAGGATGCATTTATATTTACGCATCGGCGTAGGAAGAAGTTTAATATTAGGGGGGGGGGTCAACTTAATCAACTTAAACTCCCCTGGGACACTTTATATTTCGCTACTGTATGCAAAACGATTTCCCTCTGAGCTCAATAAAGTGTTTACTGTCATCTATTAATCAGCCCAACCAACACAAGTATCAATCAGGCATTGGTCCCTAGCATCAACAGGGCTGCACTGAGCACAAAATCAGCCCATATAGGGTTATTGCAAATACATAGCTATGATAAAATTTGCTGATCAGGGGACCCCCCCCCCGCGGTTAATTTTTCCAAGTGGGGGTGGAGGAGGCTGGGCTAGACCTATGCCCTTAGAGAATCTAGTAATAAGTAAACAGCAGTTGCTTTGAGGTTAGCTTAGCTGCGGTTTGCAGTTTAAACCATGACCTGTGCCTGTTTGGCTTTGGCGCTGAAGTGCACTGCACTGCGAACAGGACTGAACTGGGGCAAGAAGTGGCCTTGTTATGGGTGACTGCCCTTCGCGGCCAGCTTGCTCTGACCTAAAGGGAGCTGGGAGAGGCGTAAAGAGAAGTTCCCCAAGAGGATCAATAAAAAGAATCAATAAATTAAGCGACCAATCAATGAATTGACTGATTGGTCGATCTATTGATTAAATGGGACCATGGAGGACTGAAAGCAGGAAAGAACATATGTGAACACAGTCCACTTTTTTGCTGCATCCCACCTCCCTGCCAAACAGTCCACATGCAAATCTCAACGAGCAGACAGACGTTATACTTTACGACCCTCGATAAAGCAGCTTCAGTGTTGTGTCTTTGACAGAAGCCAGGCTTAAATTTATCAAGTAGGCGAATGTTATTTGCATCCAAGCAGGACCGAAAATGAGCCGTGACTATTTTCTCTGTAGAATTTTGGACACAAACCAGGTGTTTGAAACGAATCTGTAATTGCTGAGCAGCTGCGATCCAAGTTTCGTTTACTTGAAATTGTTTGGGAAAAGCGCCTGAGGGGAAGGATGTCTTCATTATACCAGTCATGTGTGCCAGCAGATCTCCCCGGGAGTTTTTAAAGAGGCGCTAAGTTTTGTTCATTGTGTTTGCATTAGTTGACGGACAAAGGACGAGCGCATATTATGTTCGCATCAGACTTACAACATCAGACATCAAACATAAACAGTTCACCAACGTTTTTGTTAAGTCCATAAAATGTTCACTACCAATATTACATGGTAGCAGAGGTTCAGACTGGTTTGTTAAATAAGTAGCCGTCTTAAAAAGGTACCATGGGTAATTTCCATTGTGATTAATAAGGTTAGAAATGATAGGCTAGACGAGCGCTATACCGGTCTTGATTGTATTGTTACACACTGTCAGATTATGCCAACTTAAACACTGATAACCCTGTAAATTGTTCACCTCTCCTATTCATTAGAAAGTAATGATTACACATTGGCAACATCTGCTGATTCTCTTTTAAGCTATTAAATCCAGAACTTGACTAACCACTGTATCACAGTTACATGTGACTTTATTAATCCTATTTTGGTGCCGTGCAGTAGTCATAGAGGGAGGGTGAATTGTGATCAGAAAATAGTCACAAAAGGACTGACTTAACATGATGAATACTGTGCGACTGTCGAGGCATCATGAAGGCATTTGTCAATATGCATGTTGACGTCACCGAGCGTACTTTTCTGTTTTATTCATAACCAACTCGGTAGGTAGTTAACCAAATTCAATTATGAACGATGGTCATGGCATAAAATTAAATCTTAAGCTTAAAAATTTTTTTTATTAATAAACAATGAACCGCTTATGACGAAAAACACATTAAAAAATAATGGCAGAACACAGAACACCAACTCTGGGCAGAACTAAACCATGAGAGACTACGGGCAGGATCGAGTTGCGGCGTGGTCCTAGAGCCTGCCTGCTTCCTTAAACTTTTCCAGCAGTCCATCATCTGCGTGTGCGGGAAAGGCGAGGGTTCGATCGCAGTAGTACTCTGATTTAGCCTGCAGGTTCTGGATGACGTCGGACAGGAGGTGGGCCCTCTCCACGGTGCTGCCGGGGGCCTCGTAGCTGAGGGCCGTCAGGTGAACGTGGAGGTGGTAGTAGGAAGGCTGATAGTGCAGGAAGACACGCAGCCTGTTGGGGGCGATGTCGTAGCGCTGACGGACAGCATCCTGCAGCCGGAATACAGTGGGAATACTCACCGAACGGATCCGGAGCAAAAATGGTAATTTGCTTGCGAGGAAGCAGGGTCAGCCCCTGGTGCAACTGGCAGTTAAGGGCCCCACTCAGGGGCCCAATGGTGACATCACGCTCTGACCTCAGGATGTGAACCATCAACCTTCTGATCAGAGACAGAGCACCTTAAACTGCTAAGCCACACGCTGCCCACCCAGCAGAACTAACATGGTGACCCAGATGGACAGGAGAAATACAGCTTTTGCTCCCAGTCAAAAGAAAAAAAGAATCTGCACCAGAAGGGCACCAGGCGCTAAACTCAGACAGGAAGGTCACCAGAGGCGGACATTTCAGGTCCAGAAAGTAAAAATCCAGACCAAAACTTTGTTTCAACCAGCCAGTTCAGTACTCTGTGACTGTGACTCTTTATGCACATCTGGTTGGTTGAAACAAAATCCTGGTTTGGATTTTTACTTTCTGGACCTGAAATGTCCACCTCTGGAGGTCACCATGTCTGCTGCTTCCTGCAGGGGGCGCTGCAAGCTGAGGACGCCATGGTCTGCGCATTGGCAACCCCTTGCGGGTCTCAAGCATGGACAGTATGCGCAAACAGAAGCCGAAACTGCTTTTAGAGGACCAGTACAATGCAGGGCTGACTCCATCACTAAGGTCACACTCAACGCACAATTAGATGTAAACAGATACGATTTTTTTTTTTTTTTTAAGGAGCAGAGAGGACAATTAAAAGCACTAGACTGACGCTAAACAATATAAACATTTAATGATGCATATACCCCATTAAATTATAGATATGCTATTCGATTTGCTTTGACGAAACTCAAAAGTAAATAGACTGCATTGCCGGTTACCTGTACCACAAAGCCAGATTTCTGCTTAGCTGGATAACTTGTCGGATTAAAGGTAGCCTGGGCTAAATGCAAGAGAATGAACTTAAAGGCCGTTTACGCGGGGGCACATTAAATCCGACAAATTATCGGGCTAAGCAAGAAGTCTTGCTTTCTAAAACAGGTCCCTGGTATTGCTAAATAGCGGACTTGCTGTACCGAAATGCAGGTAACTCAGTTGTGACGTCATTCCCAGCTCTGACTTCCAATATCTGAGGCAAATGGAATGCGACATGTGTCTCTCCCCCTCCGGGTGGCTACCTCACCTCCCCCTTGCTGCGGATGTTCTCCAGAAGTGGCAGATGTTCCTTTCTTAGGTCTCGGAGGCTCTTGATGTCCCTCCTGTGGACGATGGCGATGAGGTACAAGTCGTCCAGCTGTGGATGAAACAGGCGACATCCTGAGTGAACCATCACCACCCGCAGAACACCATCGGTGGGACACTCGACAGCACCGGTGGACGATTCTGGGACCGCTTTACCTGCTTCTGGTCCCACTTAAAGTCCGGGAGCAGGACGAAGCCAACTTGTGGGTCCGGATCCTCGAAGACAATGCGATCGGCCTCTGCCTTCTTATCCAGGATGTTGTAAACCCACTGGGAGGAGGAGGAGACAAGATGGACACATTAAGGGCTGCTAGGTGCCTTAGAAGGAGGGTCTGAGCACTGACACGCACCCTAGAGCAGTGTTTCCGAACCCAGTCCTTGGGGAGCCCCAGACAGTCCGCGTTTTTGCTCCCTCCCAGCTCCCAACACACCCAGATCAGATATTCAGTGTTCTAGACTGGCTAAGAGCTGGGAGGGAGTAAAAATGTGGACTGTCTGGGGGACCCCGAGAACTGGGTTAGGAAACACAGCGTTAGAGGGATGTGGACAAAGCTGACAGTTATTTGTCACATACAGTGTCATACAATATGTATAGTGTGCAACGAAATGCTCGTATGCTTGCCTCCAGAACTGTGGTAGCAGAAGTAATTAGATTAATATAAAAGTTGCAATTTCACCTGTAATGGATATACGCACATCTGCATCACATTTTAGATCTGTCTAATGTTTCAGTCTGGCATGTCACATGGGCTGCGCCGCAGTGCACTATGGGTAAGATGGTGGACAGCACACCTGCAAGCTGAAGCTCTGACTCATCAGGAAAGGCAGGGTGAGGGTCCGGTAGTCCTCCCCCGTCTCCCACAGCAGGTAAGTCTCCCGCCGCCGGTACTTCTTCACGTGCTTCTCCGTGGCCGGACACACCAGCGTAGCCTTCAGCTCTGAGGCGGCGTCCCGGGGGGGAGGGAGACAGCGTCAGTCTGAGCTCGGGCCCCACAGACAGTCACGGGACCATTGAAGAATATGAGAACAACATTGACAGGGCCCTGACACCAAGCACTGTCTGGCTACTGCAGGGGGCATGAGAAGATAACGTCCTCTCCCAGCGTGGGCTGTGTTTAACGTTCACACCAGCCCCAATCGTGACAATAGAGGGGAAAGTTTTTGATGGGGGCCTGCTTCGCTTAAGCTAACTTATTCAGTATGTAGACAGAAGAAAGTGGGTGTAAAGTACACAATAAAGCCGGTCAATTTGGAATTATCTCCACTGTCATTCAACTGGAAAACAGTGCGAAGGGCATATCACCTTCCCAACACACAATGTTTTTTCAGGGACCATAAACTTCCTTGGAACTCTAAGTACTGCATTTTTTTGCAGATTAGTTGACCACAAACAGCGATGCCAACTTGGAAGTCACGCAGAAGTTCAAAGAAAAAAAAATGAAATAATGAAGCAAAAATGGATCAGATCGATTTCAACTACATTAAATGCATTTGTAGAATTTTTTGCTTGCGTCTCCGTATTTCTGCCTTGGAAAATTCGATCTTCGCAATTCAACGTAAAAGTCGTCTCCTCCTTTA
Source organism: Gnathonemus longibarbis (assembly GCA_026776665.1). Classification (NCBI taxonomy): domain Eukaryota; kingdom Metazoa; phylum Chordata; class Actinopteri; order Osteoglossiformes; family Mormyridae; genus Gnathonemus; species Gnathonemus longibarbis. The sequence goes on along the minus strand of JAODJV010000062.1, from coordinate 3,596,471 downwards.
TGGTCTGGCCTTGCTGTTGCTTTTTATCTTGTCATATACACCATATGTGTGACGTTTAACCTACGACTCAGATGTTTATTTAGCACAATGGCTCCAGTTGCTGTTGTGTGGTGGGAAAGTGACACAAGAAAGTGGACAGGAGCTACAAAAGTTCCAGGTCGAGACGGCCCAGAGCCTCAGAACCAGGTTCTGTCGCCTGTCTAGGGCATGCATCTGGTCAGTTGTGGCACTCTAATCCTCAGACTGCATGAGGACATAGGCTTTAACCCATGTTTTAAAAGCAGGGCTTCGATTTAAATGGCCTTAACTCTGCGCTATCCCAGTGTGGTTGATGAAGTGTGGAATCCCAAACTGCCAGTGGATGTTATAAACATTAAATGTGACATTAATAAAAGACAATTTCCTTGCCTGTTGCCTGTTTACCTCAAATAAAGCGCTCAGTGTTTTTTTTGTTTGCCTAAAGCAACTATTTACAATACATGCCTTTCAGTGACCATTCATTATTAATTATCCATTATAATCACCAGATCCTGACAACAATGGAAATATGAAAACAAACACCACACAGAAGAGCTTCTCATGCTTCAAAGTGACACCAGGTGAGAAAGGTGTTAGTGCCCAAAGGCCCAAACACTGTAGAGCAAAATACACATTGTCATGTAGCCCTATAGAAAAGGACAATTTTTAAAATGAAAATGGATTCCTAAAATGTAATTTGAAAACGCACTGTACTAGCAAGCTTGTATTCAAAAGAATTATAGGGAATTAAATACAAAGTTAGGGTGACCAGATAATCCATGTCAGGGAGACACTTTGAGCTACTTTGGGTTTTACAAACTATTTTCAAACTGAAAGGCTCCTGTGCTCGGCTAAATAGTTCAGCTCTTCTTGTGCTTTGACTGGTTTGTTTCCTTGACTGAAAGACTCATCCAGCTGTTTCACATTAGCATTAATGGTCGGTTGAAACAAAATTCTGGTTTGGATTTTTACTTTCTGGACCTGAAATGTCCACCTCTGGAGGTCACCACATCTGTCTGAGTGGTACATGCATGATTATAGGAGACTGACCAATCAGCACACAGCAAGAACTCAGCGCTCAAGGGAAATCCAGGTCCTTTTAATTGAAATGGTAATTTACAATTCCTGTCCTAGATCAGCGTGTCCTTCCTGGCATGGATTATCTGGTCACCCTATACAAAGTCAGCATATTACCAGCACGAGAAGCCGATTAACCACAGACTATGGGCGAGCCACGTGGACCATGAATGACGTCAAGAACCTGCGTGGGCAGGGCTTTAATAAGGCTCGTTTACATTATTAATGGGAGCTATGTAAACAAATACGTGTACCGGTAAGAGTTTGTCGACAGCGTTATGCTGCGCCAGTGTCGGCCTCAGCCGCTGTTTGTCACTGTCTAAACCGCGGATCAGATCGTCTCGGCCGGAAGGTCAAGTATGAATTAGACTCGAGGCAGCGTCACGCGGAGCACGCGCCGACCTACCGTTCAGCTGCACGGGCGGCTGTGCGCGGTACGTGCTGTAAATGTCGTTCCGCATCTCGAGCGTCAACCGCGAGCCCTCGAGCAGCGCCGGCACGGTGTCCTCGCGGATGGGGGTCTTCTCCAGAATCACCACCGCCTCCTGGCCAGCCAGCTGCGGAGACCGGAGAGACCTCGGCGCGTTAATTCTCCGGGTAAAGGCCATTCAGAATTCAGCTTCAGTAAAAAACCACATACGCCCTTTGCACGGATGGAGAACTTCAAACGGGGCGGTTTGCCTTAAGTACGTTTAAGCAATCTGTTACAATCATTAGAAGCATAAAAATAAAAACCACAGTGTGTACCAGGCGGAATTCCGTCCGGTACAATGCCGTCCCCCGCATAACTGACCCAAAGCGGTAGATAAAGATTCAGCAAGAGCAGACAGACATGACAACATTGCTTAGTAACTAAAACATAGAATTCGTGTCGAGAGACCTAATGCCATACGTGAATCAAATTTCGATGTCAAGGTATGGATGAGTTACAACAAAGAATTCGTCCCCCGTTGCCTGGCAAGGGAGAACATTTACTGCGATTTAGTTGACATTCTCTGTCCTGACCTAGCCCTGAAACATGACGATCAGGCAGAATGAATATTATTCCTTGACTTTGGCTTGGCAGTTATACTAAATATTACTATAATGTGCCCTTCATTTAGATTTTTTAATTTTGTCCTTTACAGTTACTTTTTGGAGTACTGAATACTGCAAGCATTACATATAGCTTTACGTATAGTTATATACAGACATTTTTACTGTAGTCTTTTGGTTTCCAATATCGCACCTTACTATGCAAAAGACCAAATCCACAGTAAACATGTTTCTCTGCATGCCAGCAACAGTTTTGACTGGTAGCGTTCAATTTTGTGCTTTGTAATGACTGCTCAGTAGTGTTTATGTACTTGACTGGCTTGATGCATGATCTGAAAGAGGTTTGAGTAAAGATACAAGTTTTGAGTAGATTGTTTGATTTTACAAGACGAGTCAAAGGTTTTGTGAAAGCTGTTTGAAAACTGAGTTTTGTGTTTACTGCTTTGGGAAGAGGATGGAAGGTTTCAGGAAATGTGCTTTGGCAATTCAGAAAAATTAATTTCTCCATACTTCACTGGAGAGCGATAGCAACCTCAATATTGGTCAAATATCACCACCTATTGGTGATCATGCAAAGCTGCACCATCTAGCTAATATCTCCCTGCATATGCAAGCATTAAAAACTCATCAGAACACGCCAAGATAATAATTACTTAAATAGTTATATGGAAAGTAACGCACAACAAATATAGCATGCATTTGCGTTGATGCTTACTATTCAAAGGTGACGTTTTATTACCATTCCGTGAATGAAAATGTTCTTCTCCCGCGCGGAGTCCCGCAACACCGATTTGGTCTCAAAACCCGCCAGCACAGAAACATCGGACGAAACGTGACCGTTTCCCTCTTCCCCATTGTCCTTCTTTTGCTTTTTGGATTCCCGAACAATCTCCTCCGTCCCGCAGTCTTCGCCAGCCTCATCTCTTCCACATTTCTCCATGTCCGCCATCTTCAAACAGGACAAACAGCCAATCACAGTGAAGCGGAGAGCGCAGAAACATTCACCGGCGATTTAAGAGCGCCCCCATGACGCCAAACGGGGGATCGACGCCTGAATATTTAATTATATTTATATTTATATATGCATGATTTAATATAATACATATTTACTTGTGTAAATGAAAGTGGAAACACAACATATTAATCAAAATTCAGCATTTATTGACCAGACTGTGCTGATAAATGAGACTTCATGTTAAAACAAAACCTGATACAGAAAATTGACCCATTTTAAATCATGCAACAGAAAATACACAGCAATCCAAAAAGGCTATCAGATGCAGCTTGTATTTATAGATCTCTGTATTTACACAGCGTTTTTCACTTAATCACACGTAGGCGCTGACACAAAATGGAACCCAACAGCACCAGCCAAAGTTGGGGAACCTAAAAAATGGCAGGAGCGCCTCAGAATGCCTCCGTGACGGTGGACAGAGATGCCGGGGCCCGGGGGGGGGGGCCTGGGCGTGCTCTCTGCAGCACCCTCCCATTCCATCATCCCTCTCCAGGGCACTCTTCCGTTCCCGCGGCCCTCACACGATGTTCCTCTCCAGCACGGGCTCCTTGTAGAAGATGCGCTCGAATCCCAGAGCGCCGAGATCCAGGGTGCGGAAGCCCCCGTCCAGGATGAGCTCGGCCAGAGCGCGACCCACCGCCGGCGACTGCTGCAGGCCATGCCCACTGAAGCCGGTGGCGAAGTACATGTTGTTCACCAGAGGATGCAGGCCCAGAATGCCGTTCTGGTCGAAGGTGTTGTAGTCGTAGTAGCCAGCCCAGGCGCTCGTGACCTGCCGGAGACCGACCCCACACAGCTTAGACACCTTACCGCTCCTTCACGGTCAGTGTTGGGGAAGCTACTCACAAACGTAATCCGTTACAGAACTGTCACCTCAGAATATCCACATTATCCTACAACAATGTTTCTCAACCCGGCTCCAGCTGTTGGGAGCTGGGAGGGAGCAAAAATGTGGACTGTCTGTGGACGCCGGAGCACCACATTGACAAACACTGTCCTATAGAAGTCTGTTAGGCAGAGGTGGAAAATTGTTCAGGTCCAGAAAGTACAGATCCAGTTTTTGTTTCAACCGACCAGTTGAGTACTCAATGACTGTGACTCTTTATACTCAACTGGTTGGTTGAAAAAAAATCCTGCTGGATTTTTACTTCCTGGATCCAAACTATCCAGCTCTGCTGGTAGGTGGCCAATTAAAACAGACTTGCACTCCTACTCGGTGTATCTGTTAAAGAGAAACCATTACTGAGGGAGATGAACCAGAGGTGGAAAGTTCATGTCCAGGAACTACAAATCCAGATCAAGGTTTTGTTTCAACCAATCAATTGAGTATAAAGAGTCACAGTCACAGAGTGCTCAACTGGTTGGTTGGAACAAAACCTTGGTCTGGATTTTCCCACATCTGTCTATAAAGGATTACCTTTGTGAGTAACTTCCCCAACACTGTTCACGGTGAGCAGCCATATATGCAGGCAACAGCGTAGGAGAGTATGATATGGGGCGGGCACAACTTAATTTAAATACAAAGTTCTATTTAGGGGGCGGGGCCTGTGCTGAGCTCCCTAGTGGCCCCCACACCTTACACGGCACACCTCACCTTGCAGCATTCAAATGCGGGGAGGCGGCGAGCTAACAGTGGCCAAAGATTCTCCTGGAAGAAGTCGTAATTGACCTCCAGGTCGCCGGTGTCAGGTTCCTCATCCTGAGTCATCGAGATCAAAACACTGACATCAAGAATGTATAAACAGAAATAAAAATCTTGTAATCTGGAATTCTCTGTAACTGTGCAAAGGGGTCGAGGTACTGAAGGTTGTGGGTTTGAATCCCACATATGGGGAAGAGTGTAAGTGTGACTGATCATTTCTCACCTCCTCAGGGGACAATCCTGCGATGTAGTTCCCCCCGAGTCCTTCTCTTCTGCAGTAGACTCCCGAATTGTCGATCAAGAAGGGAGTGTCGAGACCTGGCCCGTCTGGACAGTTCAGCACATATACATATCTTCATGGCAATCCAGTTGAATGAAAAGAGGAGGAAAAGGCTGTAACTGTTCACTGTGTAACGGGGAAGCTGAAGATTGACCATTTTGAGTCTATTTCGCTTTATAACCATATACGCTAGCCTGGTTGCTGAACTAAACTGGCGTTTCCTAATGACTTCTGCCTGCCCCGCTGCATGAACAGGACCAGTGTGTATGGGTATGTTCCAGATACCCCCGCCTCATTGGTACGTCCCGGATGCCCCTGCTTAATGGGTACATCCTAGATACCCACACCTAGCTGGTAAATCCCAGATGCCCCCGTGCCTCACTGGCACATCCTGGGTGCCCCCATCTAATAGGTACCTTTTCCTGGGCTCCACAGGCACCGGGACACTAGCCAAGCTGTCCTCGGGGCCCAAGCCTATGCCTGCCAGTTGGGCCACTTTGCCAGATTGGGCCCCCGCTGCATTCACCACTATGGCGCATTCCACGGGCTGGACCTCCAGGCTGTTGGGCATACGGACCTGGTTGGGAGAGGTGGGCGTGACATTGGGGGTGGGGCCAAGAGGTGGGCATGGTGAGAAGATGGTGGTCACAGCTTACACACAACATAACAAGGAAGCCAATGAGAATCCTTCTTACACGCAACATAACAAGGAAGCCAATGAGAACCCTTCTTACACGCAACATAACAAGGAAGCCAATGAGAACCCTTCTTGCACACGAAGAAGACCTGTATCCTGAAAACACTAGGTCACCCTCCTCTGTCATACTCACATTGACATATTTAATTCTTTTGAAAGCCACCATGTCTCCATCAGTGGTTGACATGGAATGTGACGAATACCTAAAACCTGTGGGGAGAGAAGTTTGTCAGAGCTTACAATACCATTATGGCAGAGGGATGCTTTGTCCGGTATGTCACAGCGACCGGCTCACCTGTGACCTCCCCGAAGCACTGGTATACTCCCATAGACAGGGCCTTACGCCGGAATGCATTCAGCAAGGACCAGGGGTCAAACCAGCCTTCATTCTCCAGACCTGAAAAACAAACATTTGTTCTGGCTGGCACAGGGGCATATCTGATTGGCCCCCTCCCCTGTCACTCAACGATTCAAAACATGTCATTGGCCAGTGATAAGGTTGTCCCCTCTTATTCCCTGCACTTAAAAAGTCCTAGAATCACAGCTGAACTGGCATTTTTTAAATCTATCAAGTGGCTGTTCACTGATCAGAGGATTGGGAACTGTGACTTTTTGGGGAAAAGACTGTCACGGGTTCGAGTCCCACCCTGCGCTGTATGTGTGGAGGGTACATATAGGTTTTCTCTGGGTTCTTTGGTTTCATCAGTCTGAAGAGATGTAGCTAACGGCTGTCTCTAAACTATCCCGCTAGCATCCCATCTAAACTGGCATCCCATCTAGAGTGTCCCCCCCACCCCCTGCTGCCTGTAACAGGCTCCAGCCCCCATAACCCTGCACAATATAAGCAGTGGAAAGATAGATGTGCGAAAGGAATCAGGAAAGATATGAGGATGCAAGTCAATCTGGATGCGTCTCTCTCATTGCAGGGGTGAGGTCAGATTTACTGTATAATATAAGATACAACATCACGCACATTTAACTAAACATCTATAGTTGCACCGTAATCGGGTTGTTTTGGTTTGAACTACATGCTGCACGCATGGTAAAATATGTCCGATAATGTTCACTATGTCTGCTTTAGATGTCTCTTAATAAATTCTATTATGTCTGTACATGTACCATACGAAGCCAGCATTATCCCTTCAGTGTTGATCCAGGGGAACTTCTCCTTCAGTTGGGTCGGGGAGAGGAGCAGAACCTTGGCCCCGGCTTCCCTAAAAGACAGACGGGTCAGAGTGTCCCGCTACTGCCCTGTGGCCTCCCCCATACGGATCAGAACCGCTCACCGCTGAGTCCTGTAATTCTCCTCCATGACTGCCGACCCCTTCTCGCTCGCCAGGAAGAGGTACCCCGAGTGGGTGAACTGCAGGTCCACCGGGTCCTCGTTCAAGACACCTAGGTGCTCCTGAAGGGATGTGGAGACTAATGAAGCTGATAACTAATAATTATAATAATACACAACCTCTAACAGCGGTCCAGTGTAAACTTCGTAAGCAGCTAAATTACAGAAATCATTGAGAAATCGTCTCTGGAAAGTGTGAGGTGAGGAACAACTGAAATTCATATGAAATCTCACAGTAATCACAGAATATGCCCAGTTTTGTGTTACTTTACAGGGGTGTATACAGCGGAGGGGCACTGACCCCAGCTGAAAGCTGATTGGCTGCTGGAGTACCCACCTCCCCAGTCACTCGCCGATTCAAGACATATCATTAGCCAATGATAAGGCTGGCCCCCCTGTATGAATTATGGATCCTCTTATGACCCCCAACTTAAGAAAATCACAGAATTGTCCTTGCAATATATTATGAACTTCACAGCCCGTGAATGCGAGCAGCATCTCCTTCTGACGATCTTCTTACGTTGATATTCCTCATGAAGTCGGCGGAGGCTAAGGACAAGTAGATGTTCTCCGGCATGGAGAACTGTTGTCGTATCCCTCCGACAGACAGGACCGTCGACGCCTGGGAATACTGACAGGGCAGGATCACCCAGACAGTGAGATCAGCGCTGATGTAGACACAGTGCACGCCTAGGATTTAGCCATTGTTGGGACAATAAGTAATTTCTGGTGTCTCAGATGCAAATCTGTAACTAACACCTTCACAGCCAGCACCATCCTAAATATCTTACATTAGTTAGGCTAACACGTGAACTTCTGTTAAAGTTAAACTTACCGTAGGGTCCTTCTCCACCACCAGCACCCGAACCCCGTCCCTCACGCGCTCCTTCCTCTTCAGCCAATAGGCGATGGACCAGCCGACCACGCCCCCGCCCACGATCACGATGTCGGCGCGCTCCGGGGGCAGGCCCGCCGTCGTGTTCTGGGGGCTCCAGTCGCTGCCTGGCATGGCTGTTAGCGCTTTATGACGGAAAGCTTTGAGCTGCTGCTCCAACTCTGCAAATGGATACGAGCAATGATTCATTCCTGAATGACAAAAACTGACCGGTTAGTGCGCATAACGTCAAGACACGTAACCGAGAAAACAGAAACTGCGTGGTCACCTTGGAAAAAGTCTTTGCAAGCTGCCCGGCCGGTACTGAAGCATCGCGCGCTGTGTGGTGCGCATAGGAAAGTCGATGCTAGTCGACAGGGTATCGGATGAAGAGAGACCCTCACGCGCTGCAGCGCTGCAGCCAGCCCAGTCCACATTTTCATCGTTGTGTTTATTTCAATTACAGAAGGACGAAAGTCTTAGGAGCCCAGCATCAGTATCCTTAAGATCGGTGCACCCCGTCATTGGTTTTTAAACCTGAAAGCTACCTCTGCAGTTAATCTTTCAATGAGTAAATTTGACCTACACCGACAAGAATGCTTAAGTTCCCCAGTGCTGAACGGACCCAGGGTTGCCAGGCATTACAAACTGTTTCCTCTTTGGTTGCGTCTGAAAATCCCCCGTCGTGTCGCGCTTAAAGTGACCTGACACCTATAATGTTACTTTAACTGTATACCGAAAATGTGTGTAAAGATAATGATCCTTTTAATGACATGTTCTTAAATATACCCTTTAAGTGAATTGTAAGGTTAGAGCCAATTTAAACAATTCGTGTTATTTTTAAAGCATCCATACTGCCTATATTTACATTTAGCGGCAATCATTATAACAATTTAATGCCATGTTATGGAAAAAAATGCACTTCAAAAATTAAAAAAGTATGAACTTTGAATGTCTGGCAACCCTCAGTACAAACGCAAGGCGTCGAGGGGCGTGGCTTCAGCGAAACGGGGCAACACGGAGAGCAGCCTCACATTATACCGTCTGAGTCACGTTTAACAGAGTTAATTTTTTTCCTACAGTAACTAATTTCTGCCTTCAGTAAAATAGTATAATGGCGGTTTCATCACTACAAACTTTCAACATGGTACTTCACATCAGACAAAATAATTATCAAAGGAATTTAAACGGAATCATTAATAGTAAGGCCTATTTTATGTTAAAAATGTTTGCCTAAAAAGGTAGCCACAATTAATAAGGTACTATTCCAGGTACCTAAGTACATATTTATTTTAGATATTTTTAAACCAGTATTTTAAGCATAAAATTCACATTTTCTGGTTTTGTTTCGGCACTTGTCCACTGTACCAGTCTTCCGAATTTGAATTAGCTGATCTCACGATTTGGCTGTTTGACAAATACTAGTTAGGCCTACAGCGCTGGCAACTATAATTCATTAAACATCTAAACAAGTAAACTTATAATGTCAGTTTTGACAATACAGCGAGACACACCGTGTGTCTTGTGCAAACCGGGGAATTGCGAAAATGCCCCTTTACGGGAAAGGCGTATTTCCCCCCGTAATTAGATTTTGAAATTAATTTAGTTGTTTAGTGAGAGGTCAATAGCCACTCACCGATTACAGACAGTTCCATGACAGCATCGAAGGGGACATTTTGATGACATTTTACAAACAAAACCAGTCTGTATTGAGTGGTACAAACCATTAAAATATGTGTATTGCGCTTTTACGAGCAGATAACAGGTGACAGGGACGATCTTGTTCAGGGGAGGAATTTGTCATCCAGGTCCCTCACCTGTTGTTTAACGTGCAGCTATGTGAAAAGGAAAAAGACATGCTCCCCCTGCAGGCGGTGTGAGAATTGCAACCAGCTGGTACTTACGGAGTTTTGAGGCATGACTGGAATTGCCTTAGACAGAACAGAATATTCCAGAAACACGGAAACCCGCCCTCGTCAACTGCCAAGTTAGAAGAGAATAGGTAATAACCTTCTCGGCAGGATGTAGCTATATTAAAGTGGAGGATTCCCATCAATGCGGCCTCCTCCCGTGTCCCCCCCCCCGTCGGCAGTATCCCCACACCACTCCATCAGATAGGAGCTCTCTCTTTACATTGGAATATGTATTATTTCAAACAGTATACCGCTCCCCCCGTCCCTTAAAAGCCTATAGAAGCATCTCCCTTCAGCTCCTATCCATCTGCTGCTGTCCATCTCTAATACCTCCGTTTGGCACCGTTTCCGTCAACAAGTTACCGTCTGCTTGTTTTCTGGCCGCACGCGCAAAAACACGCAGGCAAAGAACATACGTTAAGGATACTGCTTGCAATTGTGCATTTATATCTGGAAAATGGCTAACCGCAAAAACTAGCCCCTCGATGAAGGCAATATTGTTTTTTTTCTGCTGACATTTTCAAATAACACTAACAGCAGCAACATCGATTTTGATCGAGAACGACTTGCGTCCCGTAAGTATAGTTTTGCAAATAAGTGGATTTCCATCGATCCGGCAGTGTTTATTGTATCTTACAGGCAGGGGAATTTAAATAAGTCTAACAGCCCGAGCATCGCAGCCGGTGTCTCCGGCGGTTACTCTTTGCCGGACGGCGCTCTTTATTTTTATTTTTTTAAAATTTATATATATATATATATATATGGCACACGAGAGCGATGGGTCGGCGGTCCGACCCCTGATTCGACCAATCAGAGCACGGCTCCGCGGATGACGCCATAATGCATCAGAATTCATGACTAAATCCGGTCATCTCATCTTAAAAAATACGAAATAAAATCCTCGTGTTCTTACGGTTTATGTCAAGTCACATTCCCACAGATGAATACCTGACGGTTGTAGTGGAAACTAAGGCCATCAAAAGTAGAACGCTCGTCTTTTCTGTTAAATTAACTGTCTTTAAAAAAATATGAACATTTACCAAACTCGTTAGGTATCTTTTATATTATTATCTTAAAGTATACACAGAAAACATACTGTGCGAGTTTCCTCTAGCAGCACACAAGATAAACGACACTGAAGATAGGGTTTTAAATAAATTCTCGAACAATTTAATGAGTACAATGAAATAAAATTATTAAAATATTACTAGTTTCATTTATAACATGGGCTTGCATGTCATGGGACTGAACTATGCTGAGGCCACAACTTTACAGCACAGCGTGAGAATCTCACAGCGCTCAGCGAGGGGGGGCAGGAACATTCTGGAAGCCACCTCCACCACACGGTGCAGAGAAGCTGGTCTTTCCATGTCGTGGGTGTCAGTGAAACATTGGTGTGTTCAGGTCCACTCGGAAGGTGCCCGGAAGCGAACAACAGGAACAGAGGTGGAGATGAGGGCAGCCGTTCACATTCCACACGAGACTAATGGGGGAAACGAGCAGCACTTCAGGATTCAGGGCCAGTCACATGGGCGTCCATCACCCCTCCCCCCCCCCCCACACACACACACACGGACACTGTGTGTCCGCCGTCTGCAAGACCCGAAGCAAAAAGAGCCCCCCCCAGCAATGGACACTGAGGCTAAACCTTCAGACATCAGGGGCGATTCAAGGATTTTTTTAAGGTGGGGGGGGGGGCACAAGAGGTGCCATAATTCATACAGAGGCACCAAAACTTAATAGCCAATGATACCTTTTAAATCAGTGAGTGACAGGGGAGGAGGCACTCCAGGGACCAATCAGCTTTCAGCCAATGCCCACATGGTGCCGCCCCTGCTAGGCATCATTAGTGTCACGTACATTAAATACAATGCCAAGACAGCCCCAGAACCACGCTTTGGGGACTTAAAGGTATCAGGCTAACTCGACCTCTAGGTCAGTGTTTCTCAACCCAGTCCTTGGGGACCCCTACGCAGTCTGCATTTTTTGCTTCCTCTGAGCTGGGAGCAAAAATGTGGACTGTATGGGGCTCCAGTAAGCAGGAGTCACGACAAATTTAAGAGAAGACAATTAAGCTAATCAGTATTTTTTTTCTCCAGACACAGTGTTAAATTAACTATCATTAACACTGACTACTCAATAGAGTTAATTACCTTTAAACATAAATATCGATGGTCTTAAATAACACACATGGATTCTTCCATCAATTAAGAGGTGCATCTTAAAACTACTGTGCATCTAAAATAAATTAAGGGTATTCAAAGTAATACAGTGCCTAACAACGGAAGATAGAATCGGCCATGAACTGATCGGAGTGGAATGGAAGATTTCAGCCTGAACCGTCGACATGAGCGCAGGCCATGTCCAAATCCTTCATGTCTGAAGAAGCAAACTGAACGCTAAACAAGCCAACTTATGAGGCAAAGGGAATGGGGGGGGGGGAAGAAAGACCAATATCAGTGAATTTATGCAAGGGTATCTGTTGGAAACTCCCACATAATACAACTGGACATTGTTAATAGTCTGGATAAAGAAAAGCAAAGAACGTGATGGAGAGAGTAATTAGCGAAGTTTCAAAAGGGAGAAAAAAAAATCGAAACTTTTAAAAAGAGAATTCTGTGCTGGCTGCCACACGGTGCTTAACAGTGTGAGCAGATTGCATATTGCTATTGTGGCAGCCACACATAAACACACACACATATATACATACACACACACACACACGGCCAGGGGTCGGGGCTAGCCCCACAAGATCAAACAAACAGTAAACGTACGCAGGCTGACCGGCCAAAAGTGACCTCAGCTCCAGGTGACCGCGCCCATCGATTAAGGCAGCCAATCACAGCAGCCGAGGCACGTCGTGGTCGTCACCGTGGCTTAAGGCCCTGCCCAGTCCTGCCCAGCCTACCAATCATACATCAACAAAAGCCCAGTAACCTCCAGATGTGTCGGGCTTGCAGGCTGACTAGCCCCTACAGGGACACGGTCTAACCCGATAGAAAATAAGTGCCTTTCGTCAGCTAACAAGAGCAGCAGAGCTAAGTGAATCACCTTTCTCTATCTCATCGCTATGGTGATCAGAGGATCTGGGTCTCTCTGTATCCCCGCCCCCAAGAGATCCAGAGTGCACCCACTGCCCCCCACACCCAAGAGCAGGGGCAGGATGATTAGAATTTGCCTGAAAAACGAAGCAAAGGAAAGCAGCTAAAAGCTCCAGAGGGCAGCCCACCTGTGCAAAGCTCATTGGCTGATGGACAAGTCAATCATACCAGGCCACGCCCACCCCCATAACGGCAAATCCTACGCAAGATTTCAAACCACAATGCAGATGCAGACAGTCAATTTCCTGCCATAAAGGGGAAATGCACACCTTGATGAGGAAGCACTTTCTTACACAAGGACGCCCATGAGGATAGCGGGACGACACCGGGGGGGGGGTGAACCGGGCCCCTTCGAAGAGCGGATGGGCGATGAGGGGGATCCGACTTTCCCCATACAGTAATAAAGGCGGCGACCGAAACGCGAGCCTCTTACATGGGACTGAAGAGCCAGATATAAGGAGGCTCACTCATTCGCCACCAGAAGGTGGCGCCCTACAGCCAAGGTTGGCGGAATATTTCAGCCATCAAACACGTGACTTGTAGGCACCTGCTCACCAGGGCAAGCACAACGGAACTGAGAAAATATCAAGGGATTCCACTTAAACTTTTGGCAATACAACGTCGTCGTATACCACTGTCAAAACATGGCTTTCCTATTTTTACCTGAGTTAATCTTACATATACATCTCCAAATAAAAATAAAAAACAGCTCAAACCCATTCTTAGCAGGGATTAGTTACATTTATGTTATATATTTGTACTCTTAAAGAACAAAGAAGGTGACTGTAAAGTGCTAATGGATTAAACATCAACCAGAGGTGGGCAGGCAAAATGAAATTCAACCTCTGCGGCAAAAACGAAAGCCAGTCAGAAAGCCAGAAGAGCCCAGAGGGGTGGGATTCGAACGCCCCGAGGGCACAGAGAGCCGTGGGGGCCGGCAGGGTGTCCATCCCGACCCGTAAGGCACCGCGGGCTGGAGGAGGACCGCCCCGATTGTCTGTCCGCATGAGCCACCACCCCCCCACCCTGATACCTAAGGCAGCTCAGTCTGCCACAAAAAAATAAAACAAAAAAAAAAAAAAGCTCCAGCCCAGAGTATCTCAACTAAAGAAAAATAACCCCTATACAGCCACGGGGACATCCATCCCAATCCATCTTCCCGCCTGTACCTTAGACGATGAGCATCCTGACTGACAAAGCGACTGTGGAACGATTAGTGCAGCAAAGTTGAGGCTAACAGACCAGGGGAAACCGCTGGCAGCCATTACTGTGTCTGGAAAGGGACCGGCGCCCCCTGCAGGAAGACCTCTCTGGTCCTCCTCCAGGGTCACACTCCTGTACGTGCCTTTACAGACAGTATTTGGGGATGTAAACGGTCCACAGCAACCACCGACCCCCAAAGCATTTTAAGACAGACAGACGCCTCTCACGGGCTCCCTTACTCTACACCACGTAAGACAGATTTCCCTGAAAGTCCACGGTTGTGTATTCTGTTCGTGTCATGGCGTCCGCTGATCAGGGTTCCAGAGAAACACGACATTAAAAACAGCACATCCCCGCCACACTCAAAGTACATCATGACGCAGGGGAGGGGGGGGGGGGTCCCCAGGTGTTCATCTTTGTGGGAAGGACCGAGCCCCCCTGCACCCCACCTCCGCGGGTGAAGATTGTGATTGATTTTAAGCTCTGAGAAGCGGTGAACTTGGCTGCCAGGGTGGGGCCACTAGCAGAAGGGGCGGAGCCAGCTGAAGGGAGGCAGGGCCAGTCAGCTGAGGGGGGGCCTCACTGAGCCGGCCCGTCCAGGGATTCGTCGTACACCAGCACTCTGTGTGGATCTACAGAAGGAGAGACAGATGCCAGATATCAACAATAATGCAGCCAATCAGGTTCCCTGTATCTACTCCTCCACGTCAATGTCCGAGTCTTAAAATATCATGTTTATGGTTCTCGGTATGTATTCTCTATTTTTTTTTTTTTTACTTCCCATCTGCACCACGACCGACGAGAATAATAATTCACCTCAGTGTATGCCTCCATGCATCATATATCAACAGTAATAATAGATTTTGATTAGGGTTGGGCAGGATTACGGTAATACGATACAGCGGCTTCCCCCGCACCTGGCAAATTTTATCAACAAGATTTCAAAATACCGGAATAGCGTTGCTTTTTAAAAATATATACTGTAAACATACATCATAGCAAGGTATTATGTTTTTACGGTAAGAAAAATTAGATACTCCCCAAGCCTGCTGTTGGCTGTTTCTTTTTGATGCTTTACAAGAAAGGCAGTTTAAGCAACTGGGTTAAAAAGCACGCGAAATTTACTCACCTTGTTTTAGCAGATTCAAAATATTTCCAATTTCTGGAAAGGAAGGTTAAAAAAAGGATGTTATTTAAATAACTGACAGGCATGTGTCAGGACACCCCAGACCGAGCTAAAAGTACTGCAGGACCACTGTAGCAATTTTAGAGCCGCCTACAGGATCCGGGGTGGCCAGCTCCCCCTAGTGTATAACAAGAGGTTGCATGTTAAATAGTGATGACTTGGAGCTGTAGCCTAATAACTGCTTTTCAGCACAAATGGGATCAATGAAGTGCATCTCAATCTTAAATGCCGCTCAATAAAATATGGCACTGAGAAGTGCCTGCAGTTAATAAGCTATCCTCTAGGGGGCACTGCACATGTATTATTTTTTTTTTTAATACAGAGACCTGGGGTGAGTTTCCCGAAGCCTTCTTAACGCTACGTCGTTCTTAAGTTCTGTGTTAAAAGATAGAACTAACGAACG
>JAODJV010000062.1:3561576-3580585 GCA_026776665.1 Gnathonemus longibarbis | reverse complement strand
TTCTTAAGTTCTGTGTTAAAAGATAGAACTAACGAACGACGTAGCGTTAAGAAGGCTTCGGGAAACTCACCCCTGATTGGTTGCTTCCTTACCTTTAGTGTGATACATAACAGCAGCTTTAAGGTCAAACAGCCTCCAGCTACACCTCTCAAAGGAGCCCTTAACATGCCCAGACTCTTTGTCCACCTGGAGTTGCCCAGCACCAATGTCCCTAGGAGGTACCGTGCCCTGGCTACCAGCATTGGTTCTGTGTGGGTCGGAGCCCAACGGCAGTGTCTGGGCTGAGCATTTGGCTACAGGAACGACAGACGGACTTTCTCTCGGCACGCCAGTAGGGGGCGGGCCGCCAGTCCGTTTGTCAGGCAGGGATGAATTTTCGGGGGCCCGCAGGTCAGGCACAGCCGGAACCTCGTCCTGAAAGAGTGCGTCCGTGGCAGACTGACTCCCCCGGGGGCCGGCGTTGGGCTCGTTGATAAAGGACAGCCCCCATTCGTTCTGAAATATGTCCCCCAGGGCCTTGCAGCCAGCTGGACTCACAGAGAGGTGCTCCGGGGAGGCACTAGGGGGCGCCAGATCTAAACCAGAAACTGTCAAGGGGTTCAGAATGACACCGGGTTTTCGCTGCTCTCCCGAGGGTGTGGGGTCGGAACCACCGTCGCCATGGGGGGAGGATGCTACATTCGGGTCCCTCAGGTTAGCGGAGGCCGGACCCCCGCATGAAGCTGCTGCGGGGAGACGTTGTGCCGTCGCGAACGGGCGCCCATCTCCGGAAATGGGGCCATTGGCCAAGCCGGCAGATGGGATTGTTTTGACAGCAGACATGGGGACCTGCGGGGGCAGTGTCTCCACGGCGGAGGGGGCCGCCTTGTTGAGGTTCTCCTTCACTTTACTCGCGTAACTGATCTTGGGCACGATCTTAGCGCTGCTGTTGTCGACGGGGAAAACGGGAAGGGGCCTGAACAGAGTCCAGGAATCTTCTTTCACCGCTGCCACTGGCGAGACCTTCGCTCTACTGACCCCGTCCTCGTTCCTCCTGCAGGGGGCGCCGGCCACCTTGGCCACCCCTACGTTCTCTGGTCGTGGGCCTGTGGCTCTTTCACACAGTTCCGGGCTGGAAGGCTCAGACTCGTGGGCCGGGACAGCGCCGCCCTGCTGGACAGCCTCGGTGCCCCTGGCGCCATCGGACCGGGCCTGCCGCTTCTTGGGCGTGGCATAACCACTCCCAGAGCTGCCGCCCTCATGGCCAGGGAACCCATTTGCCATGTAGCCTGGGGTGAACCCCGCAACCCCATTCACAAGAAATGGTGGCTCTTTGTCCACTGGCTCGTGGGCACCACCATCTGGGGCCTTGTCTCTCTTGCACTCCATACTGTTGTTTCGGGGGCCACTTCGGCTCCCCGTCTTCGCCGGGGGGGCCGCAGCTCCCCTCCCCACCTGCCCTGGCCGGAGATTTGACTCTATGCGCAGTGTAGCACCATTGCTGTAGCTGACATAGGGAACGCCGGCAGCATCGCTAGTGGAACCAGTCCTCCTTGCCTCTGCCGGGCTGCCGTGTGCTTTTCCGTTGCCTAAAGGGAAAAACAGCCAGATATTAATTACCCAAAATACCCCACCTGTTCCCAGCTTAGCACAGCCAAAATACAACACACAATTGGGGAATCAACCTTGTTTCTGGCTGCCACTATAGCTGGAGGACTTGAGCACCGGGCTGGTTAACGTTCTCCAGGTGTCTTTGCATCCGTGCACCTTTGACCGGGTGGAATTAGGGTCAGTGCCCATGGAGCCATGCCAGGCCGTCCCCCACCCCCGAATACCGGATGCCCAACTGAAGGTTAATACGACACGGCCTCCATTTCATAAAGTATCGCCGCAGAGCCAAATGCAGCGTAACAAACACTTTAAGAAATTTCCGGTAAAATGTGACACCGGAGCTACTAGCCAGGCTGTTTATGGGGCCTGTAATGTTTCCGTCTCTGGAAGGGGAACAGAGGGCATCGGAACAATGGCGTGATGGTGACTCACGTTCTGTCCGGACTATTCTAGAAGCTCCCAGGACCTCCAGACGGGCGAGCAGCGCTATATAGTGAGATGTTCATCAAGCTGGGCATTCGTGTATGTTTTTATTTAGTGCATGCTTTTATCCAAAGCAACTTTTTGAAAAAGCAGAGTCAGTCACAGCAGCAATTGGGGTTTAAGGGCTTCGCTCAAGGGCCTAACTGTGACTTCGCTATCGAACCAGGGATTCGAACCAACAACCTTCTGATCGCAAGCACATCATCCTAATCCATTGGTTCCCCTTTATCATGTAGGAACATGATAAAAATGGGTTTTTTTTTTTACATTCAATGGGAGCCATTGTTATAGCAGTGCAGTGGAGCTGTGTCTTGGTGCACATCACGCTTCTGAACATCGGTACATGAGGTTGGGTGACATGAGGGTCAGGGAGAGTCGACCCGGGGGACTTAATCAGCAATATTTAAATACAAGGACGTCAGCCCAGATAATATTAACTTTGAGTCTAATATCGACCTCCGTGGTGACGCTTTGAAAACAGTCTGCGATCACAATAACACGCCGTCTTCGGATAAAAAAGAATAAGCGGCTTTTCTTTAAACAGGGTAACTTGATTAAAGGGACTAGTCAGATTATTAAGCCACAGTTTAGCCGTGGTATATTGGCTGTAGAGCGGTGACCTAGTTAAATTCCAGCGGCTCGGACAGACACCCCAGGCGGCGACCCGGGCGGAAGAGCCGTCGATGGGACTCCTTACGGGCAATCCGCCTCGGGCAGCGTGCTAACTTACGGACCGGGCGGTGGCGCCCGAACCGCCGAGTCCAAACGGCGGAACCCCACCGGAAACAGCCCGGCGCTCCGGCGGTGTCCGCTTCCAACATGTCGGACAGGAAGTGAAGTGTGAGCGGCGGGGAGCGTCCAGCGGCGCCGGCGCCGGCTGCAGGGGGGGGGGGTGCGGTTCGCATGGCGCCCAAGGCGGCCTCTTATCTTGCAAGCTTCCAGGAGCGGCCGCAGGAACGCACCGATCGCGGGCAAGGTCAACACCAGGCGGAGCCGTGAGGCACGCCGCGGGCGCGCCAACACCCCCCCGCCGCCTCCTCTTCCCTCCCTCCCGTCCGTCCACCCCGCTTCCTGCGCCGCTCCGGAGGGAGTCCCGCACTCTGCAGCCCGGGCGAGGCGACCGACCTGCTTTCTTCGCCGGCGCTTCCTGGTGCTGGTGCTCGCAGCGACTCTGTGCATCTTTCAGCGCCTTTCCGGGTCCGCACTGGCCGCGCTCGATCCCATGCTGGTGCCGCTTCTCAGATGGCCGCTCGCCAGGCCGCTCCTCCATTGAAGTGCGACGGGAGTCCGTGTGGCTCCGCGCAGTGTGCACCTCGGGCTCCCCGTAGTATGGAGGCTGCCGCGCTGCCCAATCAAAGGCGGCGGCTGGCGGAAGCTCCACGGAGCGAGGACCGCCCTCAGCCGCCGCCTCACACCGCCCCCCCGGGCCGAAACGGGGTAACAGCACCGGCGGTCCGCCGGAGCGAGGGGGAGAAGCGGTCCAAGAAATACATAACATTTAAATTAAAATTGAACGCATTATATCTGCAAATATGTATTTACAAAGGACTAGAGTTATTTGCTGTAGTTATCCATTGTCAATGTATTTTAACCCTCCACCTCCCCCCCCCCACACACACACACACTCATATATATATATATATCGCCGCGGAAAAATATTAAGAGACCACTCTATATTTTTAAAGAAATCCACATTTTTAAATCATGGTTTAATTGCGGCTCTGCTGGCAGGAGGCTATGCTGAAGAGCAGGTTGCTTCCAGGTTCAGAATTTCTAAGACAGCAGTACAGAAGAAGGAGACACTGGGAAAAAACCAGAAACCAGCCAGGTAAAGGGCAGAAGCGACTTTCTAATGCCAGAGATGACCCCGTTAAAATATATATATATTATTCACAGACGAGAAATGAGAAATGTGTAAAACAAAAAAATGTGCTGTGGTCTCTTAATTTTTTCCGCGGCCACACACACACACATATAGACACACATACATGCTCTCGGATTTAAGACGATTCAATTTCATGGTCTCACAACAGTGCTTTGTGAATCGATTTGGCACTGGCTACAAAGCGAAGATATTAGGTATTTATAAGGCTTTTTTTGAATATCAGATTTTATTAATCTGGCATAAAACCATAGGAGACTTTTCGCCATTTTAATGTGCTTCCAAAATAAATCTCACAGAACTGTGCTCCGAAGACTACATTTACAATACGGGTAAGCGTAGATGGAAAAAAAAGAGATAGAGGAACAAAAGTATCACAAAGACACACTTTGCCGTGCTTTTCACGTATTTGATGGGGTTCATTCCCTCCCCCCACAGGTAACAGGGACCTGGCTACAGCTATAATCTACACACGTGTCCTGTGATGGGACAGTCTGTCCAGGGCACCCCCTGCGCTTCCAGGGATAGGCGCCAGACTCACCACAACCCTCCCTGGCTAAATGGTTATGGATGATGGATGGGGCGGAGCGAAAGCATTTATCTTTCCGCCGCACGGTCTGAGATTCCTTCCTTTGGGCTGCAGAGAGCTTCCATCTATCGTTAATATTCCAGCCCAAGGTCACGGTGATTCTTGAGATTGTCTCAGGAAATTCAGGACATAAGGTAGGGGACACGCTGGACAGGATGCCGGTCCAGCACAGGAATGTAGAAAACCTGTTAAAATAATTAAATTTTTCTGAAGGGACTAAACAAAGATTAATATTTGTCTCCTAGAAACAAGATGTTTCATTGCTATAATGCGGACAAAACTTCTGCATATGAATTGCCATGCATACGAAATTATGATTTTAATGTGATTTTATCTGAAGCAATATGCTACCAGGAAGTATGAGCTAAGTAATTTAGGCAGAAGCTAAGCGAGACAATGTATTTTTAAAGCACCATATTACATATTATTCTGAACATCCTTGATTATCAGCAACAGCGCAGAGCACCGGTCACATGACCATTATTTAGCCGGAACTTTCCGGAGAAGTCGCGAATGTCGTGGTTGTGAATGCTGCATCTCCGGTGCCACTGGCTGACAGCCTCTGCTGTGAGATCCACGCCCCGATCCCGGGGTCACAAAGACAAAAATAAACTTGGACGTCTTCAGCAGAGACCCATCCTGTTCAGCACTTGTAACACTTACTGCGCATGCGTGACTCTCCGCTAAGGAGTCACTTCCGAATACCTCTTCAGCCGGGAAAAATACCCCGCAGCAGATTTACATGTATTTAGTAGATGATTTTGTGCAAAGCGACGTACACATGACGCAAGTAGGACAATAATACGTGCTAAACATTCGATGAATACCCGGGTACAAGTGTAAGCAGTACCGGAGCAGAAGCTACACAATCACTGCTAAACAAAGCAAGATCCTAATAAGACCACTATTCAAATCAGCAGCAAGTGCAGTATTAAGATCATTCAGGGAACAATGACTGGTGTTTCTGATTTATTTCTAATTCTGACGGAGATTTTTATCAAAAGCATTTTTGTTTTAATCACGTATATGAGGTAAGGAGCATGAACCGATACACCGCATTGCCACACCCACCACACAACAAACCACTTCAGGGATGAGAACCAGAGTGCAGCCGTGTGGCGGGTGATACCTCAGCACCACACCAGTCCGAATGGACCAGTGTGAGGTTTTTTTTCCAGTGGCTGGAGTGACAATCCTGCCACCAACCCCCAAGTTATTCCCTGTAAGTTGGAGGACGTCCTTATAGGACTGGATGTAGATTAACGTCATACCCAGGATGAAGCAATTGCAGGTTAAGGGCCTCGCTCAAGGGCCCAACGGAGTAAAATCGCTCTGGCTATTCATGGTATTTGAACCAGCAACCTTCCAGTTATTAGCACAGAGCCTTTGCCTCAGAGCCACCACTCTACCTGTAAATACTATGTACCACGTACATGGTATTTAAAAACGTAGCCATTTTTTTTGTTTCCTAGTTAAGCCATTTTGCCACAGACAGAAACGAGTTTTGCTGTGGACATGTTTGTCTGTATACAGATTTGTTGACGTTCCCTGGCAAAGTATGTTCACGCACACGGGGGATTTATCTCTGCTTGTGGGTGGTTCTCATACATACAGTAGATACATTCGTAGTTAAAGACCAGACGAGACTTGTAATGTACAGAGGGAATCTGATGACCAGATGTGGTTCGGAAGCTCATTCCACACAGGAGAAATGTCTGGAGTGACGCGTCTCACGTGGAAGACGGATCTCCAAGCAGCGATGGTATGCTGACTGAAGAGGGCAAGATTTGACATTGGTCTTAAGGAGCCCTTTTTGCAGTCGAATGCCTGCCCATTAATTAAGGCAGGAGCAACAATTTTATCAGATGTTACAGCACATAAGTAGCTACATTTTGGTCAGTGTTTCTGTTTTGTTAACAAAATTGGAACCAACGTTTAAATCAAGTAATATCTGTTGTTTCATCTACCTTTTGTTTAACCTGTATATGTACCATGCAAGAGCTGAGTAAAACGGGCAGTAATAGGGAAATTGCATTTCTTGTTTTTAATTTAATTTAACATTACTTGTCCTGGAGAAGACCTGCAATTCTAGAATCATATTCAGTCCTGTGACTATACATAATAACGCGCGATTTTATTGTTTATTAATAGAAATTATAGACACAACAGAACAAATTAACGTTGACGGGATAACTGCCTTTCAGGTCAAAACCGTTGTTGGTTGTAGGATCTCTAATTGACCACGAGATGGCAGCACCCTCCCGTAGAGTTATTTTGAATTACTGGGTCATAGAATTCCTTAACCGCCAATCCAGTAGAAGGTTATGGCGAGCCGTAAGATACAGGAGACCGGGCTGGGGCACGCTGATGATGACAAAGTCTTGATACATATTAAACGGCCCGAACACCTGAGGCTGTGTCCAGTATGGTCACTTTATTCCAGAAGTAAGAGAGTAGAGTAATTGAATTGAATGTTGAACAGCAACATTTTCTATCCACCAATACACTCAGATGAAGCCTAACTGAACACTTTGTCATCTACTATGTTCGCTGTCTATCAAAATCCCTTAAAAGGTTCCCTGTTTTGACTGTCACCAGATCAAGTTATTATTTTTTTAATTTTACTTTTCTTCTCCACTAGAGGGAGCACATGACCTGTATTATATATAGTTCACGAAAGACCCTTAGTCTTTAGAGGGGTAGGCAGATGTCGACAGAGCGGTGCATAAAACAGGATGGACAGTTAGATAGACAGACTACAGGTTTGTCACCTGACTTCCAATGACTTCCTATATTTAGGTATTTATTCATGGAACCTAACAGTAATGATCCAGATTTTTTGTTGTTCTCAGAATTACGGCTGGTTGTCTGTTCACGGACTTTGACATCCTCAGTGGTGGCTAGGCCGCATTTCTCCAGAAGGGCAGAGAAGGGAGGAGGTTACCTCTGTCTGGACCACGACTGTACTGAAAAAGGTCTGAGATCCGACTGCACTCCCGGCGAGGGATTATTGGTACCAAAACATAATCAACGAATCCTAATCACTGTCGCGCTCATAATAAACTCTCGCTTTTTTGTCAGAGGCTCATCACATTACGCCGTTACACTGTGATCTTTCTGTTCACTGCGTGTCAGCTGCGTCGTTTTCGTTGTTGTGCCCAAGACTGATATTTACATTCTGCAGAGCTGCGCAAACAGTGTCACCGTCTCACGTTCACCCCATTTTCGGGCATTTTATCCGTGTAATGTTTTAGTCATTTTATTTCCCCAGGAAAATGAGAAATGAAATCCATAACTTATGGAGACAAGGCGACTCGGGCCGCATGGATTTTATGCAAGCGCGATATGTTAATTAAAACTATAACCGCATTAGCATTTATGTAAATACTGACTAATTCGCATGTTTTATTCAGCATCCGAATGTTGATAAGCACCTCAGAGACGCTGCTGAAACTTTACCGTATCTGTATCCCCGTCCCCCCGGACGAGCGGCACTGAAGCCTGCCAGCTATCGTAATTAATGCCGACGATAATAATACGCGAAGCGCCTTTTCCACTAAGCAGACACGGTGGGGTTTTGAGAAAGTTAAAAACGCGGTAAAAAACATTTCTCCGTTTCTATGTCAACAGACAGATACGCGCACATCGACATGCTAGTTAAATTTGTAAGCGGTACATTTGAAATTTAAGCGCTGGAAATACATGTCTTAAATTCTGGAAACACACACTTTAACCACTTCAGACCTGAGTATTTACTATAGCCTACATTTTATTACGTATAAGAAGTTAATCGGCGCTTTTGTGTTTGTTACTCTCTGAGAAGCCCTGGGGTCCTCATACACCGGTATGAATATGCGGAGCATTATAGGCCTACCCTATAAACTTAACGTCCTGTCCATGGAGAAACAAAGGAGACTCCAGCACAGCTCACTGAATTAAGTGCTTCATTAGGCGTTAATTACTTCAACCCGGGGAGGTGGTGGTGACTGGGAAATCCAAAGTTAAGTACTCAAACCGCAGTTCTGCCAGCTTGATTTCACTGAATGAGCGTTTAAGAGCCGAACCGAAAATTCCCGGCCTCCAGCACCAACATTTAGCAGAGTAAACACTTTTAAAGATCAACCACAAGCCGTATAAGTCACTCGGCAGAGCGGCTCCAGCAGCAGACACCTGCCGAGCGGGTAAATACTCAGCGATTCCCGTAAAAGCAGCCTGTCCTGTTCCGTCCATTAAGGAGCGGCTTCTGGATCGTCGTGTTCTTGCAGGGTACGTTCCCTGCTCACGTTTGACATGTTACCTCTGCCCTCCTCCCACCCCCGCGAGTCCCTCGTGTTCCTCGTGTTCCTTGCCAAAGCGAGGCAGAGAACAGAGAGACAGCCCCCAAGGAGGATGTAATTTGGGGTAATCGCGTATAAATAAATTTACATCACTCACCTATAATAATGAAGCAAATGAAGTTTTGTCAAATTCTGTCACGGATGGATTTGCATCTGATGCAAAGGTGGTGCAGTACGACCCAAGAGGGCTTACGAAAATCTGGGGGTACCTATATCACAGCGCCCCCTGCTGCTCAGTGTGTGTGTGGGGGGAGCGTATCTCAAACCCCCTTCTCTACCCATTGCGGTTCTATGTAAATCTTGGTTCAGACATTTAGGATAAAATGGCTCTTTGGTTAACGACGTCTGGCTTAGAGGTAAGTAACTAATTAAGTTGATCGTTTTGTCTTCATTTGATCAGAACTACTCTGAGGCTGTATATGTGAAGGGAAATTTTTGCACCATGAAAGCCAATTGACTTTGCTCACTTTAAAAAAGTGTTTTCTTGTAGAACTGCTAGCTAGAATTTATTGCGTTTTTTCTTAAGTCCACGCCACGTGACCTCAGTTAAGTAATAGATTCTTCTTTTTTTGTCCAATCAGAATATGAGTATTTACTCCGCGGGCTGTTGATTAGTTAATTTCAGCACTGGACAGCTCTCCACAGAAAACCCCTGTATCATGCTGGGACTCGAACTCGCAACCCTGCAGATGTGAGGCAAAGGTGCAGTCAATGAAGCCATTATGATATCCTTGATGTGTTTTTAT
The DNA here is from genome assembly GCA_026776665.1 of Gnathonemus longibarbis. Classification (NCBI taxonomy): domain Eukaryota; kingdom Metazoa; phylum Chordata; class Actinopteri; order Osteoglossiformes; family Mormyridae; genus Gnathonemus; species Gnathonemus longibarbis. The sequence goes on along the minus strand of JAODJV010000062.1, from coordinate 3,570,958 downwards.
TCAGGTAAATAGAACGGCACCATGGCTACACAAATCCAGGGTTGTGCGTTTGATTCCTAGCATAGGTTTGTGTGTGAGTGGATGGATTTTTCAGGAGACGATGGGTATCAACTCTGGGCTCCTGCGATCGACTTTGAAAAGTAGGCAGAGCTGGAGTGAGTGGATGCATTTCCGAGACTCTCAGAAAAAAAGTGTAAAAATGTGTTCCTTTGCTTGTCACTGGGGCTGTACCTTTGTAATTGTACCTTTTAGAGTACAGAAATGGACTGTGAGGAACATCACAAAGGTACTCTGAGGAACATCTCAAAGGTAGTCTGAGGAACATCCCAACGGTAGTCTGAGGAACATCTCAACGGTATCCTGAAGGTTATGAGCGCAAGGCAGGGAACAATCAAGGAAAGATAAAAATATAAGACATCAGACATAAAAATAAGATTAATAAAAAATCCATAAAACGTTAATAAAAAATAAGAAACAAGTACATTTACGAAAGCTGAGCAATATAAGTGTGGTTTTAAACGAGACTTAAAAATGACCACTAAGTCAGCTGATCTAATTCTTGGAGGTGAACTGTTCCACACCTTAATTCTTTAGCGTTTAGCCATCAGAAAATGCTTTATCACCTTTGGTTTTTAGCCTTTGGAATGGCAAGTAAACCGCCAGATAATCTGAAAGGTCCAGCTGTTTGATAAGGTACTATCAATTCAGATACATACTCCGGAGCTAAACCATGGAATACCTTAACATCGATCAATTATTATTATTATTTTAAAAAATTCTGAAATGAATGGTAGCCAGTGAAGTGAGACGAGTAAATGTTTTCTGATATATGGGCTGTTCCCCATCGGACTGGGTCCACGCATGCACTAAATATCACATATTAGTAGCATAACCGGAGCATTGATCTAATAGTAGCTGCAGCCAGGGAGGGAGACACGCACAGACCGGGCGCACTTCACGGAGGATCCAAAACCTCCATCCGGACGCGTAGAACTCGGGCGCGCATGTTTGAAAGTCTCACAGGTGTTTTATGACCAGGTGGGTCCGTCTCAAGGTAAGTAAAGGAGAGCTTTACTGTAGTAGACTGCTTTCCGTTTATTTGCGTATCCCAGAACACTTTAGTAAGTAATGATGTGCGTGCGTGCGTTATGTACGTATATTTTATCGCCTGTGGAGTATTGCTTTCGGCACCACTGACGAATCTAATTTTCATATCCTGCTCAAATTAAAAGTACTCTTTGGCTTTGATTAAAATCAGGTTCCCGTCACCATACGTTTAATCTTATGGCAGCCTCGTACTTTATTCTTACGCAACGATTTGAATAATTAGACGGTTAGATGCGTTTAACTTTGTTATGGATTTTAATATATCAATCTTATCTATATTATTAATAATACATTTTAATATTATTAGTATATTAATATTCTGACAAAAAGGGGAACTATGGCGTATTGAATACTACATTATTCAGTGAGTCGGTGGGTGAAGTGTAATGACCATCCACGCGCACTGCGAATGAAGCGCAATTCACGGAGTGATAAATCTGAACTGCATGTATGTGGTTGACGGGAGGAAGCTGATAAGGGGCGACTGGGGAAAGCCAGGAGAGACTCACACCTCCACTGGAAGACATATGAAATCCAGAGCCCTGAAACCCCCGACTGGTGCCAGAATAAGGTCACGAGTTACATAAAGGCAGTGCCCCCTAGTGGCATAACAGAGTATTTTTATCTTGGCTGCTGGACCTTTGGCTCCGCGTTCAGTGAAGGCAGCTTTGTGTTTTCTCAACCGCACTGCATTCTCCGTTAATACTGGCGGTACTGACCTTGAGATGGGCGTTAGTTTCAACACCACGCGCCTCTTCAGAGCTATACGCCTCAGAAAAGCCATGCGCTTTATCTAGCTTTACAGTGCCTGTGAGATTACTCACTTCTCTGGCTCTGTGTCTGTTTAGCTCTGATGGCGTCCTGTCTGTCCCTCCTGGCTTCAGACAGGGACTCGCAGTACTTAGCTGCTTCAATAGATCGGGAAAAATGAAAAGAAGAAAAAAAAAATCATTAAAAGTCAATTTTAACTAAAGTTAATTTATTCAAAACTGTTCACTCGGTGTCCTCACACAGCAGCTGAAATCATACAAGCTTTCATTGAAATGTAAATCACAGTTTTGTGCAAAACTAATAAATAAGGATTATTCTGTTGGCCTTTGGTCTCCCTCTTTCTTTCTCTCTCTCTCCCTCCCTCTGTCTTTCCTTCTCTCTCTGTCTCCCTCTCTCTTTCCTTCTCTCTATTTCCCTCTCTCCATTTTCCTCCTCCCTCTCTCTCTCCATATCTCTCTTTCCTTCTCTCTCTCTCAGTCAGTGATGATGACAGCGCTAAGTGCTTTCTTTCTCCCAAGTCTCCTTTGTCCCCGTCTCATTCCAGATAAAACTTCACCATGTCCAACATAGTTTCCAGTCTTCGTTCTCAAACCAGCATCCTATTCAGTATATTTTCATATAGCGCCTTTCCCAATGCAGTTGGCCAGAACCTATTAACAGAGGAGATTGTAGCAGCCTTTTGACACAGATATGGACGGTACCAGTCAAAGGTTTGGACGCGCCAAGCTGCCTACAAAGGAGAGTGATAGAGTGTCGCAGCACATGACCTGGTCACCTGAACTAAACCCAGTAGAAATGTTTTTGGAGGAGTTTGAGCAGAGAGTGAAGGAAAAGCGGCTAGTGAGTACATATGTGGGGCCCCCTTCAGGACAGCATCCCAGGGGGCCGCCTCATGAACCTGTGAACCTGGCGTAGAGGAGACAGTAGGGTCAGCCAATCCCTGGACCAATTGGGTTAATAGTCTTGCTGAAGGGCCCAGTGGTGACATCACTCTGCTGACTGCAGGATTAAACTGGAAACCTACAGGATTGGTCCCAACCTACAGATAATTCAATATGTTATTTTATAGTTTTGATGTGCCTATCATTGTACAATGTAGAGAAGAATTCAAAAAGGTGTGTCCAGAATTTCGACTGGTACTGTAAATACAACAGCAGCAGTCAATGTCGCACTGTTTTGAAAGTCAGTGCAGAAATAAGGCAGAAGCCTTTGAAGGACCCTAAAGATTAAACTCCAGGCTGTAAGAGAAAAGCCTCTGGCTTCCGAGTCCCACACAGAACTCCCACTGTACTTTTAGAAAAGCAAGTTTTATAGCCCGAAATTTTATTAAACATACCTACGGCATTAAACAGTATTGTAGCTGTCACACAGTGCTGTCTCTCAGGCTGCGGACAGCATCAGGGACGATGGGCGGGTCTTGCAAAAAATGAACGTGATCAAGGGTTTATCAGCTGATCTGTTGGTGCCATTATTCTGATACTACTAGGGTGACCAGCGAATCCGTCTCAGGAGGGACAATATGAGCTACTGCAGGTTTTACAAACTGCTTCAAGACTGAAAGGCTCCTAAATACTTAAATTATTCTTGTTCTCTTGTTTGTTTCCTTGATAGAAAGACTCATCCAGCTGTTTCCTATTAACATTAATGGCACATGCATGATTATAGGAGACTGACCAATCAGCACACAGCAAGAACTCTGTGCTTACATGAAATCCAGGTCCTTTTCTATTGAAATGGTAGTTTGCAAACTCCCTCCCAGCTCGTAGTGTCCCCCCTGATATGGATTAGGTCACCCTAGATGACACTGTCACAACACAACCTGCAATGAGCTTCATCTCCTCACCAGAGAAATGCCCAGAAGATAGAGCAGATAATTCAATTCCGCAAATGAGTTTATGCAAGACTGCCCAGCAGCAGGTGGACTTTCAAGCAATTCCATCTGAAATGTCACCCACCGCATCGCCAAACAGGCCGATGGTTCTCCTTAAATCTGGTAAAAACTCATGCATGAATCTCACTGTCAGACTCCCATCGAATCAGGAGAGTGAGAGATCCTTAAAGGGCACGTGTAAGAAACAAGGCAGATACCATCCCGAATGACAAACGATTCTCAGAATCAAAGGGCACCCTAAACGGATCAGCAAACATGGTCAGGTGGGCGAGGTATTGTCCGTGCCCCTGGTGTGTGCTGCCAATGAGGACTTATAGGGATCAGCGCCGCCCTTCTGGCTGACAGCAGTAAGACGCTCTAAGAGCGCCACAAAAAGCCTGGGAAACTGCTCCAGTCACATATGTTTTGCCAATTTGTCTTAAATGCTTGCAGTTCAAAAAACCCAAAGCTTTATAAAAAGTTCTAAAAATTGTTGGATCGGCTGCACTGGGGACAGTGACTCACTGCTTCAGAACCTCTTCTCCAGGATCTGGGAACGCTGTCTGTCACTAACAGTCCGTCGGACTTCCCTTAGCTTTGGGGTAATAAGCTGCTTTAAGGGAGGGGTATGGTGATCAAATGAAAGCAGATGTGGGGCAGGTGGATTACGTGTGGGGAGGTTATGGGGGACGCCTGTGTGCGGGGGGGGGATTGCTCATTCCTGATCGGACCTCCCAAACATCTCCGCCGACAGCCATCTTGACCTCCTGCATTCAGATCAGCAGCAGCAACCCGTTCAGACTCCAGTCCCGTCAGCCTGTCGTAGCTCATTAGGGTCACCTGTGTCCCTTCAACTACTGACCTAATTAAGTGATTAATCAGTGACTGGAACATGGGCGTCTCTGCTCGTCCGCCTCTTACCCTGAAGATCCCCTTTCCGGCTCCTGCTCTCCTGCACATTCCCTGATTGCTCACTCTAGCTAACCTTCCACCTTTCGTTTCTCTGGCTGTCAGGCTCCATGTTCTCCTGACAATATGGGTGTGTAACAGTAACCGAAACCTGCACAGGAAAGAAACTGGGACACATTGTAAATCCCAGGCAACTCCTGTTTGCTTTGCAAATTATCTAGGAATTATGTGACACATGGTGGGGTAGCTGTCTGTGGTTCCATCCAATTTAGTGAAAGTAAACATATTCCACAGACAATACGGCCTAAATAAACAAACATACATAAACAAACATACATAAACAAACATACGTAAACAAACATTGTTTACATGCATAAGCATAATATATTTTCTGTCCTATGGATTCGGAGACTGCGTCACATTATGGCTGTGTGTGCGTGCGTGCACAAGGCCACTGGTTACCATGGCTGCCCCACTCGCATTTAATTTCATCTGCTTAGCGCAGCTTTAATTGCCCTTATTACCAAGCAAATTTGAAGATTAAATGCATTCACCATTAACTGGGGAGATTTCAGTTCAACATGGTGCACGGAGCAGCTACCGGAAGTGACACGTGCAGTCACATGACCTGTGAACCAACAGAATTACCTGTGCAGAGGTAACAGGTGATTGTATAACAATGTCTCCTTTAGGTTAGGCTAACCTTGGACACTGTCGCTTCGCAACCTCAAACTGAAGACCCTCTGTGTTCCCTTCCCATAATTCCATTCCTGTCGCTTCCTCTGATTTGTCTGGGTAATTTGTGTTAGTGATGCTGTTGTTAACATTCATGGAGATTATTTTTAATGCCGTTGTTACCTTTTTCTTACGTGGTTTGGGACATTGTGCTGGAAAATGTGAAATGGAAAAAAAATAATTTATGGAAAGGTATTGACTCAACCTTAAGGCGAACAGGTACAACGGCCGTTTGATCGATGCACCTTCACGCACCCAGGTGAGTTACTCCTGCCCACCGTAACCACGGAAACAGAGTGACGAAAAGGCTGAGCTGACCTCGTGGTCCTTGTCTGGAAATTTCTCTTAACGGTCCAGACATTATTTCCCAGCATCTTTATGGTGAGCAGATTGAATCTTCAGTTAACGACTTTCCATCAGACTGCATTGCTGCCAGCTCTTGACGCAAACTCATCCTGCTGAGAAATGTCACAGTCATATACGTAGTTAGGTACTGCTTTATTTTGTGACTGTATTATATTTGTAACTATTTTTTGCCTGTGATGGAATGGCCCTACATCCAGGCGGCTTCTTGGGCCCCTTAGCTGTGATAGGCCGCAGGCTCACCACTACCCTCTAGTGGACAAGAGGTATAGAAGGATGTATGGATGTTGATCTCAATAAAATAAATCAAATTTGGAAACTTATATTCTGCATCTCTTGTTTAATTGACAGAGACACTTGACTCCTTCACCACTACTCCGCCTGCTGGACTACAGTCTACACTACACATATCACCCAAGAGACGGCGCTACACCTCTGTATCGTCGACTGACATTGCAGGTGTCCGTTTCCGCGAGGTCGACTCCCTGCCGGGCTGCCAAGGTGTACACAACGCTGTCATTACCCAGCATTAAAGTCAGCGTCATATTCATTAGCGCTAATGAGCATTCATTTATGTCCGGAGATGATTTATCGCACGTGGGCGGTGGGATTAGAGATGCTCCTTTAGATGCCGTTTTATTTTCCGACTTTATTATATGCATAACTATTTTTTGCCGGTGATGGAACGGCGCTTCATCCAGGGGGCCCCTTGGCTCTTGAGGAAATGACTCTTTCTGCCCTCTGGAGTTCGATTTCCAGCTTCTTGTTCTTGTAACATTTCCGCAGTGGCCACCCAGGCTTCGGAACGGACGCATTTTCCCCGAATGATGCAGGAATGTCAGATGAGGGAGAGCGGCGGCAGTTGAAGCAGCAGTGAGCAGCATATGGGGGCCGGTTCCATCACGCAGGGGGCAGGCCAAGGAGGATGGCAAGTCCGGAAGCTTCTCTGGGGGAGCTGTCACAGCCCCATTCCGGAAACTTCTTGCCCCGAAGCGGCCGTGTGACTCACTACACTGGGCTGCTACAGCCTCTGCCTCTGCCGTTGGGATCTGCTATATAATTCTGGAGGTTTAATAAAGGGGGGGGGGGGGGGTGTTGGCTAAAGGGACATCCGGAATGGGACTAACACTCTCTAATGGATATTTAGATTCACCACACTGCCCGAGCCACCTGTCTTTGGGTGGGGGAGGGGGCTCTTCTCAGAGGTGGAAAGTTCAGATCCAGACCAGGGTTTTGTTTCAACCAACCAGTTGAGTTCTCTGTGACTGAGACTCTTTATATTCAGCTGGTTGGTTGAAACAAAACCTTGGTCTGGACTTGTACTTTCTGGACCTGAACCTTCCACCTCTGGTTTTTCTCCCTCGGTTTCTTTTTAACAGATACACCGAGTAGGAGTCCATGTTTGTTTTGATTGGCTACCTGCCAGCAGAGCTGGATAGTTTGGATCCGGGAAGTAAAAATCCAGAGCAGGATTTTTTTTCCAACCAACCATTTGAGTATTAAGAGTCACAGTCATTGAGTACGCAACTGGTCGGTTGAAACAAAAACTGGATTTGTACTTTCTGGACCTGAACAATTTTCCACCTCTGCCTAACAGATTTCTATAGGACAGTGTTTGTCAATGTGGTGGCCAGCACATCAGATTTGCTGAGGAGTGGAGATGATTCTGGAATCATCCTGGAATTTGGATACCCAGCATTCCTCGCAGGGAAAGAAGCTGATCACCTGAATATCCGTGGTTTCCAGCCAGTCGAAGCCACGTGTATCCCTGACGCTTATGGTATTCAGGCACATCTGAAAGCTTCCCTTGACCTTAGACCTTGCCACCCCACCACCCCCCCAGGCCAACCTCTCTGTTGGAGAAGCAGCCTCTGGCCACCTGAATCCTAATTAAAAGATGATCAATTCCACTGGCTGCACACCTGAGCTGATATCGATCGGCTCGGCTGCCCATAATGCACTGAACCTCAGTAATAAACAGCTGTAATGTGTTCGGATGAACAGGATACAAAATGCACGGTGTGCAATGGAAATCCAGGTTGGTATGTTTTTAATTCTGTCCTTACATTCTTTGGCTTGTGGATGAAAGAGCACAGCTTGTAAGAAAGAAACTAGCAGGACTCGGAAAGCATAAATGCTTAGCTATTAGCGTAATCGCACTAAAATCCCAGACTGATTCGATTGGTGTTTCAGTGTGCTGTAATACGCACCTCTGCCTGCGATGGGTGGTGGCGCTGTGCTCTCTGTGTGGTCGACGGTTTTATTTCTCCATCCAGTGGTGAAGGAAGTAAGCAGAAATTAACGGGCAGAAAATGTACTCTAGTAAAAGTTGAAGTACCCAATTGGCCCTTCTACTTAAGTAAGTACTTGCTTGTAAATATACTTATAGTACTAAAGTACTTGAACTTGTAGTCCCTGATGCAATTTTATAGCATGACATTAAATCTGCCGCCTGTGCGTATATTCTGTAAAATACAAAAGTTCAGGCAACTTCAGCCGCGCGCTAGGTTTCGCGCATGCGCACACTGCACAACATTTCCCAGCGCTGCCTGATTTTTGTGCGCATGCTCCAACAGTTTTAACCGATTTTCTATTCACCTTTTATATTTTCTACATGAATACATTGATATCTTATATTCTGTTACACGATTAATTTGCGTGAAATTAATTTGGAAAATTGCGTAAATGTTTTACTTAAGGATTATGAGTTAGTACATTTTATTTGTCGAGTAAATAATTCCATGTGGTGTGCTGTATCGTGATATGTATCATTTTCGGCATATGAGATTTTGGTCATATTGCAAAGCCCTATATTTGTGTGTTATTAAATAAAACTTACCAGCTAATTGTCACAGGATGCAGATTTGAACACTTTTGTCATTACATTATGCTATACATGCTATTCACGGTTCATCAGTCAGTTAAACATCCGAGAATCACCGCTCACCGTTTGAGGAGACACTTTATATTATGTGTCAAAAGGTGTTGTACGTAGTCCGGATTGTATACAGGGTTGCCAACTTTGGTCAGATGGGCTTTACTTTGACAAAAAAGGCTCAGAAATCTTAGTATTAATCTGAGCCACCACTACCATTCCCTGTCGTCAAATGATTAAAAAGAAAACAGCAATGTGATTGTGAAATTGTGATAATGCAATATCACAATCACTAGAAATGTAGTACAATACAAAGTATAAATATGTAAAATGCAGTAGAGTAAAAGTCAATAGTGTCCACGTAAGTACAGATATGTGAAAAATGTAAAGTACAGTAACAAAGTAATTGTTCTTTGTTATACTTTCCAGCACTGCCTCCATCTTGGAGGGCTGTTTTTCTTTGTGTGGGGCCTCCATTTACCCTAAAAGGGGGAGAGAAAGTCATCCATCCATCTTCCATAATCGCTGATGTAGTTCATAGTCATGAGTAAAGCTTCTCCCAGTAAACACTGGGAATACGGGACGCCCCCTAGACAGAGCACCATGGGATTCTGGGTCTATTACAGCATGGAGGGGTTCTCTGGTTAGGGATAAGTGTATAATGTTGCGTGGTGACTAAGCAGTGCACCCCCACCTCAGACATAAACAGCTCCTTGGTGACCCCTCCCCCCTCCTAACAGAAGTGTCCCCCT
>JAODJV010000062.1:3532149-3549343 GCA_026776665.1 Gnathonemus longibarbis | reverse complement strand
GTGGGGGGGGGGGGGGGGGGGGACCTTCAGATGTCACTGATCCACACAAAGAAAAGGCTGCAGGGAAGCTACATGGTCCCAGCGCCACTCTGGCGAAGCTAGAGGCGTCTGATCCAGAAGGAGATAAGGTTTATAAATGCTGACGGACGCCTCGGTGCCTGGGGAGGCACAAAGCAGGCACACGCTCCACATGCCACGCACAAACACGCACACACGAGCGCCACACGCCACGGTGGAACTCTGCCAGCGTTTCCGTTTATATGTCTGCCTACGTGCCAAAAATTAACAGCTTGCCGTGCTGGCACAATGTGTGTGGGGGGGGGGGGGGTGGGGGTTTATCGCCACTGTGGTCTCGCACACACACTAACGTCCTCCGTCGACCAGACGGCTCGCCTGGAAACCGAATCGCCAGATTATCGTGTCCCTAGCTGGGAACTGGGGCACAGAGACTGGCACGTCGCTCTGCCTGGACTGCCGACAGGGTCATGTCCATCTCGGACCACTTCACGGACATGGAGAACCATAATATAAGCGGCTGCATCTTAGGATCACCCAAAAAATAAAAAATAAATAGCCGAATTCATCGGGATGCTTCCTTTTCTGAAGGAAGCAAATTAAACCGGATTCTTGTTTTTCCGCAGTATGCATGTTGGTTTCCTGAATGCCCCAAAGGGCTAAACGCAAGGACACCGGACGCAGGAGCAGACATCAGACGGTAGAGGAAGTGTGCCGACTCATCAGCTCGCAGATTTGTATCTTAACAGCTCATCTTTTACCCATGAAGACTCAGACCGCTTGGGTCATGACCCCAATGATCCCATCAGACAAGAAGCTTGGGTGCAAGAGGCAGGACGCCGTTTTGATCTCGCCTCTGATCAGTGATTCCCATCACATCACCATGCAGATCACAGACAACTCGATTACCGAAGGTCCCAAAGTGGACCTTCAGACGTGGACACCCCCCGATCTGTGTGGACACGTTCTCCGGCATAATCAGCAAGTTCACAGAACACAGACAGTCAGTCAGTCAATCAAGCCATAATCACTGATGCACATTTCTGCAACTGATCTGCATTCTTTTCTGAAAAATTCCCAGAGAGATAATGATTACTATTTAATGCAGAAATGATTGTTTTCTCTAGATGCAAAGTGAGGACACTCAATGCTCGCTTTTTGACAGAACCTCTCATTTTCAGCTTCTTTCACATGGGGAACTATGCACCTGAGCGGGTGCAAGGGTAAAAACTCCAGTGTAGATCCTGCCAGTCATATTCCAGATCATTTCCTCTGCCCATTCACAGGACTCTGCTGCACCAAAGAGATAAAATATCACCTATTTAATCACTGCTTCTTTAATAACCAGCAGGTGGCGGTGTGGTTAAAGGCCTGGTATTGAAAAGAGTGTCAGTTCCAGTTCCTCCGATGGTAGCTGCGGCAAAGAAAGGGAGGTGACTGGCTCAGTAAAAACAAGCAAATGTATAAACGGGTAATGTAACATCAGGACCTAATTACTTGTTTCCATTTACCCAACTCTAAAAACTATAGCCATCAGCATGTAGGAGGGACTTCTAGTGGTGGAGGGTCAGTCCGACAGACTCATGAATAAATAAGTGAATCTCTCACAAAATGCCACCAGGCAGAGGGGAAACACAAGCTCTCTCATGGCTAAAGTACTGTGGCAAGAAGCTGCAGAAGCATCTCACCACGTTTTCAGGAGAGCGACGAACCAACAGACACGGCATCCTGTCACGCTGCACAGAAGCACCTGGTCCAGGACAGCCAGACTTCTGACCTGTTCTGAGGTCAAAGGTCATGGCTGCATCGACCCAAGAAATGGCCTGACGCATCATCCAGCATGCCCATGGGGTGTGTATGTATGTGTGTGTGGGGGCAGCCCCAGACAGATCAATGACCCCTCAGGCTGCTGTGTATATTTTGTTTATCTATCTGCCAAGCTGCTCTTATAAATTTTCATCCCTGAGGGGCTGGGGGGGCTTGGGGGTGATTAAATACCCTAAAATACTCTGTAACCTAATACACTCGTTTCCATGTGGCATTTCATTACTGATTATCTTTAATTTTATGTACGTGTGTGTGTGTGTGTGGTACCAGTCAAAAGTTTGGACACACCTACCCAAAGATTGGTTTATTTGTAACTATTCTCTACATTGTAGAATAATTATAAAGGCATCAAAACATTAAAACTATATGATAACATATATGGAATTATGCACTAACTGAAAAAGTATTAAACAAAAGTATTAAAAAATAAATTCAATTTGTTTGGGGGGGGGGGGCAGCCCTGTGGGTTGGGACTCAGAAGGTTGCCGGTTCAAATCCCACAGTCGTTAAGCCTTATTCCTCTAGGGACTGGCTGACCCTATTGTCTCCCCCATGCTAGTTTCATCCCTCCTGGGCTGCTTTTCCAGCTGTCCGGAAGGAGGTCCCACATATGCTCCTCTAAAACCATTCAACTGTGTTGGGGTCAGGTGACCAGGTCATGTGATGTGACATTCTATCACTCTCCTTTCGAGGTGGCTTGGTGTGGCCAAACTTTTGTGTGTGTGCATATAAACAAGTAAATAATAATAATTATTATGTTGAGCTTGTTAAATGAATGATTTAATATGAACACACAACAGCTGTGAAGTGTTTTTCAGAGGCATTGTGGCCATGGTGACTCAATGTTCTCCAGTACTCAGACCTTTGCCTTGAGCCCCTGGTTCAATCAACCTGATTTCTCTGGAACACACATGTGAGCTCGAGGATCTATCAGCCAAGGAGGGCAGCATGGGCATGGTCGGTGAGCCCTGCAGAGCTAGAGGAAGATGGGGTACAGACCCATGCACAAAACAGGCGTGGTTCATTAAATGACCTGCCCTTTAAACACAGGGAAGCTTAACCCTCGTTCTCTCTCCGCAGCATAAAAACAGCTCAACCGTAATAAGGGTACCTGACAGAAAGCATAGGTGTGTCTGTATGTGTATGTTTGCGTCTGTACTGCTGAAGAATGACCCACATTCCTTAAAACGTAAACCAGGTTCTCATACTTAAAAAGCCAAATCTTTTGAACTTAAAATTACGATCACTGCCCTTGATAAAACAAATCGAGGCAAGGACTGCCTATAAACTCCCTTGTGTGGGTTAAAAGACGAGCACAGAAGATAATTTAAATCCTTGATAAGTTGTGAATGTTAAACTGTAATGTGAAGGTCTGCAGAGACATTTCACCTTGAATGAATACAAAGACATCTGAGAACGAGAGTGTGACGGACAGTGAAGGAGAGGCTCACCTCCATCCAGCAATCTGCTCTTTCTCCTAGTCAAACTGAGATTTTTTTTCTTTTATCACTGTTGCATAAACAGCAATTAAACCACAAAGAAAGCAGCCATTTTCCCCTTCCTGGTGCCTCCCTCCACATCTTCTGCCTGTGGTTGCTTACCCCCACCTGCTATTATCTGGGATCAGGAAGTTCTGCGTATTTAAAAATGTGCTCAGGCGACAATATGTATGCAGTCACATGATTTTTCTGGCTTCCTACTTGTTCACTCCCTTATTATGAGCTCAGGGTACATTTCCCTACATCAGCAGTTTGATTTATTCTGGTTTTGAGTTGCCCTGGAATTCCTACAACACAGCTGTGTTAAATAAAACCTCAATGTTAAATGAGCCAGCAAGCACTGCTTCTGGATTTAGTTGCTTGGATAGACCTGTTTGGGGAATCCAGTGGTATCAGACCCATTCGACCCCAGAGCTAAGCAGTATACAGTGTGCTCGACCTGGATCTGTCAAAGAGCAAGTGTGAAATCTGCCCTATTTTTGCATCACAAATTGTCCAGAATTGTGCTGGTTGTATTTGGTACACTTCCAGTAGTGTCCTGTTTGGCACTCTCCTGGTAGTGTCCTGTTTGGCACTCTCCTATTACTGTCCTGTTCAGTATTCTGCCAGTTGTGTCTCACTCTTTACTCTTCTGGTAGTGTCCTGTTTGGAACTCTCCCGGTAGTGTCCTGTTTGGTAAACTCCCACTTGCATTCTGCTCTGTTCTTTGCTAGTTGTGGCCTGCTCAATACCCTTCCAGTCGTGCCCATATCAATACTTTCCCACTCGTGCCCTGTTCGGTTCTCTCCCGCTTGTGTCCTGCTCGATACTCTTCCGATTGTGTCCTGCTCATTACTTTCCTGATTGTGTCCTTCTTGGTACTCTCCCGATTGTGTCCTGCTTTGGCCCTTTCCTTGGGAGTGCTGTGTTTAATACTCTCCCAATTTTGTTCTGCTAATTCTCTTCTGATTGCATTCTGCTTAGTACATTCCCGACTGTGTCCCTCTAAGTACTCTTCCAGTTGTGTCCTGCTCAGTACTCTCCCAATTGTGTCCTGCTTGATACCCTCACCATTGTGTCATGCTTGGCACTTTCCCAGGAGAGTTCTGTGCAGTACTCTCCCACTTGTGTCCTGTCCAGTACTCTCCCAGTTGTGTTGTGCTTGATACTCTCCCAATTGTGTCCTGCTCTTTACTCTCCTGATTATGTCCTGCTTGGTACTTTCCCGGGAGTGCCCTGTTCAGCACTCTCCCAATTTTGTCCTGCTGGTACTCTCCCGATTGTGTCCCTCTAAGTACTCTTCCAGTTGTGTCCTGTTGAGTCCTCTTCCAATTGTTTATTTTCCTGATTGTGTCCTTTTCGGTACTCTCCTGATTGTGTGCTGCTCTGTACTCTCCTGATTGTGTGCTGCTCTGTACTCTCCCGATTGTGACCTGCTCTTTACTTTCCGGTTGTGTCCTGATTTTCTCATTCTTTCGGAAGTAGCTTCATGAGCTTATCGAACGCACACTGGTTCATTGAAAAATGACTACTGAGTGTTGTATTTTGCCTAATGTACCCCTTTGGAAGAGGGCTGTACTTGCTCTCATCAGGTTTACATTTCCAAAACAAAAAGAAACATTTCTCAAAATGAGAATGCCACACATGACCTTCAAAGAAAGTCCACACAATAGCTCCCTTAATCCCATGAGCCCCAGACAGTTTAGAAGTGGAACTGAAAGGCTGGGAATTGTGTTTCTGGGAGCTCAACCAATTTCAGCGCGCAGGCTCCTGTGCTGTCAAGGCGATGAGCGCCTTCACAAATCAGCACGGCACTGACCCTGATGTATGTCCAGGCAGACATCTCCTGAAAGGTCCACACAGAGAACATGCCTTCTTCAAAAGCCAGTTTAATTTATCTAGGAGAAGGAAAATAAAACGCAGCAGAGAAAGAGAATCCAAAAATTCACATGGAGGATGGCGACAATGAGTTGACATTGAGTTATAGAGCGTGTGCTTATACTGTACTGTATTGAGGCACTCTAGGGTGGGGTTTGCAACTGTCAGTCTGGTCTGTGGTCAGAATTTCACCAAGTCGCGGAACCCTGGGGATTTTCAGACGGGCTGGCTAATAGCCAAAAATTAACCATATATCTTCAGTCTTTAATGACTAATTACATCCGCTTATTGTGGTCGCATCAGAAAACAAAACGGAAACAGTTAAGGTTATGAAATCGCTGATAGATCTGCCAGCAAACCCTGCCCAGTCCATGAAGTTTTTGTACGATGCAAACCTGTCCACAGACATCCACACCTACTCAAGGGCACCCAGTTTGCTTGGGAGTATCAGGCAACTTTCACATAAACTGCTACCAGTCATCTTCACCATCTCCTTGGCAGGGGCCCTCATCCAACACAGCTTCCACACATTATCCATTTTTACAGCCATCTACACAGGTAGCTGCTCTGTTTTCACTGATGTTAGAGGTCTTCCACCAAAACTGGTTCATTTCAGTGCTGGGCTGTTCACTCAAGCTGAACACTGACTGAATGTTCGAGCAACTGACGTTCAGCTAAACGACTCTTAACGGACACCTCAAGTAACGCGCCATGTTGCCTTGACGACTCGGGTGAGCCCCAGGGAAAGCTAGTAGGTTGTACAGTTAACTCCCTGGATGTGATTCTAAACCATACAACCTACTACCTCAACCCGGATGCGCACGTTTTCTGCAGAATTGTCTTTGCCGAAAGGGACGGCTCAGTCTCCACCGCAATCTCCAGGACTAAATGGGACATTAAACATTAGTAGATAATTTATCTCAGTCAAAAATCCACCGAATAATTCTGAAACTTTTTCATCCTACAAGTCCTTTCCAGTAATAAAATGTATCTCTGTGATTCTGAGACATAGCTGTTAGACAAAATATTTGATCACCTAGAGTGAATTCTCTGACCTTGATGTCAGCTTTGCAGAAGACACAGAAAAAATTACACACCAAAACGGTTATTGAAAAGGTGAAAATTGCTGTGCTGTGATATTTTCATAAAGATTCACTCAAATTTTGCATTTAAGGAGTAGGGTTTCAAAACAGTACTGCAGGTCATACGAGTCACTATTCTCTATTGATTCTGTCTGCAAATAGTAGCTAATGAAACATGTATTATATGCAGTTACATGGCAACAAACACCATTATTTGCAGCAATATTGAAATACGCAACAATAAATAAGAACAACTGAGTCTACAGACCTGATTTTGTGGGCAACCACTTCACATTTCTTGCAAATTTCTTTCGACTGGTTATGCACTTGTAACACACTTGACTGAGAGGGGGTGCATTAGTGTACATTCAACCACAAAGTTAAATAACAAACGCTGCATATGCAGGATTGGACGTGAATGGGGTGGGGGTGGGATAAGGATAAATGGTAACCGAGGAAACGAGCCGAGTCCCTGGGAGGTGGAATCCCTGGCCGGCAGTCACCCTCGCCACAGAGACACTGACCCACAGAGCCAAGCTTGTGTCATCACAGTCACCACAAGTTCGGATCTACGGGTTCGTGACAAGTGGCTGTCTAGGCGCGGGGCAGGCGAGGACCGGGAGGCTCGGCTGACCTCACAAACGTTACCACATGTGCTTCCGTTGTCATGTGACTCAAAAAACAGTGAGTAAACTTGGAATTTCAGGACTACCCATCCCTACCTAAATGGCCCATTCGGTACTGGTCACATGATCTCATGGGTCATTAATTATAAAACAAATCACGACTCTTTCGTTACGACTCCCCACAAATGCACTCGTCACTCCAGGGTCAAGCTTCAAAGTTGGGATACATGTAAATATAAATTATTTTCTCTTTACCTTTCAATCTGTTCTAGCACCATCTCTCAAGGGGCACACCACCCATGTCCAGCCCTGTAACAATTAGAGGAAAAAATAATTTACAATTAATGGAATACTCATCAAACGTGTCAATAATAGAATTTATGTGTGTCTATATTTAAAATTGAGTCCATAATTAAGCTACAGCTACAGCCTACAGCTCAGCTCCACACCAAGCTGCCATCATCCATCAATTTGGTCTGTCAACGGGGCGGCTGACAGGTCACCTCCTTTTCTGTGGACACCTAGAAGAGGAGGGAAGGGCTTCAGCCGATTCGGCGGACGTTGGGAAGACCAGGAAGGCCGAGCCGGACAAAGATTCCGAGAACCAGCGAGCTGAAGCTCCGGTGATCTGGAACTTTCCGAACTCCCTTGTTTCGATTATGGAGGGAATCTGGTGCCGGTTTTTCTGATGCAGCTCTGTGGGGGTAATTAAAAACCTGTATGATAACCATGATAACGCTTCCCTTTGGCTGTGCGCCATTCATCCTGCCAGGGGAGAATAATGAAGATGAGAAATATGGGCACTGTAATCCTATTTCAGGAGATACCTGGAATGCAGATGGGTACAAATGATACTTATATTCTCTTCCATTCAGTCTAGAAAAAAATTAAACAATCACTAGTCTTCATATCACCGAGGATTCAGGACAAAGTGAACAAAGGATTAGCTAGGATATGAATGTAAATATTAGGAGAGAAATATCATTTTAAGAATAGAGACACGTTAATGGAAGATCGGGAGCTGGAGTGTGAAGCAGGCGAGGATGCTCTCTGAATTTATGTGACACAGGGGCGGCGGGCAGTCTAGGAATAGACTGGAAAAGGTCTGCAGTCCAGCATAACTGTGACTTTGCACAGGAGGGGAAGTCAGACATGAGGGAAGTCGGCAGGTAGCCTCACGCGTTAGGGGGTGTAATTAGCGAGGCGCCGCAGTCTATTGGCCCTCTGTCTTCCAATGAAATTATGAACTTTTAGCGTCAACACAGATCTAGATAAAGGCCATGCTTAGGGAGTTAACCGAGGGCCAGTTCAGAGAACGATGAAAATACGTCAATATTAGACATCCGAACGAGTGAGACGGGATGAAGCAAGACTGCCAGCCTCCTGACATATTTTGAACTTCCCTATGCCAAGCAGAGGGGTTTAGCGTGTGTCCTGGGTTCAGAGGCGCCATCCGCGTGACGCCCAACTGTGCTGCACTCGTTTCTCACTCCAGGTTAGTGCATCACCCACAGGAAGTTTTATAAACCTGCCTCTTCCGCTGTACGCAGTTCCAAGTATCTGGGTGCTTGAGCTCATGGCTTCAGACGCTGCCAGCAGAGGCGTTTCATGCGTAAGGATGCCGCTTACAGCAACTGTTAGGGCGCCGCTCTTCCCACAATGCCCCACAGCCCAGGGGGGCCTTTGTTGGCTGTGTCCCTGTAACACCCGCTGAGACTGCTGTCTAAATACGCTACTGGCACACAGGGATGTAGTCAAACATTGAACAGACTTCCTTTGAGTCGTGTTTATCAAGCGGTTTCTTAGGCAGGTGCCAAACCGTATATTCCTATCTGTGTTGTAGCTTGAAATAAACATCATACGGCTCAGAAGAAGAATTTAAAGGCTTTATTACAACAGAAAGGCATTGGGATCTCAGTGTTACTAAGCCAGGACTTACATCAGTTGAGAGAGACATTAAAAATCTATTTAAACACGCAGATTATGACTTGTAAATCTGTAACTGTGGCCTTGGATACTGTTTCAATTAAATATCCCTGGAAACGCCATCGGTGATGTCTACAGCAGTGGGGCGAAGACCGCCCAATCCCATCTCCAGCTGGAAGTTCGGCCCACAGATCCAGCGCCCTCTGGTGGAACCAGAGTGCATGAAGATCCTGACGTGGTTGGATCTGCTGATGTGTGGAGGAGTATTTCGCCATGGAGCATAATTGCGCAAAGCTGCACATCTGGATCCGCCCACAAAGGCAGCCTCCTTGCCATAAAAGTGCATTAGTTGTTTTAATTGGCTTGTCCTCCATCTCCATCCTGGGTGCAGCCCATCACAGAGCACATGGGCGGAGGTCTCTTGTTATGCCTGGAGGACTTAAGTGAGACGTCCGCCCTTCAGGCTCAGGCTCATCTGCACATCCAAACCAGCATCTAAAATGGGCCTCGGTCTCCCCAGTGTGTTTTCGGCGATGCCCCTTTAAGATGCAGACTCCCCCTTATGCCGATGAAAGGGATGGTCTACGGCGGAGATCAGAGCAAAAAGCCTCCGGCGTGTCAGCTGTCTCCCACGGTTGCCTGGCGATATCCGGCTGCCGTGCCGGGAGCTAGCCGGCCTTCCGGACACCAGCCGTGGGATGAAGCGGGATTCGGGAGTCTAGGAAAATCCGAAAAGCCCCCAGCCCGATGAGACCCGACCCAGATTCAACCGGAAGGGATGTCCACGCTGCTTGTGTGACTGTTTAATTGACGGTTCAGCTTCTAGGGTCACATGCAAAACGGTAACCTGCAGCTGAACTGCGCCGCCAACTTCCAGAATCTTCAGAGGAAGAGGAGGATTCTGGGAGCTGGGAAGTTGCCAAGGGAACGTAGCCTCATGTGAGAATCTCAAAGATCTCTGCCCTTCAGGAACACATGACCCCCCCCCGATCCTGGCAGATGGACGACTAGGCCAATCACTCACAGGGGGTGCTGAGCTCACCAGGTAAATACAGCATTCCCCCCCCCCCCCCGCCGCTCACCCCTCTCATCTTCTTCAGACTATTTCTTTTCCTTAAACCAAACCAATGAAGCTTCTGCTGGCTCCTGGTCCAAGATGACACACACTCGGCCGTGATGTAAACATCCAAGTGGGGGGAGTGTTCCTGTAGCTCCAGTAAAAGGCTACCCAGCGACAGGCTGGGCTAATGCTCCAGGATCCAGGTCCTCGCTTTCCTCGTCGGCTGGGTTTCTGTCAACTCGATAAGTGACCGATGCTCATTTTGCAGAATCCGCTGCACGTATCACGTCAAGGTCAAGATTCCCCAGCGAGGAAGGTGAGGATGGACATTTTGAGTTACTGTAGCTATGAAACGCTTCAGAATGGCCTACGGAGACATTTACTCATGGAGGTTTCACCCCCCAGTGACCCTGAGTAAACAGACCCAAACAATGTCGACGTTTGAAACAAACAAACAGGCGTGTCCACGAGGAAGCAGTCACATGGATCACTGGGGGGGGGGAGGGGGGATAGGCTCAATCTGCACAGAAAATCTGATAAACAACCTGCTCCCAGGATCAGAGGTCAATGGAAATCAGGGGAAGGTGCCGTAGGAGGGACCACCTCCCCCTCCAAGACACACACACAAAACAGAAGAGAGACAGACCCCCCCACCACCATAAATACGTAATGAAGATTTAGCACCGCTGGGATGAAGGTTAACACATGGAGTCCAAATACACACACAGACACAGACAAACACACTCACAGACACCGACATAGACACACACAGACACAGACAAACACACTCACAGACACCGACATAGACACACACAGACACAGACATCAATATAGACACACAGAGACAGATGCAGACACTCAGACACTGACATAGAAAGACACGGACACTGACAGACAGACACTGACACAGAGATCAACGAAGACACACAGACAATGACACAGACACTGACACACAAAGACACCGATACAGACACACACAGACACTGACATAGACGCACACAGACACTGACATAGACGCACACAGACACTGACATAGACGTACACAGACACTGACATAGACGCACACAGACACTGACATAGACGTACACAGACACTGACATAGACGCACACAGACACTGACATAGACGCACACAGACAGACATAGACACCGACATAGACACAGCTACACATAGACAACCACATAGACAGAAACAGACAGCGACACAGACAGACACAGATCATTGTGTTTAAACATGTGTCACATATGACTGTGTCACACGCCCCGCAGCCCAATTGGACTCTCCTGTACCCATTCAGTCACACACGTCGCCTGGCAGGCCTCCAATTGAGCCAGGCGCTTTTCCATCCCTTCCAGATCTCTGTCTGTCTCTGTTCCCAAATGTCAGGCCTTCATGTTGGCCACATGGGGAACCCAGAGTAGCATCCTGCTTCAGCTGGACAGCGAAAGCTTTTAAATGACATTTATGAAGACTGTGAAATTAATTTCAATAAGTAAGAGGCCTATCCCCAAATGGGTGTCATGGTGAGGATTAATTCCACAAATGCAGAACACAAACATGATGTTTTGCATCAACATTCCCTACCAAAAATCCTGAATGGGGGAAACTGTCGCCCTGGTAACAGGCTGCTCCATAAACGATGTGCATCTCCATGGTGAATGGTGAATCCCGCTTGGGGTAGTCTGGTGATCACGCAGTCCTCCAGCACAACGGATGAGGACGGTGCCATGTTTTAATTAGTGAAACTTACGTCAGAGCCTCACAGAGACTTCAGGGGACGGGGTCGCACGTATCCACAGGGGTACATCGGCGCGATATTTATGGAGAGGCGGTCGATCGATTTTAATGAGGCGGCCCACAGTGACGGAGTCTGGGAATAGCAGTGCCATGCAAAGCCACTGAACAAACATGCTGTGTTAAGTAGCTGGATGGGCTCGTGCTGAGCGAGGGTGCCGGACTAACACCAGACCAGGCACAGTAAATAAGAACACAGCAGAAGCCTGTGCTAAGTTGTTCAGTGTTAAGTTGGTCAGTGTAAGTGTCCAGTATGAAGCTGACTAGTGTTAAGCACACTGGTGTTATGATGACCAGTGTTAAAAAGTCCAGTGTTATGTCAATCAATGTTAAACTGTCCCATTTTAATTTAATCAATGTTGTGCTGTCCAGTGTTAATCTAATCAATGTTGAGCTGTCCGGTGTTAAGTATGCCACGATGTGCCTGCATTTCGCCCCTTGGTCCAACACACCTCATAATGGCATAACAAATGGATCTGGGAGCTGATTGGTAAACAAAGGTCAGCTGATCTGCCGGACCTTGGAGAGGACTTGGAGAACAACACAGCCGTGAAGGCAGCAAAGGAACCGCTAAGGAGAGCAGCTTGGAGATTAGCATCGTCAACATGGTTTTAATGAGCACGCCCTGTTGGAGGCGGCTGATTGGCTGTTCACAGGCTTAACACGGCATGATGTAGCAACTGGCAAACCTGCTGAAATCCTGCTAACCACAACCTGCCTACCCTAACCGTAACCATAAACCTAGCCAGTGCTCACGGCCGGCCCAGTGGATTATGGTTCATGGTTCCTCAGCTCCGGTTGAGGAACGTGATGCCTGGTCCAGGTCTGTTGGTGTTCCAGCACCTGAAGCTGTTGCTCTGAGCTTGGAGGTGATTAAAGCGAAGCTGGGGTGCAGCGTGGTCACACCAAAAGAGCTCCCACAAAGTCACCCCAGACTGTGTTAAAGAGGCGTCTATCAGACCGGCCAGCTCTCCACAACACGCCAGCCTATCCCGGTCTGCCCCCCTCCACCCCGCTCACCGTAACCAAACCCCTCACTACCATCTTAAAAAGCACCAGCAGACTCGCCGTGTGCCCAGCTGCCCCATGAAATTACCCCAATTAGCTCAAGGCTTCGGGTAAATACTCGAGATTTAATCCCTAATTAGGTTCCTAGAAGGCAATCAGCGGTAATTACACGGTAACATCCCGAAAGCCGGATCCATGAAGGCGAGGAGAGATGGAGTTTGAGAATTCCTGAAGAGGACCGTGAAATCATCTCAGCGCCACTCGGCTCACACGCAGAGCCACTGTGGAACTCTGGCACAGTCTCTGTCCTGAGGCCCCATTTTAGACGTTAGGCTGTAGTCTGAGCATCTCGTCTCGATTCAGCCAGTGGCGGAGGTTCTGTCCGGCTCGACGTTCCTCCTCCTCATCTGTTACTGGGTCGGGCAGCGAATTTCAACCTTAAGAGGCACATTACAACCGGTCCTACGGACCTCCGTGTCCTGGTGGGCTAATCCAGGCTAATCTGTGAAGCAATGCTTACACAGAGACTGCAGGCCGCAGACTATGGACACAAGCGCTCGTGTTCAAAATGGCTCCCACTCTGGTGGCGGTCAGAATCGGTCACCACGGTCTGCTGTCACCTTTGCCGGAATGTTTACTGCCACCGGTGCCTCCATGACTAGTCTTTGCAGCTGGCGGGTGACTCTGTTGTGTTCAGCCTTCCACTTAATCATAAGCTGGGCCCTCTTGACGTGATAAAAAAAAAAAAGTTAACCTGCGCAAACCCATTCTCTCAGTTTTATTTATGCCTCAAAAACAGGCATATTGAGCCCCTTTGACGACACACAGCTCGCTGAATCGAAGCGACTGATGTCTGGAAGGAGAGGATGAGGCCCCCGTGCCGGTGTGGGGGGGGGGGGGTGGTGCCGTGTGCCCCGTGAAAAGATGGCCGGCGGCACGCAGGCCACGTGTCACCGGGTCTATCAGCAGTGGGACGGTTAAATCCAGATTACAGGGCAAATGGAAGAAACCAGCAGCTGGCTGGGCAAAATATAAGCAAAGTACGAGATAAAGATGTATACAAAACTGCTTTTAGCGGCCTGCTGTATTAAACAGCCCAACTGAAAGATGGGCAGGGCTGCCAACTTTGGTCAGCTGGCTGGAGTGAGATTTTCAATTTGAGGGAAGTCTGCACGCACATGCACACGCATTTATGTGTATGTAACAGTTTGTAAATAGTCTGTAGGGTGTGCAAACTGCCCCAATGCTTTTGATGTACCTAATTTTAGGTTTGTAATGGAATAATATAGATTTACCGTGAGATTTCCTCAGTGAGTGTGAGAATCTGAAAGTGTGAGCGTCATGCCAGATGTGCGAGAGCTGGCAGCCCTGGAAATGGGGAATATAAAATGTGAAACTGAGAGGGAAAGTTGTTCCTCCTGCTGTTTATGTCTTTTTAAGCATCCTTTTTACACTGGAATCACTGGTTTCCACAAAGCCGGCTGGCACACTTGGGTGGGCGGAGCTTACAGTGCAGCTTGGACCTTGTGCTTCGTCTTAATGCAGCTGGTCTCATTCTCCCCACCTCTGGACAGGGTCGGGCCTGAGGGTGTGTCTATTAAACCCAGGAATGTCTCACCTGGTAAAAATGGCTATACTCATAGGGTATTGAGAGTATTTAGCAGGATAAAACTGTTATAAAGCATCATAAAGTGTTATTGAGGGTCGATCACTGCCACTGTGAGTACAGAATGACACCCTAGGTGAGGATCTTAGCCCAATTCATACATCAATTTAATGATCTAGTCTCACTTACTAATAAATTAATGTTTTAATAAGTCTTAGCAGGTAAAATCTACCACTATCTGATTGGATTTGAAAACTTGTGTACATGTTATATACAGTAACGCTTCATAGATGCATTCATAGAACATTCATAAGCAGCATGTAAGTATACCTTAAGATGCTAACACACATTAACAGTTTGAATATACATTAATAATAAGCATTATATGATAATAACTAACATTATAATCATATAATCACAATGTCTGTTATTGATGTATATTAAATCTGTTACGGTATGTTAGGATGTTATGATATACTTACATGCTGCTTATGAATGTTCTATAAATGATATGAATGATCTGAATCATAAAGGCTTTACGAAGGTGCAGGTACCTCATTAAGATAAGATAAGATAAGATAGATTAATAGAGTATTACCGTATTTACTGTGCTATTTTAAACTACTGTAAATATAGAAAAACGTCCAGTTAATTAATGACACCCCCTATTAGTGTTCTGACCACACCGTGAAATATCAGGTGGCCGCCATCGGACGCCAGAGCAGAGCAACGACAGGAGGGGGAGGCATAGTAACTGCGGCACATTACGTGTTACGGAGCAGGGAACTGAACACATGTGTTCAACATTAAAATACCCCTGTAGACAAAAACCCAGCAATACAGAGATTTTTTGGAGCATCTTTCAGCGCCATGGGGGGTAAATATGAACAGAGGAAACACAGCGATTTTTCCGGTACTCACCGATGGGGGGGCTTATCTGTTTGAAGCTTCTAAACGTTTCCATCCTGTAAAAGAAAAAAATATAAATTAAAATAACTACTAGATATTGTATTTTAAATATGTTTCCGAATATGCAATGATTAAAAAAAAAACAAAAAAAAAACTCGGTTTATTTATGTAAAAACGATTGGAATGACGTAATCGCGAAGTGAATAGCCTGTTAATGTCGGTGAGCAGTGAGCTGGTGGTGTCCGGCCTCATAATCGTGCCGTCCAAGGTCATGGACAGACAGGGCGGAGTCTGTATTTATGGTGGAGCGGTTTGAAAAGTCACAACACTGATCTGACATAAATGTCCACCATTTATTACACCGTAAACGGAAACGCAGCCGGGCGGCTGAGCGGGCGAGGGTCTCCAATGTCCCGAGTTACTGAGACTGTGCGGAGCTGAGCGATCCTTTAGAGCGGCATAAAGTTCCGGAGAGATCCTTACAGCTACGGCACAACTTCTTACCAACACGCATCAAGACACGGTCCTGCCGCGACGTCAGAGTATCCCTCCCTTGTCGTCATCAAACAAATGTGCGCATCGCATATATTCATATTCCCGGCTTCTGATTGGCTGAACCAGATTGGCCGCAACACATTGCATTATGGGTAAAGGGATGGTTGGACATTCTGCCCTGCAGGTCTGGAACCTCAGTGTTCCCCTGCAGGCCCCTTCTAGCCCCCAGAGGGGTGCCCCCCGCTAGGCCAACGGGCCCCCGGGTGCGTCCAGCAAAGCCTCCACCGTACCATTGCCCCCATCCATTGTTCCCCATTAACTCATTACATGCGACACCGGGGGTCCACTGAGCAGCATGACTCTCTCCCTGGGGGGTATGGGGACAAACCTCTTAATACAGTGACTCCCCCTGGGGCATGTGTGTGCTGTGTAACCCTGACCAATGTCTGTGGGTGTCTGGCACTCAGTTGCTCCCACCATATTAAGATGCATTACACCCATATCCAACTACTTATCCAGAAAGTTCCATGATCAAAACCCCCCTCAAGCAGAGCCCCGATCCATAAGGGATCTGCAGCGTTTTGACATCAAGTGCAAGACAACTGTTACATTAGAGCGTTTAACCTCATTAGAGCTATTTATACACCAGGGCATCCTTTACGGAGGTGATTCGGGGTCTCGAAGGGACACCTCTGATATATGAGATCTGTACAACCTTCTGGAGTCCTTTGGCCAGGAGTCTGGGTGCTCAAACGCTGCTAAGAAGAAGAGAAACGAAAAACAAGATAAAACCAGGTAGGATGTAGAATGTAGGTGCAGTATGGAGGTAAGATGTAGGTGCAATGGAATCAGATTAAAGGGAAGGTGCAATGCATTCAGATTAAAGGGAAGGTGCAATGCATTCAGATTAAAGGGAAGGTATAGTGCCTTCATCTTAAAGGGAAGGTGCAGTGTGTTCAGATTATATTTGCATGACACAGTGCAACCTGTACTGCAGTGAAAAACAAAGCAAGTATGAATACTGCTAAATGAGTTTCAAACTGGCACTTTTCCCAGAACAGCTATTCTGACGTGTCAACATTCCTGAGGACCAACAGAGGGCGACATCACAACAACGCCATCAAGTTCCAGTTCCAGGACGTGAAGTTAAACCAAGAAGCAAAGATGAGGCTGTTGAGGGGCTGCCTTGTAATGAAACCCACTTTGAAAAGATCATCTGAGAAAAAAAAATGAATCATTACAAACCAGCTTTAGCAAAGTGGACTTAAAGCATGATGCGATCGCTGCCTTAGCAACTCCGTCTTCCCATCCTGTGGCCTGACTGAACTGTGGTTGGTCAGAGATTATTCTGTCAGTTGCTCAGAGGCATTTCATTGGACAGTTCAGCGGGTTTCCCACAATGCACTTTCAGGAACTTCAGGAATGTGTCAAATACGCTGCATGGTAGGATTGTAATGTTTTTACATTAGATACAACACATTCATCTCCCTT
>JAODJV010000062.1:3515268-3528828 GCA_026776665.1 Gnathonemus longibarbis | reverse complement strand
GGGGGGGAGCCAGCAAAAGGGGGGGGAGCGGACTCCTCCCCACCCTATCTGAAGTCCACTTCTCTTTGGAGGGTCAGTGGGTAGCTGTCCAGTGAGTCGGGGGTCTTGACTGAGTGCAAAAAGTAGCCTTACGGTAACTATTGGTGTCTGTACGACTACAGACTTTGGTGAGGGGGGGTGTTTGTGTGTGTTGAGAGGGTGGGGCGTCGGGATCCATATTAAAAAAAACAGCGTCTGATTCATGCCATTGTGCTTTTCACACTCATCGATCTGCCGGCGCGTGTGTTAAACGGACAACTTAGCGGGCCTCTGCCCCCTCAGACCTTCACTGGGGGGGTTAGAGCGGGGGGGGGGGGGGGGGCGCTGACCTTCCTCACCCCGTCCGCCAGGTCACGTCTCACCAATCCTGCTTTTTTTCTGTTCACTGTCTGCACCCTCCTCTGTAAGTAACCTTTACATAAATGTCATCCATAGTTTTTAAATATCAAGAAATGTTCTTTAAGCAGAGAAATATTCTACAGTTTTAATGACCGAATTCGTCAAATTGTCAGAACCTAAGTGATTTCTCACCTTATTGTTCTTGTTGTCAGGATTCTCTCCCATATGAATTAACATTCCTCTTTAAAATTCTTTCCAGAAATAAATTTCTTCATCAAACACAATAGAATTCATAAAAATTATGGCAACCGATGCAAAATCTCATATAAACACTGTCATTTACATTGTTTTCTGGCTTTTCTGACTGACTGCTTCAAAACAAATAAATGTCAAATGTTAATTTGAAGGTTTTCAATAATATAATAAATAAACCTTTAACTTTGCAGATTTAAATTATTCAGTAAATAGTAACATATTCTTGAACCATTGGGTTTTATTATAATATACACATGAAAATGTACAAACCTAAACACAGCCTAAAATATAATTCATTATTTCCCACCGATCAGCTAGGATTGTTAATGTTTATATGCTTTGATCTGAAGTATAAAAAAACCTACATAATAAATAATTGGTAACAAGGACTGAGAACACAAAGTATCGGTAAGTCTCAGGCCAATTAAGTTAATTAACAGAAACGCTTTAAAAGCTAAGGTCAAGATGAAGGCAGACAAAAGCCCAGACAGGGTGGAACTCCTGTGGACCGCGCTGACCCCCGGGGCAGCGATGCGTTGGGGGCGGCCGCCCTGTCACACTCTGCCGGCCGCGTCTCGCCCAAACGCCGCTTTGTGTCTGGCGTCGATGCAGAGAGGGGATAGCTGAGCGAGCGGACCGGAGGTCACTACGATTACTGCTATTAATATATAAAAAAGTGACCAATTGACATTGTAATATTATATTTTTCACACATAGAAAAAAATACATAAAATAATTTTGCTGTTTCAGTTGTTACATCATATTGTTGTTGCCAAATTTCATTACATCTCTGACCCCATTGCAAAACTGAAAAAAAAAACCTTAAAAATGAAGTGGTTGCAGAAACGGTGCGTTTGGGAGATGTTAAGTTTACACTATATGATTTATTTACATCTTTGCTAAAATAGTAAATATAGCCTACAGTTTAGTAAATGCAAACATGTCATTTTAGTATACATTTACTTTAAATATACGTTATTGTGCTAGAACATTTGCACCACTTCAACAGCTGTAATTGCCAATAATGTTACAGTTTAAACTTTCCGAAACTATGCAGAAAATCGATATGAATGCTGTGGATAAAAATGTGGTGTAAAAAAGGCAAACGAGCAAAACATTTGGATGCAACATTTGAAACGCTGGCGTCTCATGCTGTGTTAATGCTGATCGTCCTTGCAGGGAAAGGGAGACGCTCGGGTAAAAGGGCAACCAGACAGAAGTCAAGCGAATTCAAAGGCGACTGAGGCTAAAAGATCACTGGAGTGAAAAGATCGGCAGCATTGTTCTCCAGAAAAGGAGCGACGGCCGAGAGAAACTTTAGCATCCAGAGTGTAGCATCAACATCAAAGGCAAAACGAGCGCGCGAAAACCCGAATATTTAAGAATATAAAAATGACGTTTGCGTCAAAACCGAAGGGTAATACTGCGTTAATGTGACGTCGGAGTTGATATATGGACCTAAGAAATGGGAAGTTATGTGATTATTATTATTTATTATTATTATTGTTATTATTGCAGTTTTGGACGTCGTTTGAGAGAGACTGCACACTGCTGAATAAATTGTGTAATTATAAAAGGTGTCCCCGTTTTTATACTGGAAATTTAGGATGTAAAACCAGCCAGACGTCGCTATTTTATAATACTTTGAAATAAGTGAAAAACAGCCCTCTTTTCTGTATTGTTGGGGCTATTTATATATAAATTAAATTGCAGCTGCTGCCAGTACCGGATTTTTTTTTTTTTTTTAACTATTAACATTCTTCATTTGATTAGTTTTGCATTTTTGTACTGAGACAACGTGGCCAAATTTAGAAATTACTATTATACTTTACACATGAGAATTTTTATATATCAGGTATATCAGGGAGAGAAAAAAAAATCTTTTTTTCGACAATAGATTTTTTTTTTTTTAGAAAAAAAACCAACTTAAACCCGTGCCTTAAATTCTATGTTTCCGAATTCTTTAATTTATTTTAATGAAATACAAATACCCGTCACTGTATACTGAATAAGCATGAATGGATATTAAAAATGTATTTATGCCATTTTTTAACTAAATGAAAAAAAAGTTCTAAACTAAATTTAAAACCATGGAAATATATCATAACTTAAAAAACAAACCCCTGCCTTAAAATAGCAATATTAAAATGTAATTTGCATTCTGAAATACTTCCAAAATCACAAGCAGGGTTGAAATGCCGCCCGAACATTCCTTTAGAAAGCTATAAAAAGGACTGTCAAATGTTTTTTCTTATTGTGTTATATTTGGGCTGAAGTATTTAACGCGACCGATATGAAGGATTTTATGTTTACCGATAAAAGGGCATTTTCTTGTTAAATCCAAGTTTTGTGAACTGTCAGGAAACGCGTTATGCTGGCGAAACCTGACAAGGATGCGTCGCAACTCGCCTCCGGAGGTCTGCCGAAGCAGGGTCGGAGCACAGCGCCGGACCTTCTGCGAGACAGCTGGGCTTTGGGAAAGCAGCCATCGGCACGGCGGACGGTGACGGCTGAGGGAGCCGACACAAAGAGGTGCCGACCGTCTTTAAACCCCACACACACACACACACACACACACATACCAGGGATATTACTAACACGCTATAATTCCCCATAAAAAAGCAATGAACGAAACTTATTCATCCACTGTCATTATCATCAGCCAAACGCTAATGTTTCTTGTAGAGGTGCGTACAATATGCCACAATAAAAAGGTACTTAATTGTTATTTCTGACAAATATTTCGTCCTTCATTTATAAGTAATAATTCAAATTTAGGCCTATATTTTATTTTAATTATTATGCCATCAAATGTAGGCCTATTATTATTATGCCTATTATTATTATTATTATTATTATTATTATTATTATTATTATTGTTGTTGTTGTTGTTGTTGTTGCTAGTGGTAACAGCAGCAGCAGCCTGACACGGGAAACTGATCAGTGTGTCCTTCCAAATAATATATAATTTTAATATCATCCACTAGGTCAAAAAATACACTTTTAGACAGAATAGCGACTATAAATAACTGACCAGGACAAAATCTTTAAAGAGCCACAGCACCGTTCACCCTGCCGACGTTGATATAAGCATGTGTATGTAACATTCACGGGACCGACTGCGGACGATTGCTTTCCACATCAGCCCCGAACCCCCCACTCGCCAAACACACACGGTACTCCAACAGTATCGGCAGGGACATGTCCCTACAGTCCGTACAAAAATCTGCGCCCTTGTACAGAAAACGAGAGTAAATTCCGAGCGAAGGGAGGCACGCTGCTTATTTCTCACGCCGGCAAATCGGGGCTGCGCACGGCGTATCTGTGACCCTCCGACAGACCTGAAAAAGCCATCAGTGTAACGCAAATCAAGGACTTTTGTTCCGCCGCGGGGCATATGGCCACAGACGGGAAGGTGCTGAATGACGTTACCCCGGGTTACAGTCGGGGCCAGCAGCTCTCAGGAACCGCAGCGCCTGATTAATAACGTACGTTTGGATCAACTTATAAACCTGCGTATCGGCTCCTTTTAGTCACGAGTCCGTCAGACACACTGACCCACGCGACCCTTGTGTGACCCTGCATTATTCCCCAGAGAGCAGAGTCCCGCTGACGGGGGCGTGTTGAGACGCAGCGGTGACAGCCAGCTCTGTTCACCAACAGAAACGCACACGGGTGCCACAAGAACCACAGCAGCGCACAAGGCAACTCTGTCATAAGACCCAGGTAAGACTCCCACAGGAAGAGCACCCTTTGCTTAAAGACAATAATATTATTAGGAACCTGGGATGGTTTCAACAGAAACTTCCTGCTTACGGTGTCCAGACACCGTGATACATCTTTCCCTTTTCAAGCTTGACAGTTTCTGGGGTCTTCTCCTCTCTGGTCTGACCCAACATTGTTCATTAGCTTTTCTGCTTGTCTCCATGGGATGGATCTCCACTGCGTTTCCACGGTAGCGCTGTTAGCCACGGCGTCCCGCACGTTGCCCGTTTGGCTGAGGGCACGACTGAGGGGGTGGGGGGTAGGGAGGGCGTGATAACAATAAAACATTAGCGCTCTCGTTACGCCATGAGGGTGTAGAGCCTGATTGGCCCGAAACACGACAAGCCCTGAAACGCCACAGCTGTGACACGTCCATGGGACAAAAAGGACGAAGCACTAGGGGACGTTTCTTCGATTGCTGGCCACCCCATAATGGAGCATTTAATTATCTGAAAATGGCCCCCATTTTGAATACGAGACATCCCGCTTGGTGAAGAGTTTGGCCAAACAAGTCCTTCCCCAAAAAGCCCCCACGACTACACGCAGGCTGCCCCCACCCCACACAAATTACGTTGCGACTGGACCGGCTGGCTCTGGTCCAACAAACTTCGAAGGCCACAGCGCCACCCATAGGCCATGATGAGAATGCGTGTTCATGATGAAGTTCAATTTTGTTTACAAGGCTGATTCCTGTTGGATTCGTTAAGCTTTGTCGTTTTTCATAAGGTGGAAGAATAATTGTATTATGGTCGGGAACTACAACTGAAAGATGAACAAAGAAAAAAAAATTCTGATGCCACAGCAACATAAGATAATCAGCCCGTTTGTGTGCAGGACATTTAAAAGGCAATTAAGGAGACATTTAGCTCATATGTAAGGACAGTAATCTGGGCAGGTATCATTTAATATTATGTGAGTTTACATTTTACATCCATGACTGCATCTGAAACAAGCCGATATACAGCCATTTACATGAAGTTTGGAGAAGCAGGGATGGTGACAGTGCAAACCACTTACTTTCACTCTGGAGCTGAGGGTGCGAGTGTCCCAAAGCCATTTACCTATGTTCTGAAGCTGAGGGTGCAAGTGTCCCAGTGCCATTTACCTACATTTTGAAGCCGAGGGCGCAAGTGTCCCAAAATGCTCCGAAGCTGAGGGCTTGAGTGTTGCAAGTCATTTGCGACAAATTGTGTGTGTCAGTCATTGTGTGACTGATAAAAATGCCTTCAATTCTGACCTGCTCCAGCAAATCAAAACAGAGGGAAGCTTAACCAACAGGATAAGAATCAGGCAGAACTATCAAGCAGTATTACATGATATGGCCACCCATATGACAGAGGTTGATTAACACGTGACATTCAGCATAATTGAATCCCACAGAACCAGACTGTTGTGACGGGCAAATCTCATTTACTGCCCCCTGACACATTCATACCCCAAACGGACCTACCCCCCCGACCCGTCCCCGATCGCTTCCTGTCCCCAGGCCAAGTAAAGCCAAAATTCTGGAAGCAAATCATAATAAGACATTCAGAGACTCTGCATATAAGCGGGAGGCCGACCATGACAGAACGGGACCACAGCCTCCGGCCTGGTGACAGGCAGGCGTTTCATCCGGGGTCGCCTGTCGCCATGCCGACACTCCTCATAATCCCCCAGCATAACCCTCATAGGCTCCAGAATGAAGTCAGGCTACAGATGTAACCTATTAAAACCCAGCAGTACCACAAACATTGGGCTCCTGTTCCGCTACAGCTTCACTGTTTCATCTGCCTTCATTTCGAGCCTCTAAATAGCAGTTTCCAAAAAGAGGAAAGATGGGGGGGCAGAGCAGACAGACGAGGATGGACAGAGGGAGACATAGCAGACGGAGGTGGGGGGGGGGGGGTCTCTGGGCACTCGCCACTCAGCTCCGTGGGGTCACCCCCAGCCCTGAGGGGCAGATCCAGTTTGGGTGAGAACTTGCCCTCTCTCTGGCCCCCATTTCCATATGAATCACTGGGCAAACCCCCCCCCGCCCCCCCAGCCTGAGAAAGGCCTGAAAGGAGTGAAAGTCGTGCTTCACAGCAAAACGGCCTCGCTTCTGGTGCTCATCTTGGCTAAACGGAGTCTAAACTGCGCCCACCCCCTGCAAACCACGCCCCGAGCTCAAGTCCCCAGCACACTGTAACCAAACAGCAGCATTTCTCACAGTGCAACCGTCACCTGGCGAACAGATTTTTTTGATACACAGAACTGTCTGTCCATCCATTGTGTCATGTGCAGACAGGAAACACACACATACACACACAGACCCACACCTGTGCACACAAACCTTTGTAGGGACGGCCCATTCATTTCTATGGGCAAACCCATAATCCCAATAATGACACCCTTAATCACAAGTAAGCAAACAAAATGTCTTTTGGCATTTTTAGTTTTTTTTTTTTACTTCACATATTTGTATAAAAGTGAGGTTATCCTTGTGGGGACCATAAAAAATGTCCCCACAAGGTAAAAAGGAAAATCAAATTACAGGAAATCTGGTCCCCACAATGTCATAATTCCAGAAAATCACACACAGACCCACCTATTTACCTTCTGCTCGAAGGACTTCACAGTGAAAAATTCCTAAAATTCATACTTCCTCCAAGTGGGACAGGAAAATGACTGCCCCCTGTTTTTAGGGTTCCAGGACAGACATTTGTAATACAGGATGTCATCTTTCTCACTGGGGGGGTCACCATATAGCCCCATCCCCACCCAGTGATGCAGATGTTGGAAAACCCCAGGAAGTGGCCATGTATAAATGAAATAGAAGCTCATCTCTACCAGCACTGGTGGGCGTGGCATATGTGACTCCACCCTCTGGAGGCGGGGCCATGCTCCCCATTGCCCTGTGTCATAGCCAGCTTGGGAATGTCAGTGCAGCCCCCATTAAGTGCCAGTTGATAAGCACCATCTGCACTCCAGACATGTTGCGTCCTACATCAGGACTTTAATCATGCCCAAACTGGACCCCTCCCCCCTCCCTCGTGAGGATCAGCCCCAGGCCCTTTTGTTAATAAAAACTATCTCTGCACACTAGTCATTTCATTTATGTCCCAGAAGCTGACATGGCGAGCAGCAGGAATGGGCAGCCATTTCTGACTGACGCGGAAACAGGTAATGACATCATTTCCTAGGGGGGCACACCTTCGTCCTGGGGCGGTCACGTGGCCTACAATCAGTAAGATGCAGGGTGTGTTGAGGGCATGTCCAAAAAGAGAATAATCAAAACATACTCAAGGAATGCTCAAGAAATACTTATAGAATACACAAGAAATTCTCAATATAAATATTCAAGAAATCCAACACATTTTCAAAATCCAAATCAGGGCATCATCTGAGGCACAGGCCTGAAGAGGCCACACCTTTTTCCCATAAGTCCCCACCCAGACACGTATCCATTACCTCATCCCCTATTTGTTTGAGACGTGTGATCCAGGGGCCCCCAGCGGGCCCTTTAGTGGTCCCTGTGGACACGACACCAGACTCGTCAATATAAAATCAGACGGTGGATTACCCTGCACTCCAGGGTGCCATGCAGCTGGGGGGGGGCAGTGTGTTCCAGACCCCCCCCCATACACACACACACACACACTTATCACATCTAAATCCAGCCCACATGACCCCTGTCATCCCATGTACATGCTTGGGTGCCTGAGCTGTGTGTGGGGTGGCCTTTGTCTGAATCTGAGGGCCCGGTCAGCTACCCCCCCCCCCCTCCAAAGAATACCCCCCCACCCCTATAATTGCCTCTAGGGGGGTGGTTCTCCAATAAATCACTGTTCATTTCCAAAACAGAAAAGTACATTTCAGTTTACTCAGTATTCCTTTAGAATTGCCATTGTGTGTTTTATCTGTTATGAAAGACTATGAACGGGTATTTATTTAAGATGCTAGATCAGTGGTCATTATCTTAGCTGGAAGATAAAGGAGATCAGTATGACGTCGTACACTGATATCAGCACAGAATGGCCGGCGTTGCCATGGACACACACACAGCTTTGACGAA
This sequence comes from Gnathonemus longibarbis, assembly GCA_026776665.1. Taxonomy (NCBI): domain Eukaryota; kingdom Metazoa; phylum Chordata; class Actinopteri; order Osteoglossiformes; family Mormyridae; genus Gnathonemus; species Gnathonemus longibarbis. Next base: position 3,520,394 of record JAODJV010000062.1, on the reverse strand, counting down.
GCATCGGTGTTTGCTCTGACTGGTATGATCAGTGGGGTCCTAATGACAACACTGATATTTAATGTTTCACTGTTTTCTTCCCTGGCCTAGAAATGGCCACTTAATCCTATAATAAGTTTCCCTATTAAAACACAATGGTGACGCCCCCTGGAGGGGGTTGCAGGCAGTGCACATCTTCTACGTTCCCTGGATTTCATCTCCACAGCAGTGATTGAACCGGAGTTATGTCAGGCGCAGATTACGAACACAAAATTCATCACTTCACATTAAATAACAATCCACTTAAATGTAATAATGTAAATACAATAACACATTAAATGGTTATAATAGAACCATTTGTGTAATTAAGTATAAAACACGTTTCATTTGAAAGAAGAAATTATATAATTTAACCAGCATTTCACGAGTTTTGCGAGTCATATTATAAAGGGGCGGGAAGATTTGTTCAGACCAATGATGATGAGCGACGTTAGGGACATGCTAATGGTTAATGCTAACAACGGGCACACATGCTAATGGCTAATGTCAAACAATGGGCACACATGCTAATGGATAAAGTTAACAACGGGCACACATGCTAATGGCTAATGTTAACAACGGGCACACATGCTAATGGATAATGTTAACAATGGGCACACATACTAATGGCTAATGTTAACAACGGGCACACATGCTAATGGCTAATGTTAACAACGGGCACACATGCTAATGGATAATGTTAACAACGGGCACACATGCTAATAGATAATGTTAACAACGGGCACACATGCTAATGGATAATGTTAACAACGGGCACACATGCTAATGGCTAATGTTAACAACGTGCACACATGCTAATGGCTAACGTTAAACAACTCTCACACACAAAGCCTGAGCCCCCTCAATGGGCCAGCACAGGAACTGCCGCAGGATAAACAACCCCCCCTCCCCAATTAAGAGACTCCTCTGAGGACAATAGGAGGGTTAACTCATCTGTGGGGCTGCCTGGGGGGGACATCATCTCCCATTAAATATTTACTTAGGCCTGCTGTGTTCACAGTAACTGTGCCACTGTCACCCCAGCCTGTCCTCACAGACAGATGCACGTGAGGACACAGAAAAACAAACAAACAAAGTAATTAACACTAATTCTATATAAAAAGCAAAGTCTATATAAATACAACGTCTCAGCAAAGCAGCCTGCTTTTCCGGCCCAATTGCTGGCTGAATTTAGGTTAACTGCTTCGCCAAAGGGCACAAAAGCAGAACCCCTCATGGAAACTAGAGGCTTTGAGCAGCTGCTCTTATCCTTGCAGAAAACAACGCCCCCTGCAGGGCCGTCATAAAAGCATTACATAACACAGAACACAAATCCTACTCTTAAGAAACCAAAAGATTCCCCTGCAGTCAACAATGGTTTCTCCCACAGGAAGTTATGTCACAATGAGCAGTACCCTCCAGTGGAACATCCGAAACTGGATGATAGGGTGGAGCAGCCAAGCCAATGATCATGTTTTTAACCACATGCAAAGACATGCCAATGGCACGCCACCATCACGCAATCGCCATGCAATCAGCTGCTAGCGTCTCCATAGAAAGTCCTCCAGCCCCTGTCGAGCTGCACATGGGGCTAAAATAGGACGCCGGCTAATTCACTCCACATAAACACAGTCTCCTCTGGGACCTGCCTCCATTCTGCTTATGGGTTTAATCCCCCTACCCTGCTGTCTGGTGTGACAGACCACCTGCCAAAGGTGTAGTGGGGGTGGAATGTACCAATACGGGGGGGGGTTGAAAATCACATAGCAGGGGCGTTAGGAGGCCGTGATGAAGTTTACAAAAAGGGGGAGCTGGAAAAGCACCCTAAGAATGTAGGCAAACACGCGTGTGGCAGGCTCACGTCTCTCACATGCAACAGCACATGCGTCACTCAGGCATACAAATAATAAGTCTGCGTTCAGGGACAGTCCAGTCGCTTCCTGTAAAATATCTGTGTCTATTTCAACATTTTTCAGTGCTAAAAATAATAATGATTAAATACGTTTTGAGTTAAAGTTTAAGTAAACAGATATAAATACCTTTCAGTCAACTTTATGTGCCAATTAACATTAATTTTATTACTTCATAATCAGTATGTCTGTTTTTTATGTGTTTTATGTGTTTATATATTTCAATAATTGGTCAAATTAACATATATACAGGTACAGTATTCAGCAGCAAAAATATATTAAGATTTAATATAAATTCAAATATTTACAGTGAAGTCTGGGCAGCTTTAAATAATTACTGATATTCAGGCATTTAAACGACTAAAAGAAGGGACTACTTTTACTTACAAACTTTTACTTTTGTGTTGCCCAGATTTTCAGGGAGGGACACGTTTATTGCAGCACGATACACGGGTGAGATTCGGCCCTGGCAAGTGACAGATACACCATTAACTTATTCATTACGCTAGAGCAGAGCATCACAGACCCCGCCCCCTTCACAGCTGAAAATGATTACTTACAGCTCACACAAATAATTCCATTCATTCTTCAAATCCAAGGTCAGTTTTAAAAGGACTCTTTGAAATGATTATTTTTACATATATCAGTAAAAAAGCTACGGAATGCAAGCAAATGTTATCCAGTGCTGGCTTGATTGGAATATGGCCCTGCATTTTATTTCCACGCCATTTTGGTAATTCCCTAAAAACACTGGTGCTCTCTCAGTGCAGCGGTTGCATCGTGCCGGTTGCTGTTTTACCATCAGCAGCTCCTGCGGGGTCATGTGACTCGCCAGGAAGCCACACCTGAAGACCGCAGCCCTTCCTTGGCCCCGTCGCTCTCACTGGCTTCAGGGGCCGTGGCCCCTGCAGCCTCCTTGGTCCCCTTGTCAGAGAACAGCCCCCGCCCCCCTCCCACACCCAACCGTCGAATCTTTATCTGGCTGGCACAAAACCACATGCTTTATGTTCAGGATGCAATTGTGGCAACTTCCTTCTTCTGCGTGTAGATAATGCGAGAGACTGCAGCCTTATGGAAAGGTGACAGATGGGGTATTTTTAGGGCGGGGGGGGGGCAATGCTGACAATGGTTTGCAAAATCAGAGCACGCGGCCCGATATTCCAGCGACACATCCCATAATATAGGGCGGCTGTTTCTCTGTGAACGGCAACATGGCCACGGAACTGGAGACGCAGGCGGACCGGAGTGACCCACATATACTGCCCGCTTTTAGGATAACCATGACCTACATACTCAAAATAGAGGAGAGGAGCAACGGCGTGGCCTCTTCTGCTCCTTCTCCAAAGCCTTCCAGCCTCTCACTGCCCTGGGATGCTGTGCTGGCCTCGCCCGGCTCCCACAGTCCAGACCGGCGTCTGGTTCACCTCTGAAGTCCTGCCGCGACCCAGTCAGAGGTCGCTTCTGCCCTCAGATACTCATGCAGGTTTTAGCTGATTAACTCACAGGCCCAAAAACTACAGCATCAATCAGGACAGGTGACATTATTTCGCGGGGCTATTTTCATCTTCCAGCAGCCCTGGATGCGGAGGTGTGCCGGGGGGGCAAATTCAGGGCGGGAGAAGGATGGGAGGTTTAGACCAGAAAGACGTCGACAGGGCGGGAAATGAGCCGCATGTCAGACTCCAGCAGAGCCTGAATAAGCAGCAGCTGAAATGAACCCTAATCCTGTTAGAAAAACTCACGCATGCCACTGGATCAAGTGAGTAAATGTTAAGTGTTTCTAGTCAAGCGTACTAGTTCTGTGTTACATATTTTACCGGCAAACTGCTCAAAGGCACAGATCCAGTGGGATTTAATCCCAGTGCTGGCTCCTCAACGGCGTTAAGAGGGAGCAGGACCCACAAGTGATCAGTATCCAATCACATGGAAGCTCAGCCAGCTCCCAGAACCCTGTCACCTGACCAGGAGTCACATGACTAACTGTCCAATTGTAACACAAGCAGCTACTTGACCAGATAAACAACAATGACCTCACATTTATATATATATATAACCAAAAACCAGAGGGTAATACAGAATAAATATGACTGAAACACCGTGCGGTACATTATCCTGGATTTTTTCAAATATGAAGCATATTTGAAGACACTAATGTTTTGAAAATTTGAACACAAACCTGGAAAGAAACAAATAACCACATTCTAACAGCTATTTTTTTAAATGATGTGATGGTCCTACAGTCCATTATTATTTTATTTTATTTTATTTTATTATTTTCTTACAGGCAAAACAATTCAGTCTTTCACATTTTGTTTTATGTTTACTTTTTAGAGAACAGAAAAATATAATAATAATAATAATAATAATAGGATAATTTATACAGACTAAATAGAGTGAGATTTTGCTTTTCCAACTAAATTGAAATGCCAGGCACCGTAACTTCCCGGTTATTTCAATAACGCATTTCTGGAAATATGAAACCAAGCCGGAGAGATTCTGTCTCGGCCAGAGCGCTGCTGTCTGAAAGCTTTTATCCTGCATGTCTTCAGATTAGACATTTCACTATATTCTCCTCACATTTACAAGCCTCAAACAAATATGATTGAATTAGCGCATGTATCTAACTGAATATAGTTCTCTATCGTCCATCTGTTTTGCTTTTTTCGAGGAAGACTTTAAAAATGAGCAACTTCTTAAAAATAACGGACAGCATTCAGAAACTTGGCAAAAGACCCTCAAGAAAACAAAATGTGTTCAGAGCCACTTCCGCAGGAGACTGATGATGCTTTAAAACATTGTCTGGCCTTACGTGCAGCGGTCGTTCGGAGCCTCATGCGCCGGTTACAGGTGCCCCGTCCGAGTCTGGAGTGTTTCACACATCATTTAAGGTCTCTGACGATTCCCCAGAACACCGTCCCAAACATCCTTTCGCTCTGCCGGCCATAAAGCATCACTCCACGCTCAATTGTGCCTTCAGCACCGCAAGCAGAACGTGAAGGGCGACCGCACGGAGATTATCGCGCCACGAGGAACCCGTCCCACGTCAGCACGGACCCGACGTGCTCCATGCAAAATGTGCATCTTTAAAAACACGAGCGGAGCATTCCAGAATTTCCCAGTTCCTGTTAATCTCCACTTTCCCGGGATTTATCTGCCCAGATACAGGCTGAGGATAAAATCACTGGGGGGGGGGGGGGG
>JAODJV010000062.1:3502706-3515168 GCA_026776665.1 Gnathonemus longibarbis | reverse complement strand
CGACCCCCCCCCCCCGCCCCCCAGTCCACTTCACACGTTAATTTATAACAAAGTTTTCGTTTGAGTTTGCTAACGGTCCCAGGGAGAGAGGCACACCTTTTTAGCTCAGTTCCCGACCCGCTGCTCTGACCTTTAACTCCTCCCCCGGCTCTCCGACAGGAGCACGTTCACCTCGGAACGACGGCCGGCACACAGCTCTCTGCATGGCTCACGTGCGTGCGGGCCCCGAACTCAAACCCTGGCGGTGTCACTGCGGGGTACCTTTCTGTCCCGGAGCACCATGTTTCCTGCAGCTGAGAAACTCCCGAAAATAAACTCCTGGGCCCCGACCCACGCGGCCGGGTTCTGAGTGAGCACATCTGACCACACGTGGGAGCTGGGCGAGAGAAGGATGGCCTCTGTTAAAAACAGAGCAGTAACCTCAGCCTCCCTTAGGGTAATATTTCCACAACGCGAGTGTAAAAATACCTCCACTGGACTGTTTATATTTAACTGTAAAATCAGCAAGGGCAGGAGCACGGTGTGCAGTGCGCCGCTCCTCGCGGCAGAGTGTCCGCCGTCAGCCTGCTCCATTTGTCGCCGCTGCCGGAACCACTTTCGGACTCAGCTGCACCCCTGGGTCCTCCAAGCTCACCAGTACATTTACAGGCACGCAAACGCTGACTAATTTACAAACATTTACCCAAAGATGCAGGCTGATGTATTATACGGCCTGTTTGTACATCTATGGACAACCTACTGCTGCAGCTTCAGAAGTGCCCCTGCGCTTCTTCATCGTCGTCATCATCACCACAATTTTATACTTGGTTCCATTTCGCCCATCTACCCTCACTCTCTTCCCACATTAAGGTACACTGTCAGGCAAGGACACAGGCACTGGACTCACACACTGGACGCTCACACTGGATGCTGTCATTGGACACACACACTGGACACTGGCATTGGATGATCTAACTGGATGCTCTCACTGGGCACTGTCATTGGACACTCACACTGGATGCTGTCATTGGACACACACTGGACACTGGCATTGGACGATCTAACTGGATGCTCTCACTGGGCACTGTCATTGGACACTGACACTGGATGCTGTCATTGGACACTCACACTGGACACTCGCATTGGACACTCACCCTGGATGCTGTCATTGGACACTCACACTGGACACTCTCATTGGGCAGTCACACTGGACGCTCTAAGGAGCGTGCACAGTATATACACAATGCTACTCTTGCTGTCAAACTACTTCTCCATCAGATCATTAAACAAGAATGCAGTTTTCATCACATATATCTGCTTTTCCATGGCATGGGGGAGGGGGGGCGGCGATTGGGGGGCTGTGTTCAGCTCTATATACTGTAACGGTCATTCTTCAGAGTGGCCCGGTAATCTTCCCTGTACCAGCCAATTAATAAACATCTCGTTACACTGTCCAAACCAAAGGAAGTGACTGATATGGGCTGTGCGGGCACCAGGCAAACTCCCAGCTGGGTCCACAGTAGACTTTGGTCCCAGGAACGCTGCCTGACAACAGTATAAAAAGCCCTAACGATCTCGCCCTATCTTATCAGGGGAGTTACGGTCTGCCGTTTGAGGTCAGTTCTGTTTTCATACAATCGCTTGATAAAATGCACCTGTTTGCAAGCCCATCTGGGACGCCGACTCTCCATCTCATACCAGTCTGTCAGAAGTACACACTGCAGGGGTCTGGGGTGGTGGTGGTGGGGGGTGGACTTCTGGCCAGTGGGGGGCGCTGTGGAGCACCGAGCCAAAGACAGCTGAGATACATGCCAATTAGCAATTAGTCCACACAGAGAGTATGAGGTGTGCAGATATGAAGACGAAGGCTGAAAATGCTAACAAGTCAGCGCCAGACAGGAGGACATCAGCTGCTGGAGACATAACCATCACCATCACCAAGAGTAGGGGCCCAGGCATCCTGTTTCTCCCATTGTGAGAGACCCAACATCCCCATCTCCACACCAACCAGTGGTCTGGCACGAGCAGGACACCACACAGAACACAGCTGTCCTGTCCAACATGTCCACGAGAGTGACAGCACGAGAGTGACAGCACTTGGGGCCCAAACACGCCCTCCGCCCCAGAACCCAAACAGAACCAGAGCTTAATCTGACTCCAATTACTGCTCCTAAACTCTCAGCACTGAAAAGCTTAGAGAAAAGCTTAACCAAACATTATACATACATTTTTTTTTTAATCAAGTCAAACCGTGTTTTATAGCCGTTATCACAATTTGTGTGTGTTCTGTGGCTAAGTATGACCCAAAATGATACTGTTTTACTGATATTATTATTGCCATCCTGGTTATCATTTACTGCTAACACCTTTCAGAAGCAATCTAAAAAGGTTTATAAAGCATTCCTACATTATATATGTTATAAACATTTATTGTAGACATTTCTACAACTGGATGTTTTGACCGGAGGAAATTCTGTTTTGTCAAATGTAGATCAAAGTGTCCCATCCTGCAGGTCAACTAACCACTATGACACATCACCTATTTATCATACACCAGATTGTTTTCACTTGAATCCAATAATGAGCAAATCATAACTGTTTCAAAATTACTGTCTAACAGAAGCAGGAGCAAAAGTCAGCTCAGTTTACACTGCGTATCAGTGGATTATCCCGTTTCGGAGGAAACTCTTGTTAGGGCTCCTGGCAGATTCTCCGGTCAATAATACCCAGCGACGTTTACAGGCCTATAAAAAATATTTAACCTCTTAAAATATCAGAAGTTCAACGGGATCAACACAAAACATTACAGCTGGCTTGGGTCAACTTCCAAAGTATGTCAGTGTTTAACGTGACAAAAAAGATGGGGAAAAAACACGTAACGAAATGAATACTTGAGCAGTCACAATCGATATTATTGAAAAGCGGAATAAGGCGACGAGTTAATGTTGTGAGCGTGGCACCGCCATCGGACTCGTTCAAGCAGCACCGGGGGATTTAGGGCAACACCTGAACCAACAAAGCCGCCATCCCTTTCCCCGGTCGCTTCCGTGACCCTTTCGGCTCGGACCTTTGCCCCCGTCCGCCCACGCATTGATCGATGGCAGAAGATACTCCATTATAACCCCGAAGCCGGCAAATGCAAAATCCATACATGTGTGCGACGCAAAGGAGCTTAAAGACCCAACGTGTAGCGGAGGATTAAACATATCGCAACAGGATGTGAAGCTGTCAAGACCCACAAGTCTGTAAAATACTACAGAAATACTACATTACTACAGGGTATGAAACTGTCAAAACCCGCAGGTCCCTAATATACTACAGAAATACTCCATTACTACGGGGTGTGAAGCTGTCAAAACCTGCAAGTCCCTCATTTTGGCTACTACAGAAATACTACAAAACATAATACTACGAAATAGTCGAATGCATATTTCAAAAAACACAAACAATGATTAATGAAATAGGCCGACAGCACACAGTGTTCAAATTCAGCAATTTCTTTTTTTTAGTTTATTGTCTGGTAGCTTGCTTCTTCAATAAATTCGTTTAAACGTTACATCTGACTGCGGCTTGTAAGCGAAGTTGTGCCCTGATATCCGCCAACAAACCGCAGAGTATTTTAAAGATGTTCAGCATTAATTGTACCTGCGGAAAACGCCGTAATGAATGGCATCGGTGTGGGTATTTTAAGGCGGCCGCTGCACCGACGGGTGGCGCAGGATGAACCGGCGCGACCCGCCACCGGGTAATGATCAATATCAGCCTCCGACTGAGATTCGGGATCCGGCTCTACTGCGTCTGTCACCATCTAAATGTGCAGCTTTATATACGGTGCAGGGAGCTGTCAGGTCATTTTCATAAAGCACACGGACCATTTTCACGGGGATCCAGGCTGAAGGCGTATTGCACTGAGCGCGGATGGGCGTATTGGGTTAAGTTGCAGTAATCGCAGGGTGGGAAGAGAGCACATAACCCGGGATTTAGCCGACTGACCCATTTCCTGAAGTGTAACGAAGTCGCTTGCCGATCATGGTGACCCCACATTAATGAAACACAGTAGGGGACGCATACTGGCTGAAAGGATGAGCGGAGACGACACCGGCGGCAGCACCGCAGACCCGGAGGCGATGGTGCTGAAACACGGCCTTCTCCGGCTTTAGTGACGCAAAGATCAGCCCCTGATTAATGAAGAGCCATTATGTGCCCGGCCTCACCTTAATGCAATAGAGCAGAGCGGGCTGTGGCTGCCCCCCTCCGGCCCCGGGGCCACCCGGCTGACGCGTCCTTTATACGCTGCGCATCGGCAGCTGAGCCGTCGGATCTGCGCTCTAGTTCAAGCCGAAAAAAAAACGCACCGAAGAAAAAAAAAGACAAACAACATGGGCGATCAGTGAAAGGAGAGCTGCGGCAGCACGATCCGTCGGACGGCCGTGCCTTTCCGACGCCGGGGACCCCCGCTCCCACCCGCGGGCTCCCGGGGTCCGAGTCGTCCGGCTCAGCGCATACCTGCCCTCGCCGCTGACCAGATGGCTCGACGTGGACTGGACTCCCGGGAAAAATGCGCTGGCTCTCCTGAAAGGGCGAAATCCTTCGCAGGTCCGGGGCTGTGGTTCCCGGGCGCGTCAGCGGAGTAGCGGCGTTAAAGGGGCGATAATAAAAACATCCGTAGCGACTGAACAATAACAATGTAAGAGCGCGACTGATTGTTTATCCCAGGGATCCCCGGCCGTACGACTGCAGTGTGCGCTGCGCTCCTCCCTCGTTCACTCCCCCGCTCGCTCACTCTCTCCCTCCCTCCCTTCATCCATCCCTCCATCCCTCCCTCCCTCCGCACGTCTTAAAGGTACAGTGGCGCTCCTGACCTGCCCCAACTTCGCACCGTAAAGCACTAATGACACCAATAACTGGGAAACCATTTTGTCTGTTTTGCAGGCTCGCGCCAGCCCATTAAAAAGTCTATTTATTTATTTGGAGTTGTTTTTTCTGTCACCGCACAGATTAATCTTCAAAAAGGTTATGTTAAAGTAGAAATGTATAATGACAATTAGTTCAGCCGACATTTTGCTACTAAATCTTACCGCACAAATTCTGACTGGAAATGCAACTGCATGACCAGCATTTATACTTATTTATTTAGCAGACAGTTTTTGTCCAAAGTGACTTGTAAGTGCAGGATCAGAGAGCTGAGTCAGCCAGTGTACCCGGAGTAATTTGCGGTAAGAGGACCCAACAGTGACATCACTCTGCCAGCCATGGGATTTGAACAAGCAGCCTTCTGATCATGAGTACAGAGTCCTGACCCATGGATCCACACGCTGCCCATATGTCAAATAGGGGAGCCATTGGACGTTTATGTTGTGAGGATTAAATAAACTGCACTGTCTTGTTTTCCGTAATCTCTATCTGCGACTTAATATGAATTAAATATATTGCGCTGGCCCCTACAATTTCTATCATGGAGACAGTTGGTGTACTGTCCTAAAGCAACCCCCCCCCAAAAAAAAAACAAAAAACGGCGAGGCATGAAGGACCTACCGCCATGACAGTAGTTGCTGGCCGGGTCCCTCCATAAAGCGGTGATTTCCCAGCCATATCCAGCCAGGTCACGGCCCGCAGGAGTGGGTCGGGGTTCAGGCAGCCAGATGGCCGCTCGCGGCCGAGGTCCAGCCCGGCCCGAGGTGGCCAGGAAGCGGATCTCTGATGTGGGTCTTCTCGCTCGAAGGCCACCTCTAGCAGAAGGTACGTGCCTGCTGAAGATCTGCAGACGCGTGCACCAGAGCAGACGTGATGATCCTCACTTAATGTCATGTGCCACAGTAGTATGGTAACTGTCCTGAAATTTCCACTATACATTATACATTTAATTCTCAGAAACATAATAATATTCTTAATATTTTGCTAATCTATTATTAATTTCAAATTCACAATTATTTGAAATGACTTCTGTACGTATATTGATGTACCACAGTCCTGCTTCTTAATAACACTCTGGATTCGCATTTCAATATTAAATTTACCTCTCATGACCTTTCACCTTTGACCTTTTGTCTTTGAGCCTCGGCCTTAAATGTCCTAGGAATGGACATGCGATATACAGCCATTCATTTTATCCCTCCCTGACCTCTACCATCTAAAGAATGTCAGAATAATGAGGCTCATTGACCTTTGAACTTTGACCCGAGGAGAGTGCAGCGTGAGATCTGGAGGCTGTAGGCATAGGGAGAGGACAGGCAGGGCAGGCAACTGCCTGGGGCCCCTGAGCTGGGAGGGTACACAGAAATTTCTGGAGACCCTGAACTTTAATGCCTTGTTACTACACAAAAAAACAGCTGAGAGAAAAGAAAGAGCAAGACATTTATGGTAACACCCCCCTCAAAAATTGTGTATGTAGTTGATTTTTAAAAGACACACAGGTTACAACCCTGCTTGCTGTTAGCGTTACATTACTCAACTCACTATGTCATCTACTCATCATGTAGATCGCTGCTAAAACTTTATTTAAAACTTATTATCAGGCAATAAAATTCTGCGGACTAGACAGCTCCAGGAGTGCTGGGTTTTTAAAATCTCCTCTTCACGGATTTGATGCTCGTTTGATCGTTTAGTCTAACCTGCCGTTCAGATCCGATTCATTTACGCTCACTGATAAATCATCTCGCATTTAGACGCCTCTCTCTCTGCGGTGCTCTTAGATCAAGATGCTAATACACAAGTTGAGACTTTATCGTAATGCTCGAACCAAATACCCAAACAGTGCAAAAAAGTACACATTTTGTCAATTCCTCTTCATCAATAAAACATTCACGGGGCGTTTTTCAGAGCAGGAGGAAAGCATTACAGGAAACCGATAACGTAACTACGGAGAATGGGAAACATGTCACGGAAGAGTAATGTCTACTGGCAGTAATTACAGTAGCATAATAAACGAAAATTCAGTATAAATGATAATAGCAGAGAACCACTGTTGTGATTAAGAGTAGAATTGCTATGTAACGTTGGAGCAACGGCCTCCAGATTAGTCGGAGTGGTTAAACTCAGGTGAGACGCCATGTGGGGGCCCGTCGTCACCTTCCTCCGAGGATAGGTTAGTCCTCTTTGAGCCATTCTGAAGCAGCTAGGTCAGAAAATCCTCCCAAGGACGCAACCTTGAGCATCCCAGGCGAGTCGGGCACAAGGGCACACTGGGGGCGGGGCCACCGGCACCGACCTCATTGGTGGAGAGGAACCGGTGGGCGGGTCTAGCTAGGACTGGCAGGTTTCTGAGGCAGGCACCTGGCACAAGGGACAGGGTGTAGCCCCCTTAATAGCCCCTGCTGCCTTAGGCCTTATCGGGGCATCCCTCTCTGGCATTCCGGGGGTCTCATCCAGAATATTGCGCTTTAAGTGCAGATGCTTGCAAGCTAACTGCTAGCGAACACGGCCTTCAACTGCATCTGTTTACATTTGTTATGCTAATGTAGGATTTTTCTAATTTAATCATTCGTCATTTTCCATGCGGATTTGTGTCACGCAAACAGCGTCTTATCTGTCGAAATTTTTCGTCGATGCGTGGTGATGTTTCGCCTTTAAAGAGCGGCGACGCGGATTTTCGCGGTAACCTCCGGCGGGCGTTTTTAGCCACACGGCTGTTCTCTGCTTGCTAATGGAGATATCGCAGTGTTTTTCTTACACCGAAAAAATAATCCCGTCAGACCGTGACAGACCTTCAGCGCCAAACTAAAGTTCAATCCACGGTTAGCGGGACAGATTTCCAGCGAGCATCGTGAGTGTGACTCTCCAGCCTTAAATCTAAGAGTTGAACTGTCTCCTCCGCCCCAAGACAGCTTCTATCTCACGGCCAATAGCGAGCGCTTGCATAACCGTGGACTCTGAGTGCTATTTTCGCCCAGGCTGGCATCACGGGGCTCGCAAAGAGGTAAATAAACTCAGCTCCGAGAAGCGGGAGCCCGGCTTTATTCCCTCAACGCTGACCTTTCACCTTTGAACCCTGCGGTTTCAGCTGAAGCGTCGGCGAACAGGAAGAGCAAAGTGCTGTGGAGAGTGCAAACAGGGACAGAGAAAGGTGGAACAGAAGACTGTAACCTGACCTTTGGACATGTGCTCTGTGTGGCAGCTCTGGAGGTATGGATTACTGATTAACGTGTCAAACGCGGGTTTGTTCAAGCCATGGGCACTCGACGGCTATAAGAAAGGTTCTGACATTACGACACTATGCAAAAATGCATCAAAAAGCACAATATTCAGGCATAAAATTTATGGGTCCTTTTGCTGCTGTTCTGGAGCATATATAATATTTTACAGGCACTAACAGTCTCCCCGAGCACGTATCCGGGTAAACTCTTCTACTGTCACGTGCATATTTGCAGATACGAGGCGTGACGGGCGAATCGTTAGCCATTAGCTGTTAGCTCGTTAGCCATTAGCCTAGCCACGCCTGGTTTGCAGATGCAGACAGCGTCTGAATTCGAGGCCCACGCACAAATGGGACCCCTCCTCACGGCTTAACTGAGGTAATCTCGGCGGCTGGGTAATCTTGATTGATGCATCAGCGGCCGATAGACATTACCCTGCTTTATCTTTTTCGCCGATAAGGCGCGCCAGATCTGACGATGCCTGGCCCCTTTCCCAGTAAGAGGCTTTGTGTAGTTGGACCTTTCGTCAGAAAACCAAGGAGTCCTTTGTGGGAAAAGTGCTGAGGAGAAAAATTGGTTTTGAGGCAGGTGGCCACTCTAAATGAAGCAGAAAGTGTCACCTGTTGAGCCTTTAGAGCAGTGCTATGTAATTGCTGAAGTAAAAACATCTCACCTTAAAGGGGTACATTGTGAAATCACATCGGTTTGCTTGGAGGATATGAAAGATAGTGTTCAGGAGATGCTGCTGCTTTGCGAGGCTCGAGGATGCCAGGGCACACAATGTTACGGGGAGTAATGGAGGTTTCCGGAAGGGGAGATCCAGGAGCCGGTACCCGCTGCCGTCCTTCCTTAAACCATGTCACTATGAATCAGGAGGCCATCAACCCGATCTTTGTTGACAGGAGACAGTACAGGTCCATTTCTGCTGCACGAACGAGATGTAGGTGTACTATGAACCAAGAAGATCATGTGACAGTGACTAACAAAGACATGATCCACCCAGAGGACCTGCAACACAATGAAAAGGCAGCTTCGTTTTGCGGTTTTGTGATGTCACCAGGGGACCGCGTTGTTTCTGAGATTGCTCTCTGAGGGACACGCTACAGTTCACGGATGACGTTGTGAGTCTATGAGAGGTGCGCTTGTCCTCTTTACAAAGGTGGCCATCTTACACTGTCCCTGTGACGTGAGTGTTCTGGGCACACACCAACAACAGCAACAATATGAATAACCAAGGAAGGACCTGCAACATGGAGCCATATGAAATGTGCTGAAGATATATAGTAAAATATACACTGTCTGCTTCACCTTGCCTGTACTTCATCCTGCCTGTGCTTCACCTTGCCTGTACTTCACCATGCCTGTACTTCACCTTGCCTGTACTTCACCTTGCCTGTGCTTCAGCATGCCTGTACTTCATCATACCTGTGCTTCACATTGCCTGTACTTCACCATGCCTGTGCTTTACCTTGCCTGTGCTTCACCTTGCCTGTACTCCACCCTGCCTGTACTTCACCATGCCTGTGCTTCACCTTGCCTGTGCTTCACCTTGCATCATGTTGTATAGCCAGGGGTGATTTGTTGTTTCTGAGGGCCCTCTCAAAATGTCCCCCTGCCCCAAATAAACAGCCACTGGGTAGAGAAAAAAAAATCATACCTAGCTCGCTGGTTAACAACAATGCCAGCATCTCCCAAAAAGGAATGTGTTTATTTAATAGTTAATGTAGTGATTGTTTGTGGCCAAGAGGAGGCTCCCAAAGCCCCACAGAAATGTATGGTTTGAGAGGCAAAGTATATGGTGATATATACTGCCACTGGGTATAGCCAAGCGGTTCTGTAGGAATGACATTGATTGGATGACCAGGTCACATGTGTGCCCCTCCACATGTGCCCCGGAAGCCCCTCTAGTGAATGTCACTCCCGGAAACACTTCTCTGACCATGCACTCACCCCAAATGCCTCCATGACTTCCTGAAGTGAGGTAGGGGTTTCCACTACGATGATCATCATCTCAGGCTGCCCTGGTGCTGTAGGATCTCGCTTGAGCTCCTGGAGCAGACTGAAGGATTTGAGATGAACAGGAGCTGAAGCCATGCACGTATAAATGGGGACCCTTACCTGGGCTGTTCCAGTAAAACCCATTTTTTTAACGTCCCATTGCTCCAAAACATCTCGATTGTGTGTGTGGTATGAAGGAAGACAGTGAGGCAGATTTGTGCCATGAAGTACGAGGCGTCCACAGTGTTAAATTCTGCGCTTATGAGCTCTCGATTTGCCGTGATTTGGGCCATGTGAGACTTTGTGCGGGGGGGATGATGGGGTGGTGAAGGGGCAGCATATTTCAAAGCTCGAATCAATAAGCGCTTATTTCATTTTTCATTCCGTGTTCTTACAATTATTCCCCCTTAATGTGCTGCTGCAGAGACTCCAAGTGAATAAAAATGGCATTTTGTAAAAATGGAGCATAAGGGGTGAATTATATTAAAGGGTTTTATTAAACGAGACCATATTCAGATCCGTGCTGATGAAATATTAAAGCGGCCTTGCTCTTAAGCATACATATGCTCAGAGCACGGGGATGTTAAAAGCCGTTCGACATTTATTTTTCTGGCGACGCCTTTAAATAATGTCATTAAGGGCCCAGAGATGGTGCACAGGCTGCTGATTTGGGTCCACGTCCATCCAGACGCACCAAGCCAAGGTTACGCTTTGCCACTGATCCCTGCTGTTTCCTAAATGTTTCTTCTAAGCTTCAGACTGAAAGCCTGCATTTTTAATGGGCGGAATTACCTGTCTAAAGCTGCCACAAAGGCAGTAAACAGCATCTGAATCGGCAGCACTATGCGCATCTTTACACGTGATTCTAGGGACTTTGAGGGCCCTAGGAAAATAAACTCCATAGGGCCCCCCAACTCATCAGCTCGCGGGAGTTTTACTTTAATGTTCTGAAGGCAGAAAGAAAAATGATTGGTTCAGAAAGACGCAGAGAAGGCGGGTCCAAGCAATTAGAGGAGATGGGAGCAAGACATCTGATTGGTTGGTCCTGCTTCCACTAGTTGCTTGGACCCACCTCCTCTACAATCTGATTTTTCTCTGAACCAGTCATTTTTCATTCTGCCCTCAGAACATTTCTGTGTAAGTAACACTCCCGTGAGCCAACTCACCATCCCCCAACATGGTAAAATTTATAACCATTATTTTAGCATGTCTAAATGAATAATATCAACAAAGAGAAGTTATTAAGCGCATCATTTATTATCACTTGTGTGTAAAACAGAATAGACAAATAAAGCAGAATTGTCCTTACAATGTGCTGTGTAATCGACTGTCCTCAGGGACCCCACCCGGGACCCCACCCTCCCAGCCTGGGGCTCCAAGCTGTTGCCTACCTTGCCTGTCCTGTCGCTACGCCTCTGCACTTTGATTAATCTTCGGCTGCTCTGGGGGGGGGGGGGGACACCCACCCATCACTCCCTGCTGATCCGTGTGATTGGCCGGCTTCTCGCTCTTTACTGCGCTATAAACGGCATCACCTACGATTTACTGCGGGGTCTTTTCGTTTAACTGCCCCAAGTGTTACAAGCTGTACCCGTCTCGGGGGAACGACTCCCAGCCGGGCCAAAGGGCGCTCTGGTCAAAAGGTCAGCCCCCGTACCTGTTTCAGAGGCGACATGGACCTGCTGTCCGCTGACATGACAGAGGGATCTGGCCCATTTGGACCCCAACCTTGTCCCGCTAACTCTGGGCTGGCCTCTATTCCTCTGAGTCAGCACGTTCCCCTCAGCAAAATGGCTGCACTGCCAAACTTAGCTCCCCCTCCACCCCCAGTGAAAGAAAGCCGGCCGCTGTCCTGGCTAAAAGCAGCCGGCCCGTAAACGTGGCTTCCGGCACGTGTGGAAAATTTCGGGAAAGAATTGGCTGCCTTTCTCGCATGCGTCGCATTCGCTGCGCTGCTCCAGTTGTTTCCAGTTGTGACTGGTGATAACCAGCCTGAAGACACTTCATCTAATATTCATGCTGGTACGGCTTTAAGACAAAGGAAGGCAAAACACTGCTTGAGCTCGTCGCCAAACTCAAACATGAGGCCTGAAATAACGTATGGCTGTGCGACCGGGTCCAGTGGCCGTGCGACCGGGTCCAGTGGCCGTGCGACCGGGTCCAGTGGCCGTGCGACCGGGTCCAGTGACCGTGCCCAGCCTCTCGCATCTCTCCGTTTACGCTGACATTTCTAAGTATACTGTCCACCTTGATTAAGTCCTTTGAGACTGAGATTACAATACCAATGTGTTTAAAGCTGGGACGATTCTTGGATTTTAATTAAAGTTGGGGGGGGGGGGGGGGGGGAAAAGGG
>JAODJV010000062.1:3462852-3477761 GCA_026776665.1 Gnathonemus longibarbis | reverse complement strand
GAAGGAGCCCATCCTGCAGTCATACTGTCACACGACCACCTCACCTAGTGAAGATGATGCAGGCACAACTGCCCAGGTGGTACCTCCCTCAGCCCTCCTCCTGTTCCTTTGGCAGATGCTGAAGATGAAGGTGCGGGCGACCCGGAGAAAGGGGCCGGCGCCGGTTCTCCCCGTGACTCCGGCTGCTACGTCACACCGGGGTGCTCGGAAAAAGCAGCAGACACTACCCCGACGGCACCCCCCTGTCAGAACGCCGTCGTAGTACAGACCTGAATTTCCCCCGTCCCGCCTCAGCGGTTGGAATGACCCACTCACTGAGAGTCTGGGCAGTTTCCCAGGCCATAGGGGTGCGGTAAACAAAGACCGTATGACTGACCTGCGGGGTTTCTGGCTGATGAATCAGATCTGACTGATACTTGTTGCAGTAAGAGTTGCATGTGGGGGGGGGGGACTCTGCACATGTACTCTGTTCTTCCTCTATAACTTGTTTCCTATTGTGACTTTAAATCACTCTACAGTTGTTGTTTGTCGATGCCCCTACTAAAAGCAGCGCTTTAAGAATAGGACACGCTAGTTATGTGCATTTAACAGAAAGAACACATGGGAGGTCTGATCCCCCCCTGCCTGCCCGCCCCCCAACTCACCTGGCTCATACGAAGGTCGCCGTCACGGCACACTGACGCCTTTCCCATGAGCCAACGGACCTCTGGTCCCAACCCACACCTGTGGGACCCACTGTTATAGATTCATCTTCCTGCCGGCTTCAGAGTTACGTACTTCCTGGATAACTGACACAAGCAGCCTGATAGGCCACAGCCCCTCTGCTCTATTACACCTGCCTTCCTTTAGGAGGAACTCTGCCGCCATCTGCTGGCGAGACTCTGCATCAGTCTGGACAGGCTCATTCAGAACACGCATCCCTTTCTGAACACAGTCAACTTCACCACCACCCCCCCCAAACCTGCAGCCAGCATTACATCATCACACTTGTGTGGTACTCAGATGGACACCTTAAACCACCGGATTTCATGTCACATTTAATAAAATTTGCAATAAATACAACACCTCTTAAAAACCCAAAAAAGCACGCCATTATTCAGGAGTTCATGCTGGGAAAATGTGTATAAAAACGAAACAGAAGTCGTTCTCACAATTTTCGCATTAAAATGGGAAGTGTACAGAATAAAGTTTACGCAGGATGGCACACGTGTGTGTGTGTGTCTGTGTGTGTGGGGGGAGGGTTACCTGTTAACACATCACATAAACAAACACACCCACTGATCCTGCCCATCAGGGGGTGACACCGGCTGTACATGGGAACCCAGATCCACATTCTGCATTTGCTGGGTCCATTAACAACAGCATAAACCAGACTCGATTCAAACGGTCAGCTGACAGAGGCCTCATACTCGAAGAGTCTCATGGTTTTCGATCGGGGACCACGGCGGGGGTGGGGGGTGGGTCAGCTACAACAGAGAAAGGGCCAGACCAGTCGTTTCACCACGGAGTCCCAGAAGGAAAACGAAGTCCACAAGCTGAGCAGCGCTCACCCATTTCACATGGTCCGCACCGCCTGGAAAGGCTCTGCATGCGTCCAAGGGGGACGCTCGAAAAAGTGCGCCTCCCTGTCAGTTCCAGATGCTGCCACTAGGTGACACCACAGTCAACGGGAAACACCTTCGTTTGTGTAGCAGTCGTACCCATTCTCTGTGTACAGGGACAGTCCCTCGATGCCCCCCATGCCATTGTCGATTTCTGTGGAGACCGGAGTGGGACATGCACACGGTTAGTGATAAAGCATGTGAGGAAAGTGATAAAGGACACAAACTTCTCCCATGCTTGAGAGGGCCACAGAGCACAGGTCCTGAATGAGCAGTTCAATCTGATTCTGAACATACACATCAGGACCCACCTTCGTCCAGTACCATTAGCATGAGCGCATGCAGGACACCAACACCCAACCATACTCATCCAGCAGGAGGATTATGAAGAGGTGTGGGGGATTTGGGGGCAGTATCTGGGCTGTGGTACAGGTGGAGACTCATGGGACAGGCAGCCAGTGACCTTCAATATTCAAACACTCTCAGCAAGCAAGCAAGGGGTATATATATGGCTGGAGCAGCTCCCCCTGGTGGTGAGTAAGATGAAGCACAGTGAGAAGGTCCAAGCCCCACCTGCCCATTTTCTGTACCTGAGAAGATGAGCTTCTCTTTCATGAGGCTGACCTCCCGGCTGGACCTCCGAACTGCCGCACTCAGCATGATTTGCTCAGGGTTATAACGGTGCATGCCGCTCATTCGCCACCTGTGGTAAGATATAGTTGTACCACAAGGGGGCGACAGACTTCACCACCACCCACAGTCCACATTACAATCTGCTGTTAGAGGGTCAGCAGGGATGGGAACAAGTCAATCCTTGGCAAATCAAATCAAAAAACATTCAACAAGTTCAATTCAATTTTCAAGTCATGTGCCCTCAAGTCCAAGTCGAGTCAAAGTCTTTCCCTCAGTCAAGATACAAGTCAGTGTCGAGTTGTGAGTCAGTGACCTGAGTCCCCATCTCTGAGGGCTGGAGCTGCAGCCCAGAGAGCAGAATTTTCAGGTTTACTTAGCAGGATCAAGGACATCCTCTTCTACCACCATGCAAGTGTACTGGTAACTGGTCAAGGTGTCACAACCACAAACAAGTCACTAGTTATAAAAGTTAAGGTTAAGCCTGGGGAGAGACTGGAAAGAGCTTTTCCTGAACCTGTGGCCACAAGCACCTAAGCATAATATTACTGCTACCAATTTACCAAATAATAGCCACTGTGTTGTAAAGGCAGTGATGGCTAAATGAGGCTTCATGAACCATTTGCTGTATTTTCTGACCCCACTAGATGGCACTCTCTGTTCAAAAAAGGGCTCAAAGCATGCCCCAAAATAAACCAAGATTGCCATCTACTGTCAAAAATACAGCAAATGGTTCATGAAGCTTCATTTAGCCATCACTACGTAAAGGCGTAATGGCTTAAGCCTTATACAGAGGCACGAAAATGTGATTCTGTCACTCTAAATCTTATCAATGCATGAAGCTAAGAGAGCAGGTATACCCTCCCAGATCATCTCTGGACTCTGTCCATGTGCCCTCAACTGCCTGACCATGTTTGGGCACCAGCTACAGGTCAGAGCATCATGCAGCAGACATTTTATTTGATTAAATGTGAGATTATTCCTTCCAAAAATCCTCTGAAGTCTTATGTCCACAGAAACAAATCTGCTCTATCTAGGCAGGCCTCTAAAAGCAGAGACAGAAAGTGGATGTTAAAGGGTTAAAGCTTCAGAACCGTCTGAAGGGTGTTTAAGGGAGGGTGGGCAGCCAGGAGCACGGACTGGAAGGACAGGGATGCTGAAAGAAGGCAATGCGGGACTCTTTACCTGGTTATGTGACAGCTGAGAGTCATGTGCGCCACACAAGAGAGAAAGACCAAGACAGGTTGGGAAATAAAAGAGCAGTGAGTGTAGATGCTGATACAGCAGACGCCATGAGTGCAGAGCCTGGTGGGGCCCATAAACGCAATTCAGTCCACCCACCTAAAGGGGGCGCTGCCTGCAAGATGACTTGTAGGGATATACTGGTAAAGCTTCAGGAGGGTGTGATTTTAGTCACTGCAGAGACTCTGCAGGACCAGGGTGGGAGTTCAGAGTTTGTCAGAGATTAATGTACGTGTGTGACAGACCAGGCAAGAGCAGAACCACACAGCCACTGCCAGGCAAACCACCTCTGAACAGGGGCGGCCAGATCATGAGAGGAAATCGGTTACAGATGGGACCAGTCCAATACTGGCCCCAAAAGCAATGCACAGACATGGGGGAGCATCACAGGAAGCTGACGGCAAAGGAGTGTTATTCACCATGACGACGATTACATCACTCAGGAAGGCACAGCCTGACTCCGGGGTCAAAGAGATCCGCACGAGGTTAATAAAGCCCACTTCACTGTGGTGTTACTTACCTCTGGAACGTAAACACTGTGATAACAATGGCAAATGAGATGAGATCCGATGTTATCCAGACCAAGCAGTATTTATCAGGGCTCTGGAATAAGAGGGAAGAAAACACCCACTTACACCATTCCACCACTAGATGTCAATAAAGTTCTGCACCTTAACGATAATAGGTCGACAATGAACCGTAACAAAATGTAAATCAGTAACAGCATACTCGAGAAAGAGAGACACTGTATAGATAGGCCTGCGCGCACACAGAATGGGATCTCACCACGAGCCAGATAGGTGAAGGCACGTTTTTTAGGATGTGGGGGGCGTCGGATGAGACCGAGGAGACCCCACTGCACCAGAGTGCCGAGTAGAGCCACGGCACATTGACTGTGAAGAGAGTGACGCTCACGTTGTGCGAGGAAAGCTCCCTAGGACACAAAGGCAAGCAAAACACCCAGGTAAGTCTGGAGAGATCTGCCATGTTTCCTAAGTTCACCAGAAGGGGGCGCCAGTGCAGCCTCTCTCAGCGAAGCTTTCATTCTCAAACGTCCAAGCATCTTTGCGGCGGGAAAGCCGTACCGGATCTCGGTCGCAGAAAGCCGGTCGTAGCGCAGGTAGACGCGGAGGAGGCCTCGTTCGTGCAGAGCATCCACGGGAAGTTTCTCCTCAGAGGTCTGTTGTAACCCAGACGCCACACGGCGGACCATATCCCGCTCCCAATCAGGGGTCCACAGCACCTGAGGTCCCGTAGAAAAATCGGGGGGAGACAAGTTTAGCCCTGACGTCTCCTTTTACGAGGATTAGGGCTACCAGCGATAAGGAGCCAAATTCTCATCATTTGGCCCCTACCTGCTTCTGCAGGACACCAGAGCGCAAGACCGTCTGCAGGGTGTCGTTCAGCCAGGTCAGGTGACGCGGGTGCCCCAGTGGCGGACGCTGCAGGTGGAGCAGCACGGAGGTGTTGGACTGCACTACCAAAGCCAGCAGCTCTGCCAGGCTGCACACTGTCTGGTTGGCCGCCCAGCTGATCTCCTGGGGGGTCATAGACCTCACTGTCCAGAAAGGGTCGTCCTGCCAGAGGTATGCATTTTTTTTTAGTAAGCATAACCTCATATTTGACGGAAAATCTGTTAAAAATCAGCAGTGAAGGTTTGTGACAGCTAACCAAGGCCAAGGACCAATCAGCACAGCACCCTGGCGTGACATCATAGCCAGCAATTTGCATAAATAAATAACGGGCCATACCCTGACAAACCAGTGGCCCGCATTGAGGGCTGACAGCTCCGCCCATCTGAATGAGGAGGCATCTTCCCACTGGCGCTTGGGAAACACCTTCTGCACGTCCGTGGTCCTCCTCAGTGAGCCGGCCCGCATCAGGAAGGGCACGCCGTCCAGGCTGCCAATCACACCCGGGACATGCCCACATGAGCAGTCACTAGCAAGATGCGGGGCAGTGACCCTGACTTCCAGCACAGGGTCCCTGCTTCCTTCCCCCCCCAAAAAAACGACGGCACAGTCACCTGATTGCCACATCTGCCTCCAGCCCGCTGACCTTCTGTTCCAAGGCCTTGCGGAAAGACATGAGCGTGTTCTCAGGTGCCAGCTGCAGGGGGCGACAATGAGCAGACGACGGCCATGAGGAACGGCCACACGAAACAAGCAGCATACTGCTTAGCAGGCTCATTTCAGACAGACGGTCAAATGTGAGCGTAAGTTCAGGTAACAGAAGCTGGAACAGCCTGTAGAGGGCGCCCTGTTCAACCCCGCCCAGCCAACCGACTCACCATGGGGGCACCCCGGCAACCAAGGACAGCAGGTCGTGTACTGAAGTTCCCCCGGCCATTCAGACAGGGGGAAGAGATGGAGAGTGGGGCCAGGTAGATGGCGAGCAGAACGGCCAGATAGGTCAGTGTCAGCGCCACCTGGCTGTCTGGGAAGGTAGGACAACAGTGTCAGATTAGCATCCAACCATGTTGCGGCTCTGCTATCTATATTCTTTATTGCAATTTTATTTTTATGCTAATATTATTTATTCTTATTTTTTATATAATTCCATTTTGCTTTTGATTGCATACTTCCATAGCACACGATCCGGGAAGCAGGTGGAAAGGAGTTTCACTATGCGGAAGTACAGTGTATGTTTCTGTACGTGAAAAATAAAACTTGAAACTCCTCAGTCACCTGATCAACAATGAGGAAACGGCAAGAAAAAAATCAGGACCCCCCCCCCGACTCACTCATGCTCTCGGCACGGGCGACCTGTCCCGCCACCACCCAGGCCAGCAGTGTGATGACAGTGAGGGCTCCCAGCTGCAGGATGGGGCCCATGACCTGTAAACAAACTGTCGTGTCAGCGTCAGCCACAACACGCCTCAAGCGTGCAGGGGCCCACATTAAGCCGGGGTGGGGGCCGAACCCCCTCTCACCTGCAGGGATAAGAGCACAGTCTTCCATTCGTCACCCCAAACGCCGCTGATGTAAACAAACCCAACGACTGTGGTCAGGAACGCTGCAGTAAGCATGACCTTCAGGGGCAGATGAAAGAGACCCCGCCCACTTCAGACAGAACTCATCACGTCATTTGCATATTATCTCCAGATTGGCCAGTTACAATTGCCTGAGAGATCTGATTGGACGCTCACTGGTCATGTGGTAACTGCATGCTATATTAAAGAATGGCAGCTCATGCTAACAGTGGCACATAACATAAGCTACTGCGCCTTTAGTGTTAACGGAGCAGTGTTTGCTGCCAGCAGCATGTCGACTAAGAGAGGCAGCTCGTTTTAAGGGGGGGGGTACCTTGTGCAGCCAGTAGAGGTGCAGCTGCTGTCCCACCGGCATGTGACATACAGCCAAAATCTGGGAGGGGGGGAGAAAACGCCGCAGGAAACTTCAGCTTCCGCAAACACAAAAGTCTGTGTGACATAAACGACGCTTGCAAATGTCCCCCAGCCAACGCCCAGGGAAAGGACACTGCTGGGACAGCCGGTCACACTTGTGTGAACACCGGCGATGACAACTCACCATTAAAAATGTAACATAGGTGAAGCCGGTGGCCGTGGCAGCAACTATGCTGACTGTCCCATCTGTCCACTCCCCCGATCGGTTATACAGCAGCCTGAAAGGCAAGATGGATGAAACGTGGACTATGGCAGTATCTTACCCACCGAGGTACTGGGAAGGACACTGAAGCAACCGGGGTTGATGACGGAAGTGCTCAAAAGCGGTTAGCGACTGGGTTAGCAGAAAGAGCCGGATGAATTGAGAAGGCTGTAGAGTGGACTACATTTCCCAGCAGACCTCTTTCCACAGGGGTTTGTAGAGAAAGGGGGGGCCATTAGAGACATGCAGGTCTGGCCTACATGATTGAGCAATGCCTGTGTGGTCAGGGGATAACCCTTAGATGAACTCCATCAAGCTCCTACAGCCAACAACAGCCTCTGCAAGTCCAGAAAGTTCAGATTGGCTGAGAAAGTGGACTGGAGGGCTGAGGCGAGGCCCCCTGCTGGTCACTTAAGGCGTGTCACCTGAATTTCATGTGCAAAAATATTTAGTCCCATTATGCGCAATTTAGATACGTATGAAGCGCTTACATATATCCATCTTCTACCCACTTAATTGCTTGCAGAGTGCTTACATACAATAAATTAACATGCAGGGCAATTTACCTCAGAATACATCTGACCACAAAGCTTACAGATCCATGGCTAGAAAGCATTTTAGCTCGTGGGATTTCATTAGCTGCCCTCAGAAGATGTGGGAGGAGAATGGCAAAAATCGAGCAGCCGTTACTCAGATCCCATAAAGGAACGTTTCAGAGCCACAATGGACCATGATGCTTGAAGATGTGAATGTTTCCAAGAGGGAGACGAGTAGGTTTGGAACAGCAACATAGTTAAAAGAGTGGAACTGGTAACTACCTAACAGTACGATCTAATACAGGAGGTAATGACGACTTAAATGTCCTGGGGAATACCACAGACGCCCTGAGGTCGTCCCGGAGCAGACGGAAACCCAACCCAGGAGGACTGCCGTCCAAGTGGAGACGGTCGATGGCGAGAGGAGATGAAGATGAGCCTGCAAAGTGGCCAGTGTCTCCCCAATGCAGCGAGGCTTCGATCTGGATACTCACCACACGCTTCGGCCATGAAACACTCCTGACCTCAGCTTACGTTATTATTTTGCTTAACAGATGTCTTTAAATAATGGAATGCTTGTTTTTGTGTCCATGAATATTTAATCGCCTGAAGTATTTAATTACTAAGTGTATTTTGAGGAAGTTGCCAGTTCTACATCTAAACCATGTGATGTTTTGGGGCAAGTGGTAAAGGGTTCTACGTATGCTGAGGGTACGAGAACCAAAAGGGTCTAAGGGTCTAAGGATCTAATCCCACCCAAACTTACCAGTTCAGCTCGCTGTAGTCATTCTGAGTGGCCCACCAGAAGTAGGTCCAGATGAGGAGCAGGAGGAAGATGGCACAGAGAATGAAGAACCAGAGTCGCTCCCACTGTGACAGAAGAGAGAGAGGATAAGAAACCAGGGGAACATCCACTGCAATAGAGAATGGATCAGGAACCAGGGGAACATCCACTGCGACAGAGAACAGACCAGGAACCAGGGGAACATCCACTGCGACAGAGAATAGATCAGGAACCAGGGGAACATCCACTGCAACAAAGAATGGCTTGAGAACCAGGGAAACACCCAAAGACACTGATGAAAACACTGGTGTGTAGCAGATGTGAGAATCCAGCGCGCTAGAACTTGTCTGGCGTAGGAAAACGGGTCACATCATAAAATGCCAATAAACTGCCTTGTAAAAAGCAAATATGCATGACTTCAGGGAACGTGTTCCAATTACCCTTCTCGCAATATAACAAAATTGGCGTCTGAACATTTTTAGCAGAGGATTACTAACGTTGGCCAGAAAGAAATCCTTACCCCAGCCCCCCAGAAAGGGATCCTCACACACATGCACTTTTCAAGCCTCCTTCCCCATGAAAATGGGCTTTCCATTAACCAGAATGTAGTCACTGCACGCGTGTGATTTGACATGGACCATCTGGGATGCGGAATAAGGCGTGAGGAGCAGAGCGATGACTGGAAAGGCCATGTGACTATGGCAACTGGCCCCGCCCCTCACCCGAGATGCCGGCGGGGTCAGGATTGAAGGGACCCGCAAATTGATGCTTCTCATGCATGTGCAGCTAATGACACTAATTATGCACAGGAGGGGGGTCTTGGATCTGTGGATGGTCACCACGCTCCAGGGTGGGGTGGGGGGTGTTGCAGATTTGGGGTGCAGAGCATAGGGAACGTCAACAAGGTTGAGCAAGCTTACTTTTCAAGGAGGCAGAAAGCCAACAGCATGCTTGATTGGTATCATAACTGGGGGGGGGGCTGGTACACAGCTTACAGCGACAGAGCCGACCACATCGGGCTGAGAGGCGATGGGGGGAGCCATGGCCTCACAGAAGGAGGGAGCGACAGAGAAGCAGCAGAGGGTGAAAGCAGGAAGCAGGGCTGCAGGGAACGAGTCAGACCAGCGTTTCCCAACCCGGTCCCCATGGGGAACCCCCAGACAGTCCACGTTTTCGCTCCCTCCCAGCACACCTGTGCCAGGTATTCAGTGTTCCTCATTGGCTGGGATTAGCAGGTGTGCTGGAAGCTGGCAGGTGTTCCTGATTGGCTGGGATTGGTAGGTGTGCTGGAAGCTGGGTTGAGAATCACCAAGGTAGTAGACTGGGGGGAGGGGGAGGCAGGATGCAACACATACTGGCATGACCAGATTCTGAAACCAGGAGTTGCACTCAGGGAAGGGACGCTGTTTATCATTACCAGGGAGCCTCAAAACACCTGTTGCGGGTCCGTAAACCAAATCTGTAGTTTGTTTATTCCACCATAAATAAGATCTACACAGCAACTTGTAAAAAGTGATGCTTTTGTTGCCTTCTGCCAGTATGAGTACAGGGACTTTAGAATTATTCAGTTATCGCATATAGCAGGCACACAGCTTGGGGTTGGAGCTCAAGATTAGCCATTTACCCGCCATCCCTGGAGCATTTCGGGGGCGGGGGTTAAGAGCCATACTCAAGGGCCTAATGAAGATGTGACTATTCAGGAGAGAATGGGATTTGAACCGACAACCTTCCGATCACAGGCACAACCTGCTGAACCACATGGTTGAATCCAGTGCGTTACAGGCTGGGAGGCCTCAGGGCAGAGATTCGAGGTTCTGTGTGGGTCTGTAAGGCAGCAGGAACGAAAACCACACTCAGTCCTGAATTATTAATCGAGGATTTGGGGACACACCTGCGGCGTCTCCGTTTCCGATACGACTCGGCGGGGGAGACGGGGGCCTTGCAGAGGATGGCCTGCTCTCTAGGTCATGGATTGGCGAATGTGCGTCAACGCCTTGCGAGTAGCGACTACATACGATCAGGAGCGTGTCAGGGCATACTCACGCTCTGCCTGTTTGCCTTGTACCGTGCCTGAGCATGACTGTCCCCCTCCTCACTCCCCCGCCGGTCTGCACTCACGTTGCACTTAACGTTCCGAGCCTGAACACGCTTCTGTCATCAATGCGCGACTTTATGTGTTGAAGTAAACAGGAAGGAAAGCATCATCACACAGTACAAGGGAGTTCATGATTCACTTCCTTATTTTGTGGTTTATTTGGAGTCGTTTTTGGGGGGGGGGGGCGATGACAAAGCACTCCAACAGATTAATCGAGTATGTAATACAGCGATTTTCATTTAATCGTGCTGCACATAGTAGAAGATATTAGTGTTTTTGTGTTGGTTCTCGATCCTCTAGTCAGCCCACAATTCCAGCAAACACTGCATCTCTGCCATAGACCACAGTGATACAGTTGCCACAATGTCTGTTAAAAGGTTTGTCACTGCCCAATCTGTACAGCCTACCCCACCGGTTCCTTCCAGTTCCGGTTCATGTACAGCGTACAGACTGGTGCCACGTCTATGTTCCGTGGTTGGGCACGGATGCATACTATGGCCGAGTCCAACTGAACCGTGCTCGCTTACGGTAACGGAGCGATCACGTGTCAAATGAACTAGACTCTGGGGGTCAAAGGTGCTTGGGCACGGTGTGGATCGCTTAATGCGAGTACACCCTAAAAAGCACCGTGATCAAAGCCGTTGCTACCTGCTGACCACGGCCTGCTACTGCAGACAACTGCGAGATGATTAAAAATCAGCAAAACGGCAACAGAGGCTGACACATTACAGGTAACACCTCAGTTTAACCAAAAGGAATAAATGACATTTGAAGTATTACCCTAAATATAGCCTTCTGTAATGACATGTGTGGGCCCCGGCAGAAAAGCCGAATACACCAAAGAGACGAGGTGAGCTTCGAGGCCCGGTAACAGACCCGGTGATACTTCTGGTGTACACCCCTTTGAGTACCCAGATGATCTCTACAGTATTTGAGTACAGAAAACGAGTAATGGTTGAGTACTCATTTTAATGATCAGAGACCCACAATCAGAGAAAACATGTGAAAAAGGGCAGGATTTCACCCCCTACTGAACCTCAGCACCTTGATGCTCTGGGTGGGGGGGGGGCACCTCGTCGCCATGGTGAACTCTCAACATCGTGCTTTATCTGCTGTCCGTGTGTTTTACAAATAGATCTTGAAGTCATTCCTATTTACTTACGTGCAGAGCTCAGAGATAGCAGAGATAATAGTTTTTAAACAACTTGCTGGTAACACAAAAAACACAGTGGGCCAATATATGAACTGGTATTTGCCTTAAAAAAACATTCCTATTATAAAGCAAACTTTAAAAAAAACCCAGTGACCAGGACTACGAACCAGACAATGTTTTCGCACATGATATATTTAAAGTAACAGCCATCACTGTGACCAGCAGCACGGATTGCCTGAACTCTGAGCTAAAACAAGCTTTTCTGTGCTAATTAAGACAAATCTCCTTAGAGAACCACGTTGACCAGACTTCAATCAGCATGGGGGTGTTTTGCCCCCCCCCCCCATTATGGACGAGTCTATCAATACTAGTTACCAGAAGCGATACAATCTGACCGCAAAATACCACGTTTGTGAGTTGTGATTGTAAGTGCACTCTGAACTCATGACCACGGTCAGATATGTAATCCACAAAACTGACTAGATCGTGCCCTTCAAGATCTGAGGACCCTGATCGCAGATCTAGCTCTTGCCAGGCGGTGGATTAGTGCAGTACAAATAAAGTCAGTGTTTCTCAACCCGGTCCCCAAGGACCCTGAGGACGGTGCACATTTTTGCTCCCTCCCAGCTTCCAGCCAAATCAAGGACACCGAATTTCTAAGTGCAGGTGTGCTGAGAGTTGGGAGGGAGCAAAAAATGCGGACTGTCTGGGGGGGGGGTCCCTGTGCTCTAACGTAACAGTGGGAGTTTCTCCTGAACATTCAGCTTCATGGCAGATATCATATGACTGAGTGGGCGTGTGGAAGATCACAGCACCAGCAGAGGGTCTCAGACAGAACTGCATAAATATTTAAGACAAGCAATTAGGAAGCGTTAACGAAGACTCAGCTATGAGCTGGTGTTTGGACTGTGAGAGACCAACAGCCAATCAGCAAGCAAATTCTGGCCTTTTAAAGCAGCCCTAATTAACCACGACATTCTGCCCCCTAGCAAAAAAAACATCCAGTTGCAGCCTTCAGCGATTTCCTTATGGAAGCATGTAATTCCCCACCAGGTGGCGCTCACCTTCGTGCTGTCGTCATGTGACCGTTGGTATCGCTGCCAGCGACACCCGTAGATCCCAGTCAGGCATGACAAGCACAGCTGCCTCTCGTACACCTGCAAGGGTTGGTGTTTGACCATGTCTCCACGGTCCCCAGGCCCTGCACTACCACTAGCTTTCCATGGGGGGGGGGGGGGGTGGGGGGTCGATCCTGGAGGAGACAAAAAAAATAAAAAATAGAGGTGTGTCAACAGACTTTCAGCCCTTCAGACATTTATCCTCCACCTCGCACAAGCACTGATCCAGTTACAACAAGTTTGAAACCGGCCCCAGAAAGCTCAGCGGGTTCAGATGCCGTTCCCAAGATCAGAAGGTCACTGGTTCGGATCCCACGGTCAGCAGAGTGATTTCACTGCCAGGTCCCTGAGCAACCCCTGTAACCCCCAATTGCCGACCCTGCTTTCTGAAACATATGGCACTTTTACTGAACCTATGTGTTAAATACATAAAGTGTAAAAAAACTAGACAAACTGTTCACTGACTGAATCCAGCTGCTCTGTAATACACAGCAAAAGGCAGAATCTGCATGAAAACTGACAGCGATTGCAGTGCGGATTCTTAACCCTGGAGTTATAACAATGATCATATTTCACTGCGATTCCCTTTTAATGACACCGTATTCATTTAATCTGTAGTATAATCGCAACACAGATAATATACGCATTTCGATTCATCCCTCAGATCAGTTTTTTTTTTTTTTTGCTCCAGTGGTTCAAACTGTACAGTTCCTCACCCAGTCAGTACTTCATTCACGCCAGTCAGCTGAAGGCTCGACATTTTCCTGCGGGCTCTACAGTGCAGACAGCCCCTCCCACAGCAGGCAGGAGATGCCCGTGTGCCACACAGAACAGCAGGCACGTGTATGACGAACATTAACACGTGATGTGGAAGAAAAATTAGAGGTTAATAGGGCAGGGGGAATTATTGGATTGTCATTCAGTCTTCAGCCATAGGCAAGAAGATGCTGTTGCATTATGGGATTGTTGTTCCGTCTTAAGCCATAGGCAACGAGATGCTGTTGCATTATGGGATTGTTGTTCCGTCTTAAGCCATAGGCAACGAGATGCTGTTGCATTATGGGATTGTTGTTCTTTCTTGGCCTTGGGCACGAAGATGTTGTTATATTTTGGGACTTTTGCTTTGTCCTGGGCTTTAGGCCAGAAGATGATGTTGTTGTTGTTCACCTACGAGAACACTGAATTCCCGGCTGCTAAAGTCACTCCTGGATTTCCAACTAACCTGGAGAAGAGCACGTGACAGCAGGGAGTGAAACGAAGGTATGTGAAGCGTGTTACAGGAGAGCCAGGAGACAGGAAGAGACAAAGAGCAGCACCCACGCCCCAACAACGCCCCCAAATGGAATCACGTGCATCAAAATTCCGGGCGCCTTGGCACTAGAAACCATCTTGGCGCGGACATTCTGTTTTTGTTCCCACCATTAAAAACTCACCGTTTTAATTTACAACCTTACAAAGTATCAGGATATAAAACATCAGATGATCCACTCTTACCTTCATTTTGCGGTCTACAGTCGTGTTAAAGCTCACGTATGATTTGGCCAACCCTAAACAGCAGGAGGAGGTTGGCAAAACACAAGTTTAAAACTATTAATTTGGACCAAAAACAAAGGATTTCATTTCACTGAGTGTCCAACTGCTGACACACAGCAACCCCAGCGAGTATCCCCCCCACCCCCTGCCGAGGGGAGGGGGCTTTATTAGAGCTGACTCAGACAACACAATCCAGGGCAGTATCAGAGGGCTTGTTTGCTTAAAGAGCACTTGGGATCTGAACCCAGGATGTTCTGGGAATGTCAAAAGCCTTGAGCTTGAACTCACCAGTAATACTCAGAACTTGTGACAGACTCGGGGGCCCAGTTATTTCAGATGGGGGAGGGGGGCAGCGGTCACTGGGGGGGGCTGCCGCCCCCACCTCAGATTCAGTTTCAGGCTTGCTAGTCTTTAGCGCCCCCCCATCAACAAAACACTGGTTATTATCTCATCTCCCTCAGCATGTTCTCCTCCAAAGATAATGTTTTCCTTTCAACCCACCAGCATCTCCTCCTCTTGGTCCAACAGGCCATGTGAGTCGTGTTCAGCAGACACCCGCATCTGGCACCATATGCGCTCTCTAGTCCCTCCCCCCCGCCCCCCACCCCC
>JAODJV010000062.1:3427246-3461183 GCA_026776665.1 Gnathonemus longibarbis | reverse complement strand
GGGGGGGGGGGCCCGGGGGGGAGGGGGGTACCCTGCAAACGAGGGGGCGAGGGTCACGTCCTCAATAAAGCCAAATTTTCAAAATGGCTAACAGTCTATGGCTAAGTCTAAAACATATAAAGGACTAGATTAAAATCCCTGCTTAAACAACATGTTCAAGCTACGCATAACTCGAGCCGTATGTCACCTGTACAAAGACCAATCCCGCCTTCAGAACAAGTCCTGCCCCAAAAGGAAGATTCCAGAACTGTGGTTCACACAGTCCATAATGTATGGTAATGTATAGCTACTTGCATACCTGCTTTCATCTTGTTCTATGTCTGACAATAATGACTGGCTCAATGTGGAATTAGGCATTAGCAGCGGGCTAATGTTTACCATTAGGGGTCATTTTCTGAGCCCCACCTGATGTCCCTCAGGTCCCGCTCCCCATTCCCGGTACACCTGCTTGGAGGGGGGGTTGGTACTCTGGTCATGACTTCACCCCAGAGCCCATTAAAGCTGTACTACGTCACCCTGCATGTCTGCTAAGTGCTAAGAGCTTGACCTTTGACCTGTGTGAGAAAACCGTTACACCAGAGCTAATGTCCGAAATTCCACGCGGTAGGATGGGGGCCTTAAAGCTACCACCAAAAAGGTCGCGGAAAAAGCTTTAACTCATAGAAATAAATCACCTGGTTCTGCCTTCTGCTCCCAGAAGACGGCGTGATGAGTTCGGGTGGAAACGGAT
The DNA here is from genome assembly GCA_026776665.1 of Gnathonemus longibarbis. NCBI lineage: Eukaryota > Metazoa > Chordata > Actinopteri > Osteoglossiformes > Mormyridae > Gnathonemus > Gnathonemus longibarbis. Next base: position 3,460,453 of record JAODJV010000062.1, on the reverse strand, counting down.
CCTCAAACCCAGCTGTCGTTTAGCGGAGTACGGGGCTGCAGCAGCACGCCTCAAACGCGGTCCATCGCCAGCAAGGAGGCAACGGGAATAATTGCGACCCCATTAGCAGACAGATAGAACAGCAGGGTAATTACGACTGGTTATTTCAGAGGCGGTAGGGACACCCTGAAGACCAGACAGAACAGAATGATCTGAACCAGAACCGCGTATCCGTTGTAACAACCTGAGAACGAGAGAAGCTCTTGATAGGCTATTCAAACCGAGAGATAAACACCTCCGTGGAGATCGGTGCGGACCCAAAATTTATAGGGAAAAGCAAACTAATTAGACTGGACATGAGAAATGGAGGTCGCTCCAGTCGATATTCTGGAAGGACACGTTTTCACGTAAAACAAAAGATGACATTTCCCCATGACGGTCTCAAGCACCGCTATCTGTAAATGTCAAAAACCAATCAATCCTCGCAGGGCTACACCCAATGCAGCCGAACAAAGCCAAAGAGTATTTAGGCCTATATGCCAATTTGTGCGAAAACTGCGGTGAATTTTTTTTTTCTTTCTCAAACAAGCACTGGCTTTAACCCATTTTGCAGATGCACCTAAGAGCCGGTACTGCTAATTTAGAGAGCGAGAAACATATAATTAATTTCAGGGGCAGAACGCATCTCCGACACCCCGCAACCCCCACACTTAGCCGTACGGACAGCAGGGGGCGTGCACTGACGCAGATACACGAGATACACGGAAAGCTATCCTTGGGGCCACAGACCTGAGAACGGTTCACTTCTACCAGTATATTACTGCGAGTCAGGTGTGCTCCGGTGGTGAGACCCGTCATATGTCCTGATGGGACACGTAAGAAAGCTACTCAGTTGCGTACCAGCCAAATCCTTGTAACGTGCATGTTGGTTATTCAGTTTATATATTGTTGTTCAGTAAAGAGAAACGGCTTGGTGCGGTTAATTCCTTAGTTAGATACTACAGAGCGACGACTAAATAATATGACATGACCCAGGCTGGCTGGGGATCCTGAGGATACGTCTGACGAGAATCAATTTCAAAAACGTCCTTACACTCAATCCAAGGCACTTATCTAAAGGATCTATAAAATGTGACTGATCTATGGATGGCTTCCCCAGAGTCATCTGCCATGACAATAAAAATGAGCCTTCAATCGAAGTATTAAAAATCCAGCGATCAATGGCGCTCTTTTCTCGAGCGAAGCCGCAATCTGCGTGCGGATTCCGGCGCGGTAACCGCACACGCCGAGCTGCGGAACCTTCATCGCCGGCTCGTGTTACGCAGCTTGTATTTCCAGAGATGACACCGAGCAATCAGATTAGGCTCATGTCCATCGGAGCCTCTGCAAAGGAAAGTATCGCATTTAGGCATGAAAATGCATTTTATTCTGGGGGGGGGGTCCGCAATAGCTATAGCACATAGTTTAGTCATCTGGACCTCAGAATGGGAGGGGTGTAGATGGAAGACCTGGGGGTTGGGATTTCGGAGATTTACAACAGCCTAGTTTTCGGCTTAATCAATATGTTGCAACAAAGAGCCCAGCCGCACCGCGTACGAGCCAGTATCGATTTTAAACGGAGTTTCATGTTCAGCTTTGACTCGCCACATCGACAAGACCCTAACGAACCGCGCCTTATATCCATAAGAAAAGTAAATCTAGACAGAAAATCGGATAAATAACACCGTAATCTGCTATCATTTTAGTTTAAACTGAGATTTAATCAACACGTTTTATTTTATTGGACGACATGAATTTGTCATCATTTTTTTTTTTTTGGGGGGGGGGGATTCCTGTTGTACAACTGCCAAATCTGTGAAAGACAAAGAAAAAAAAACAAGTGGGTCCTATGTTTAGGCTGTTCACCTGCAGTATCTATTGCCATGTATAAAACAAGTAAATCGTGATTCTTAAATATATAGGCTACAGCCTTTACTATGACGATCAAGATACGAAATACTTCTGAAAACCGCTCTCTGCCGAACAGTTTTGGACGCGCCTACTGTTTTTGCGATGCCTCATACACCACTAAACTATTATTCATAGGTGAAAGAAACTGAATCACTCTCTGTTATACACACAGACACAATTCTATATATTTAAGTACAGTAAAAGGTCCGATCGAAGCACTTACACGTGACTAATGACACACTTATGCATGACAGACGGAATTGAAAGGAATGAGTGACCAAGCTTGGTCTCGTCATATGACGTTTAATATGTTTTAACAATTAAGACGTAAATGTGCGTGGAGATCGTAGCACTTAGTTGCAAACGAACTCGCGTTTACTCCACAAGTATACGCGTACGGCGCATTGGGGTTAACAGACTACGTTACACGAACTAGACCAAAAAGCTCAAGAAAAGTCCAACGTTCACCTGGGGAAAACCCAAAAACTTCTTTTAAAATAACGCAGCTTTTTAATTAATGGAGGTACTGTAGTTTTCAGCAGCCACATTCATTTCGCTCGGGAACTTAATACCCCGTCAAATTAATCTTTAGGATTTGAGCGCTTAGTCGTCCAGGAAACAAACCAAAAGCTTAAGAGAATTTCTCAGGAACAGGGCGAGTAATGCAAACCATCCGCATTAAGCGACTATTTACCGCTACACACGATTGACCGCAACACCCGAACATCGTGTTTTAACTGGGCGAACTTCAGATAAAGGCAGGTTCGCTGTTCCCTACACAGGCGCCGTACACCCGGCTTTAAGCCGGATTAGCAGAAACGAGATGCCTACTGGAACTCAGTACACTCACAAGATTATCATGTTTGCTAAAGACAAAAACGTTTGTAGAATCCCGAAAATACTCACCTGCTATTTCAACTCTGTTCCACTGGTACGCTACGCCAACCGGGTTGGAACCAATTCGACCGGGGTGTCTTGGTTTTCCACTGGATAAAGATGCCAAAACCTGCGAAATTAATCCCCGCGATAATTAAAAAAAAAAAAAAAAACTATCAGGACTGCTGTGTGATTATAGCTGAGCGGGCTCGTATCCACCAGCCTTTTCGCTTCGGATCTTTCTCACAAATCCAGCTGACAGCCCCAGAACCTGCAGTTTAATAACTACGAGGAGCAAACAGCAATTTAAAGGGCGCTAGATCCGCCCGGGAGCAGGCTGTCCTTATTCCCCGCCCTGCCTGCGCTGCGGGGCGCGCTGCCCGTCAGTCTGAGCGCCGCTCTCAGTCGGAACCGGACCTGTTCGGCTGGAACGGTCCTGTCCGCCCGAATTTAAGAGGATTAATATGACTGGCGGCTGTAAAGTACCGGGCGTACAAATCAGAACCTAAGCATTCGTATTAACGTACTCGATGCGTGTCTTTAAGACCTTTAAATTGGCGCTGGCTACTTTAAATAAATAAAAAGCCGGGTGTCCGCCCAGTTAAGGAGGAAGCTTCAGTATTAATATTTCAGGGTCCGTGCGTGTGGTAAATGAGAGAGCAGCAGCTTTCATTTCCATTAGCCTGAATCTGCAGGTTCTGTTAAGGGCCGTGTAATGGTCTATGTAAAGTCTAAAACTGGTCATATTCCCAAAAAGTGCGTCGACATTGTACTTTCCATTTTTTGTTGCGTATATATTTATGCATATTCCCTTACATCACGTTTCTTGTACCCTATAATGCTTCAGAAAGAAGGGGCGTTTCGAAAAGCGCGGCTGTGAAATCTGTAAGCTACGTGAAGCGGAAGTTTTAAAAACGCCTTTATTATAATATATGAGGTTATTACAAAGGCATGAATCATTGCAAGTCCCTAAGGAACCGAAGTGTCTCTATAGATTAAAATAAAAACTTCTTACTGTTAGGGGGTGCGCTGCTGTTTGTGGCGTTACCATAGCGACGTATAAAAAGACAGAGCCGGTACTTCAAAAATAATATCTGCTCTAACATAAACCGCTTATGGTCAGATAAAAAGAGATTTTGTATATTTAAACGAAAAATATGTCAGTATGGGCAGGATGCTCTATCGGGCACGCTATTTTATTCCGTTTTGAGCGAAACGAGTCCGTTGGGACTCACGCGGCAGCCTTGTCACTGCTTCTGCACGGTCACGTTCATGTTCGCCCTCGCGTGCCCCCCTTGTGTGTTATTAATTACATTAACCTGCTCATTATCGTTGCATTTTCGTCCACTTCGTCAGATCAAGACGCCTGTACGGAAAAGAAATATCCTGGACTTGCAGTCAGCAATGACAGGTTTGAAAAGCTGTGAGACACGGGCTCAGAACTGCAAAGACCTGTTTCAGTGGGCTGCCGTCACTGACAGTTAGGGCCAGTAGGTGGCGCAGTGGTCAAAAACAAACCCTTGTAGCCGAACGGTAGCTGGATTTAAGCCGAATCATTTCGGTAAAATACCCAGCTGTATAAATGGGTGGCAGCCGCAGGCTGTGGAACGCAGAAGAGACACCATCTTAAAGCATCACCCAATTAAATAAACAGGAAATGACATCCGCCGCATAAACCTAGTAGGAAACCGATGGTGTCATGTCACTCCAGTGTAAATTAACCGGTCTATTCGCAGCATGACTACCAGAGATACGGTGGGGGCTGGAGCATCATCTGCGTCAGCTTCCATTAAAACTGGAAGGATTTACTGGAGTCCTATTTGTTAATTTGAGTACACTCAGTACAGAGCTCTCCATATAAACTTTACTGAAAATAGCCATTATACATAGGCTATATGACGTGCCATCGTATATACACAGTAATCGTTTATATAGCTATTAGTATGTGTAAGATGGCACCAAGTCATTTTATTTTGGCCACCAGAGGGCGATTTAACGCGCTTCTGTCAAAGCACTTTGTTCACTAAAGAACACTGATTGGCGGTTTTAATTAATTCACATCATGCTATTGCTGTATTTAGGTATTAGTCACCCTGCGTGGTGAATGTGAATTCCAGGTGGTAGCCACGATGGTCAGACATACAATTCAGTCGATAAAAGGTATAGTTAGCAACACTAAGGAAAAATAGATTTTTTAAAAATACATCAATTAAGCCAGGCGGTGACTCACAATAACTCTGCCTCTCTTTCAAAGTCTTGTTTCTCCTGTCGGTAACCAGAGACATTCTGTTCAAGATATTTTCCCTATTAAAACTTTCTGGAACCATTGACATTTCCAGATGGATTAACTCTGTAGGCCCTTTGTCATAATCAGGGATATAAAAATAGATCCATAGATCAGCCAAAGGGAAGGATTGTGGGTGGAGTGTGTTCATTAAGGGGGGGGCCATTGGGCCAGTGTTCATAATGCATTTCAAAGTCTTACATCATGGGAAGCAAGGCCTTCCTTGGAATGCTGGGGGGAGGGGGCTCTGTCCCTGTCGTACATCCCCTGACTGTGGGAATTAACAGTCCTTAATTCCATTTTGATAGTCCAGTGAAAAGGCTGCTGCTCCCAGACTGGGCCTAATCCACGATGTGAACTTCAGCATAGTTCACAGACCTGACCAATGACCTCACAAACCATATCAAGAAGGAAAACACCTGTTCTCCAAAAAAAAAAAAAAAGTCGATTATTAATGTCTGGGTTAATGTTCTCCAAAAAGGGTTGATTATTAATGTCTGGGTTAATATGAGAGGCTTTTAAGGTGCAGGGATCTGTCTGGTCTCATTTCCCAGGCTGCTTTAGCAGCACGTCAAAAGACAAAGTGATGCCATTGGACATTAGTCTCAAAATTGCCCCCCAGATAAAGCTTCCTGAGCAACTGCAGAGGACACAAGCCCCAGTGCCCGCAGGATAACTATTCCATGTGACTGACATCCTGGGTCCCCTCTGCGGGTGCGTCCATGAAGGCTATGGCCGCATGGATCCACGCTCTGGAATGGAGCTGCTGTTGTACCTCAGCGTGAAACCCTTCTTCTGCTCTGTTGTGTAGCCTGTGCTAACCATGCCAGATAGCCTGATTAGCTAGCAAAGGCCAGGCTGACCAATCAGAAGATGTCCCCATGGAAACCAGATGTTCTGCGTGGGTGCCCTTTCCCGCCTCCACCTTCGCGGCTACCGTTCTGTGTATGGGAGGCAGGATGTGTCTCTACAGGAAATGCTTCCTGTCCCATAACCCCCCCCCCCCCCAGCACAGTCATGGCTCAGCTCCTCCCAGTGGCCCTGCTGACCAACATAGCGCACAGGCTTGGGAGACATTATGGAAAAGCATGAATTCACTTAGTTTGCCTACATCTGCATTTATCGGCAGCTCCATCGGTCACGTGTGCCACATGTTTTGGATTCCGCGGAGTCAATGCGCATTACAGTGTAATGCGACCGCAGCACCCGGTGCATTCCGCCACGGTGCAAGCTCCTGCCTCAGTGCCACTCCTGGGGCTGCATATGAGCTTCTTCATCTTCGTCTTATTCAGGGGGGTAACTGCTTAATGGTTTAACTGGTTATGAAATGCTTCTAAAATGGTGTCTAGTGCTGACAGGTCTCAAGCCTCATTTTCCAGAAATATAAACATACACTGCACATCTGGACAGTGACATGACATGTGTTTGCACCTGCTTCCACAATTATATTTGAAAGTAATTATGTAACGCAAAGCAAAACAAAACGGCATAAAAAGATAATAAGACTAAAATAACAATAAAAATAAAGTGACCGCGAAATGGACAATAAAAATGGAGCTTAAGGATGTGAGTATATAATAGCTGTAAAATGATGTGCATCGAACGCGGGGGATTGTGTCTTGCCGGGTGTCTTATATTCCTTTGAGCATCACCTGATTATTCGGTTTCTCTCTACAGATCGAAGACTCGTGCACGTGCGTGTGCGCTACACACAACTACCTCGTGGAGCAGTGATGTTCCACCGAAGGTGTGGCTATCTCTGGTTCCATACTTAGTGTAACATGTGTCCTTTACTCACTGACATGTACTGAGTTTATTTATCATAGGCCTAGTTCATCGACACCTGCGCATTGCAACAAATCTAACCGTGGTCCAGGTTGGCAGTTTATCAGTCTGTAACTCCTTAAAAAATTAGTACCATGCTGTGCGAGCAATGTGTGGATGTCAACAGCGTATCGGGTAATGCAGTAAATATGTTTTAGATTTATCAGATGTGTCTTTAAACTATTTACGACTTTACGATTCTGTTCCCTGATGCTGCTGGATTTCCTGAAAACATTTTAAAATGGATTTGAGGAAGCACTTCTTTACACAGTGTGTAATTAGATTATGGAATAGTCTTCCTGTTAGTGTAGTGCAAGCTAAAACCCTGGGTTCCTTTAAATCAGAGCTAGATAAGATTTTAACAACTCTGAGCTATTATTTAAGTTCTCCCCAAAAGAGCTTGATGGGCCGAATGGCCTCTTCTCGTTTGTAAATTTATGTTCTTATGATGTATCCAGGATTCTGCCACTGTAACGAGTGTGCGAGAAATTATTTTAAAAGGGAAATTATAGCATTTACTAGCGATAAAGTTCTCCTAACTTCTCGTATACCAGGTGCAAGGAAAAAAAGACAGATCCCCGTCTCCCTTCTGATTACACACTTCCTGCAGTGAGGCGCTGGGGTCTGGTTAGTCCCGCTTGGAAGCTGGGGGCGGGGATTTGGGACGTGGAGGACTGCGCAGCCGGACCGGCACCGGCAACTGGATACCGTGGGAGGTCTCAGGTCCCAACGGGGCTTCTCGCTGCTTTAACTCGTTCCCAACTTCTAGAAGTTTCTTTTGTTGGGTATAAAGGACTCGCTGAAAGGTCTGCCAGTCTGCAAGCGGCCCGGAAGGGAAGCCGGAGGAAGCGACGCAGAAGCCGGGGAAGGTAAGAACGTTTAGGGTGTGATATGCGCGCGGCTTGTCCCCCCAATACGGCAACTCTACCTTGCAATGTCATGAAGGGCCAGCAGAAGTGGCGAAAAAACAACATATTTCTCAATAACGCGGGGATTTGGTGCTAGGATTAAAAAAAATGAAACTGTTAACTGGGCGCTAACCCTGAATATGATAAGTAGTGGGAGGTGACTGAGGAAATGAAACAGCTGTTTAACGGTAATATTAAGTAACGGTCCCCCGCATTAATTGCATAGTGCCTAATCTGTGTGTCGCCTTCAGTCTTCAATTTCAAACTAACCTTCGGCATATATAAAACACAAACACAAGAATATCAACTTTTTCCTTCCTGGGGAGTGGCGAGTTAATCCTTGTTTGTCCCCCATGTCAAAAAATTGGACTGGACTCGGGCAAAATATACGGTTAGTTGGGCAAAAGGATATTTAAAGCCATCTGGATGTTTAAATTAGTCTTTTTTCCATATGATTATTGTATTACGTTTGTGCTTTTATTTTGAATTACCCTGATCTATCAAGATGGCTGCACGAATGCATGAAATCGGTTATAGTGACACATACATACTTTAATAACATGCTTTCCTCATTCATTCACTTGTAGCTGCATTAGATAAGACTTGAAATGCTCTCTGCACCACCTTCACAAATAGTTTTGGGAATGTAGATTAAAATCTTCCTTTGAATCTCAGGACCAGGAATGCGTATTTTGGCTGGGTGTTTGAGGAGATATTTGTTCGTGATGATGAGTACGGTAAACATGTTCAAGGCCCGTGTTCTTGTTTAGTCTGCCGGCTGAGCGGCACAGGAGCGCGCCTTGTCCTTACACGCCTAATACCTGCGCAGAATCATGCGGGTCTGCGGAGCCACGGTTACGGGCGGCTCTCGGGGTTAAATATCACGCCTTTGATATAAACCTGTAACGGGAAGATCGGGTCAATCTTTGACTGCGGCCGTAACATTCGAGGAGCGCGACTTGCCAGTTAAAATCAATAAAACCTTCAACCTCTCCACCTTACAATGAGACCGAAGCCAGGTTATGGGGGCCCTTCCTGGCGCTGTTCTGGGGGGCGGTGGGCTGTCCCGCCTCACCAGCTGACGTGGCTGTTACGTAAAACGTCCGGGTTTATCTCTCAGGATGCTTTCCCACAGCTGCCAGACCACAGCGATGCTACATTACATTGCTTTCTATAGACACTCCGTATATCATTGCGTTGTGTGTCTCCTCCCTGCCCAAAATGACCGCATTTATTTGCAGTAGATGTACCAGATTCGCCAGTTCATAACCAAACCTACAGTTTAATTACGCACCAGACTAAGCTGCTCACAGCACCTTAATACCTGCCAGGGTGACATAAGGTCAGAACTTAAGATATTTAACAGGAGGTTGTTGGGTCAAGTCCCAGCTAAGGCCATATGATATACTACTACATACTACAGACACTTTCTCTGGTTCAGGGGGAACTAAATCCGTGAAACTGGTAGCTATGTGGAGGCAGGCAGCTCGGACAGAAGATATAATTGTCACACTTGTTTCATTCCAGGTAACACTTCTTGAGACCATGCTGATGCTGACCGTGGTGACTCTGTCCCTGCTGGTCATGGCTGCTTCCAGCGAGGACAAGGTTCTCAGCAGCCACGCTGCCGCCATGGCTGACAACAGCGCCAGCCTGGCCTTCAACCTCTACCACACCATGGCGAAGGAGAAGGACCTGGAGAACATCCTTATCTCACCTGTGGTGGTGGCCTCCGCCTTGGGTCTGGTAGCTCTGGCTGGCAAGGAGTCCACCCCCTCCCAGGTCAAAGCAGTGCTGGGGGCCGACAAGGTGCTGGATGAGCATCTGCATGCAGGTCTGGCCGAGCTCCTCACCGACGTCAGCAACTCCACAGCCCGCAACGTCACCTGGAAGCTGGGCAGCCGCCTCTACGGTCCCTCCTCCATCAGCTTCGCCGACGGCTTCGTCCAGAGCAGCAAGAAGTTCTACAACGTCGAGCACTCCAAGATTAACTTCCGCGACAAGAAGACCGCCATGAAGTCCATCAACGCGTGGACGTCCAAATCCACCGGCGGGAAGCTGCCCGAGGTCATCAAGGACATGGAGAGGACGGACGGAGCCATGATCATCAACGCCATGTTCTTCAAACGTGAGTCTAACTCCTACTACAGCACCACATGGAATCTGTCATTCCTGAACGCAGAGGGCTGCAACATTAGGTAACTGAAAGACAACACGGTTGACCAGACTATGCCCAGGACCAGCCATTAACTGTCACCTTTAACACTGATCCCTTTGCACAGCCCACTGGCACGAGCAGTTCCACCACAAGATGGTTGACGACCGGGCCTTCCTGGTCCATCACTCTTTAACTATTTCCCTTCCCATGATGCACCGCACAGGTGAGTTCTTCATTGACATGGATTCATATTTGCGCTACCGGGACATCCATAGAGATGGCAAATTTAGATGCTCATGGCAATTGGAATGCAGAGGACCTGGGACCAAGACATCTGATTGGCTGGTCCCACTTCTTCTAATTGCTTGGACCCACCTACAAATCTGATTGGTAATTTCCTTGAACCAATCATTTTTCCTTCTGATCCTTGGGTGAACCTCCCTGGGCAAGTTTGGTAGGTGATTCTCATTATCACCGCAAACAAGGACTCATCTAAAGACCAACACATAATTATGAGTACAGTTGTTAGCAGAATATACAGATAAGAGCATATTTACACTATAAATATCCTAATTTCTTGTCAGGTATCTATCCTTTCTACGAGGATAAGGACAACAAGCTCTATGTGCTGAGCATGCCCCTGGCCCACAAGATGTCCACCCTGATCATCATCATGCCGTACCACACGGAGCCCTTGGAGAGGCTGGAGAAGCTGCTGACTCGCAAGCAACTGGACGACTGGCTGAGCAAACAGGAGGAGAAGGCAATGGCCGTGTCTCTGCCCAAAGTCAGCCTGGAAGTCAGTCACGACCTACAGGTACGCCTGCCCTCTCTGCCTGCCATCACGTGTCATGAAGGGTTGGTTTCTGGGGCAGTCCAAGGTCCGTACTCAACAAAAATGAATGGGTGCTGAGCCTTAGACAAGACACTTGGGTTACTGTTTCTCAACCCAGTCCATGTGGACACCCAGACAGTCCATGCTTTTGCTCCCTCCAAGCTCCCGGCCAATTAAGAACACAGAATACCTGATATAGGTGCGTTGGGAGCTGGGAAGGAGCAAAAATGTGGGCTGTCTGGGGAATTGGGTTGAGAAACACTGACTTGTCTGCAGTGTGACTATCGACCACCTTCTCCGTGTGTGAATCCTACACTTATGGATAAATGGGGTTTCTCCTGATGTAGTTGACTGTGCAGGAAATGTCCAACACTTTTTGTTGTTGAGAGTCTCAGTTAGGACAATGATTCAGTCTCTGCTTCATCCAGAAATACCTCGGAGAGCTCGGCCTGACGGAAGCTGTGGACAAAGCTAAGGCTGACCTGTCCAATATCTCGGGCAAGAAGGACCTGTATCTGTCCAACGTTCTACACGTCTCCGCCTTGGAGTGGGACACGCCGGGGAACCCATTCGACACCAGCATCTATGGCTCGGAGAAGATGAAGAACCCCAAGCTGTTCTACGCCGATCACCCGTTCATCTTCCTCGTGAAGGACAACCGGAGCAAGTCCATCCTCTTCATCGGGAGGATGGTACACCCCAATGGCAAGAAGATGAAAGATGAGCTTTAATTGTGTGTGTGTGTGTGTTTGGAAGGAGAGGGATGGAAAACCAGCTGAAAATATCTGTTACCTCATGAACATTCTGGCACCTGTGTCCATCCGTCTTGTAGGAACACTTATTTCTAGAGGTCTGTTCAAACTATACCAAAGGGATTTCTAAGTATTACTGACCCAGAAGTCAACCAGGTCTTCTACTGTATCTGATGCTGTTTAGAGGCAGATTGTCAGACAGACTGCTCATCTATATTAAGTACAACCTCAGATCTCGATCAGCATCCTCTCAGGGTCCTTGTAGATATGACTGAAGTCTTTAGCAGCAGTTGTTCACCTAGCGTGCCTGTTACAGTCTGTGGTTTATTTTGTGTGTGGGGGGGTATCAAGCGGAAGACATTCCTGTTTGCGCTATGGTGACTGTACATGCACCCGTTCCAGTAGCTAGTGACTAGTGACGTAGGACAGGGGAAGACTGGTTTAAAATGGGAAAAAATAGCTGCCTTTTTTCTACACATATTCAAGAACCAAGTGTGTGATTTGTTTTTTCACCTTTTTCACAATAAAGTGATGAATAATCCCCATGTGTTTCTTGTTTATTGTATACTGCGGCAGTCACTGGTGAAATGGCAAAAACCATGAATATCACTTAGGATAAAATCTTAGAATATGACGAAACAATTGTTAATGAGTTGATTACCTTCGGCACTTACAAACCTGTGTATTTCTACTTTACACTTAATATGTAGTCTTAGCGCCCTCTACTGTTCACTTATTGCAAGATCTCGGACTTAATTTTTAGCACAGGGCTATTTATTATAAAAGTAAATTGAAACAAATGGGGTTAGAACTGCAATTATTTAAAAAAATTATCCTTCCCATTTCCCCTCGTTAATTCCCTGGCAGGGTCGTTTTTATAGTGAAATTGTACTGTGACATGGTCCAACCTTTTGGTTGGTAAGGGCCAGTGGATCCCAGGGCACTATGGGAAATGTAGTGCCTGTGGATGCGTGCGTGCGGTCGTAAACTTTGTGTGCTATCGATGTATTTATTAGTCGGTTGGTATTTACTGCGACGAAACAATGCAATAAGTGATTTAACAGTTTACCAACAATGGTGATGGAGACACAATGAGAACAATGCGAACTGGCCTGGGCTGTAGTTATACCGCACTAACAAAAGCTTCCCGGGGAACATAACACCTGCAAAAGAGATTTTGCGGAGGACGCAGCTGTTCCTACACAGTTTCTAAATTCCCGCCAGTTTCCTCTCAGTTGTTTTCATTGGCTTCTTCTCTGATGGCCGGATGTGACATTTTATTCTATTACAAGAAATATAAAATATAAGAAATGAGCAAAGCTCTTCTAGACATTTTTGTGTCTTTTGGCTGTCAAACCCGTAATATAAAATGCATTGTCTAGGAAGTATGTGGAATGGTAACCTATTTAGGCATATTTGTTTTAAACTGTCTTGTCAAGTTGTTATATCGCAATTGCAGCTTGCTTTCCTCTGGATCAAAAGTGTGGTAATTTTTTTCCCCGTGTTTTGCGCCTGTTTGAAGAATTTATGGTTTTAACCTATCAGTGGGAACTATCAGATAAATTGAGTTTCTTCCGTGGTTCTTCACAAAAAAACAGAAGTGCTCACTCCTATCTATACTATGTCTTATCTCCAGCCTGTCTGTATGCCCTCAAATGGAAAGTTTAAAAACAAGACTGGTTTGATAGCTCCGGAGGTGAACATAACAACATTCACCCGTAGTAGCAAACCATGCCACCCTGGACCAGTTTTAGCTGACCTGGGCGAGAAGAAGCAGTTAATGCTGCCTGGAACATGTGGACCAAGTCTTCTCTGGTGTGCAGCTCATGCCGGTGTTGTGCCAAAGCGTAGATCGCAGTCTTTCGCTCCACAAAAAAATTAAACAAAGCAGTCTGCTGCTGGCCACACTTATCCAACCGACCTTATTTCTTCTGTGACTATTTGACACTGATAACTAAGCCAAAATGCTTTTATTTGTGCCTAAAAGTGTCAGATTTATTTATGTTTGCATTCTTATCAGCACAAACGCAACTGTAGAGGTTTCTATAAGTCTATGCATATGTTATGGTCCAGAGAGCAGAAATCCAGACCGAGATTTTGGTTCAACCAACCAGTTGAGCACTCCGTGACTGTGACTAGTCTTTATGCTCAACTGGTTGGTTGAACCAAAATCTTGGTCTGGATTTCTACTCTCTGGACCTGAAATCTCCACCTCTGGTTATAGTTATGGGCGTCGTTATAGGTCCGACCACTCTGAGATTAATCCCCGAATATTCTAGCCCTGATGCCAATAATCTTCCTTCCCTCTTCCAAAAAAAAAGAAAGGTCAACTTGACTTAGCCCCTGAACTTTTTAATAGCTAGAAATTCTCCTGGTTATACTCCTAATGTTTTTTTTTTCGTTTATCACCGATTGTAAACCACCGGACCCAGGAGTCCATGATTCCACATAGAAGCGAAGAAGTACCGTTTATTCTTCGAGTAGGCGTCAAGGAAATTAAACTTCATAAATCCGGAGAGGCTGGGCGGGGTCCTTTACAAATGCTGGAGGTGGCTTCACAGAGGAAGGGGGCGATCAGGCAACAGGGGAGCAGCTTTCGGGCAGTTAAGAAAGCCGGCGCCACGCATGTATAGTACAGTTATAGGTTATCTCAGTTTTGCGAGATTTTTAAAAAAAGTAACCCACGTGGCCTGTTAAGATCGCCGCTGATAGTCAGATAGCGTTGGAGAAGCGGATCGCACCAATGCCGAAGTGCTGCACCGCGCTGTCTGCTCAGGGCAAAGGGGGCTCAGTATTTGCGTCAGTCTCCATCTGAAGCACCATCATCCAGCTTTAGCAGGTGAGTGTACAGCCAGCATCCTGTCTGGAGTCCCAGCGCCGTGCATGGATGTTTCGAAGTCATGCGTAAACATACTTAGCATGCATGCGTGATGAGGTGCAGGCTAAGTAAGTTTTGGCGTATAAGCGGCTCGGTTTGTAATCTACTACACTAGTTTAGGAAAGTAGTCTCCGTATTGGTTGTTCATTGTGCATGTACATCGTGTCCCTTTCTCTTATTATACATGTTGGTAATTATCAGTGTTGTTTAGAGCATGCCTGTATTGATATGTAGGGACAGTCCATTCTCGCGGCTTATCGCTTCATTGATGTCGGGACCCTTCTCTGAGAGATCAGACGAGCGTCAAACGGCCAGAGACAAATGTGGAGGTGTGAGCCTCTGGGGCTGAATCGGGAGAGGTGTGGTGAATGAGTGTGTGTCTGAAAAGAAGGCTGTAGTTAATTGATCTGCATCTATACATAGACAATGTGTTGGAGCACGCCGTGTTTACGCCGGATACGAGGACACGCCCGTATAAACACAAGAAGATTTTAACTGTAATATAGGATCTCATTTCACTTTGAAGTTGGACCGTCTCATTCCGTTTCTTTTGACTCGGTTTGCCATGGATTCATTAAATGCTTATAAAAAGAAAAACATTTCATGGCGCACATGATTTATGCTGTCGTCATCGAATATGCATTTACAGTTTGGGGATAGAAGTCGCCAAACGGGACAAGGGTTGTAAAGATATTAAAGCTTCGCACTGACAAGGCCTACCATAAACAGCGGTTGTTATCATTAAGGGGTCAAGTAGCTTGTTCTATCGGACGGTGTTTGGCAAATTCAGCTAAGTTTAGAAGTTTCGGATTTACTGAAACTTTTTTGGGGAAATAAGCTGTTTTTTTCTGAGTTGCGGGAACAGTCTGGGCTTTGATCCTGGCCAGTATTTTAGGGGCTGCTGCTAAATCATATTTATAAGAGTGGGGGGCAATTAGGATGCAATGGCATCCTAACTTCCCCTTACGTGCATCTGTGGAGCTCCTCTATGCCAGTTCAATTCGGATCTATATCATCACCGCAGATTCATGGCTATCATACGCAGTGCGGGAGAGATCGTTACGTAAACGGCCATAAAACGCGGGTAACACAAGCTGTGTAATTATCACACTTTCACCTACTGCCAGTGTAGATTAACTTTATGATCCGGTTTATGCTCAATCATGCCTGCATGCAGCCCGAACCATTTGTCCCCGAAACGCGGAACATCCCACCGCTTTCGCTCCCTCCCCTCCACTCTTTGTCTTTTTTTGCGGTATAAAGGCTCTGGCTACTTGCTGCTTGGTTCAGACGCCGGGGGAGACTGTCGGCTACTGCGAAGAACCGTCCTGCAGGTGGAATAGCGGCGCCCTCTTTTGTAAGTCGCATTCACGGGGTCCGAACCTAACTATGCTTAGAATGGGTTACTGTGCACTGTGTAACTATTGACCCCTAATGCATTGAAAATACAGTTACCGATTGCGAAATAATAAAACGGTCATTTGTTGAATTTTATTGTAGAAGTTACAGCAGTTTCTTATAGTGTAAAATATGGGACTTTGGTTATGTTCTACCTTTCATTTGAATAATTTTGTATGAATTGTGCTGTTTAGATTGTGATACAGGCTCCAGGACTTCGGTAACTTAATCTGAATGACAAATCATATGTTAACAAAACTTCCTTGCATGCAGTTAACCATGTGTAACATTAGGAGAGAGATTTAGACTATGCTGTGAATTAAATGTGTTCTCAGATATAGTTTTTGCTCTGACCTATGAAATAATTTTACAAAAGTCCCGACTATTGCAATGTTGATTCGAGCGGCTCCATCCAGTGGTGCTCATTTGTGTGTGCGCTTCGCTGCTTTTGGTTCTTAGATGTTTCATGTGGTCTCAGGCTTGTGGATGGTGCAGCAGGTTTCAGAAAACGCTTCCATTAACAGCCGAAGGAAACCTGAGATGCTCAATCGCTTTATATTCCGATAATACCAGCACGCTCTGTGGGTATCAAAGTGCAGGCGTTTCCTCCACCAGGGACGGTCCTCTGCTCTCCTCTGGGGGGTGAAATTCATGCCCAGTTAAGCTATTGCACCAGTATCCACCCCCCCCAAGCAGAATGGCATACTGCCTAGAGTATTTGTCCTTTACTCCACTGACCACCCTGAGCTGGGACAGACCGTTTTACTGCACATCGCCCCCAAGTGGTGGGGAGCAGCAGGTCAGAAATTGTGTGGCGATTGTTGTTTGGTAAGATCGTTGATGCAGAATCTCTGCTTTCCACCTTGTCCTTGGGGATCTTGCACTGCGCTACTCTGACCTCAAACAGATGTTATGCAACGTGATTGTGTGACAGCATGCAATTGGTCCCTGTTTTATCAGTCAGCTGATGTGTTTGTTCTTGATAAGTGTGTTGGTGTGATGTAATTTTTTTTGTGTATTTTCTTTACCTAGAGTACCATGGCTGCCTTTCCAAGTCTCAACCTTATTCTGTCACTGCTCCCCCTTGTGGCGTCAGTGAAGAACTGCCACCCTGGGTGTCATTGTGTGGTGGAGAGCTATGGCCTATTCAGTAGCTTCAGCCTGACCAAGGTGGACTGCAGTGGTATGAAGCTGAGTACTGGTCCTCTTCCTATCCCCCTCGACACGGCTTACCTGGACCTGTCCTCAGGCTCCCTGCGTACCGTCCGTGGCTCCATGCTGAGAGGACCTGGCTATACCACCCTGGTGGGTCTGGACCTGAGCCACAATCGCATCTCAGAGGTGGACCATGGGGCCTTCGCCCAGCTGCGGTACCTGGAGAGCCTAGACCTGAGCCACAACGGGCTGGAGGAGCTGGAGGAGGGCTGGCTCACCAGGCTCCCCTTGGCCGACGTGGACCTGAGCCACAACCGCCTTCAGAATCTGCAGCTCGGCGCTTTGGCCACCGGCGCCCACGGCCGGCCCGTCAACGTGGACATCTCGGACAACCTACTGACCACCGTCACCCGGGATCTGCGAGCTGCCCCTCCCAACCTGCAGACCCTGAGCCTGGCGAGGAACCGCCTGACGTCCGTGCCCAGTCTCCATGGCGTCCCGCTCCGGTACTTGAATCTGGATGGCAACCCGATCTCCACCATCTCCCGGGGCTCCTTCAGCGGGCTCACAGACCTGGTCCACCTGTCCCTCGCTGGACTCTCTGCATTGTCCGTCTTGCATCCCCGCAGCTTCGAGGACCTCAGAAGCCTGCAGGTCCTTGACCTGTCCAACAACACCAGGCTCGGGTCTCTGGACCCTGAGGTTCTTGTAGATCTGGTCTCTTTGCAGGAGCTCAACCTGTCCAACTCTGGAGTGACCACTTTGCCTGAGGACATCTTGAAGCACTTGCCGAGCCTCAGGACCTTAACACTAAGTGGCATTCGGTGCCAGAGGACTCACAGGCTGGGCTTGTTTCACCAGCACATAGGAACCATGAGTGGGGGGGAGATGCTAACCTGTGACAACATGGGTGTGGTTCTGTGAACCACCCTCATCCGGATGGCCACCCCTTGCGGAGAAAAAAGTGGTCCAGCCCAACCGGAAGCGATAGCAGAATATTTACCGTTGTTCAGTTTTTCCAAGACCACGTTACTGATTCTGTGACACACAGTTACAGGATGATGAACGTTCGAAAAACAAAGTGATTCCATTTTAGGAAACTATCATCACTTAAACACGTGAGACATATTTATGCATTTGTAGAAAATAATTAAAATTTGTAGATGTTGTATTTATTGTGTAAAAGGCATTTAAAAGTAAAATTAGCATAGCCACACAAGCTCTTTGTTTGACACAGTGCCTCATCTATAGAAGAATGGGAAAGATTATTATAATTTATAACTGGTTGACAACATGCAAACATTCCACTTGGTTTCACTTAATTTTAAGAGTTTTAATTTGATCTGCCTACAGGGGGCAGTCTATGCTGATTGTAAGATGAAGTACATCAGGATGATCTGTACCTTTTGGCTTTACAGATTCATCTATCCTGCAGACTGGATACCAGTCTTCTGCTTGCTTTCCATGCAATAAGAGCAATGCTCTTGTTTGTTTATCCAGTTGGTAATTCAACATGTTTGATTATTTGAGCTGTAGGTGTAGGCAAGGCCTTCAACTTCAAGGACCAGCCGTTATCAGTTGCGACTGGACACGTACTGCGACTTCTAAACGTTGCACATTTTCAAACGGATGTAAAGTCGCCAGCATGTTCAGATGCTTTGCTTTGTCTACCTGAGAAGAGGACAGCGTGAGGCGTCAGTCACCCTGCGAGCTCGTCGCATTCTGATCCATTTCATTTGGGGTAAGAAGAGTAAGACGTGCCAGTGTCATGGGAGTAACATGAAATGCATCAGTCTGTGATAACTGACACTTCCATATCCAAGAAATTCAAATGAGACTCAACAAGGCTGTGACATCATTTAGATACAGGATGATGTAATGTTTACAGATGTAACTTTCCAAAATGGATTTTAATATCTGTCCCCTAAGCATGAGCAGAAATAAGTCATCTCCCGTTTGAACAAAGCAGCACATCTGTGCATTTTGTATCAAATAATCCAAAAAGTATTTTTGGTAACGTTTTAATGATGTGGATATTTAAGCTGACTTTTCTCAATAAAGAAGGTAGAATTCTTTAAGTGCGTCTTTATCATGTCTGGGCCGAGTCTCCAAGGTATCATTTTGAGCTGAATTCTCAGCCCCCCCCCCCCCAACCAACCTTCAGCAGGGATGATTCTAGATTTTTTTTTTAGGTTGGGGGCATAAGAGGGGCCATTATTCATACAGCTGGGCTGACCTTATTATTAACCAATGGTATGTTTTGAATTGGTGAGTGACAGGGGACTGGGCACTCCGGGGGCCAATCAGCTTCAACTTGGGCCTGCGGCCCCGCCCCCAGACCTCAGTGCCTGTAGCTCCAATGCGTGTATCATGATAACACTGATAATCAAGACGGCATTTACGGAAGTGTGCTTGCCGCCAGTTTATTTCCGCTACAGTGCTGTGGTGCCCCCCCCCGTGTGTCAAAGGGCAGACGTGTACCAGAGCCTGTCCCACCAGTAACAGGCATCTCCTGAATGTGAGCATTCAGGTATGACCAGCCTGAGTCAGAGAAGTGGATTTGACTGACTGTGCTGGAAAAGGTAGCCAACAATTCCCCTGGACTTGGATTTTCGGTTCATGGTCAACCAGCACTTACAGTAAAGCAGTATGGACCAGCGGTTAAGGAAGACTGGGCCCCCCCTCTGTGGGGTCCGATGGGCATGGTGCTGTGGGTGAGAGCAATGTTGCTCTCCTTAGAACCCCTGTCACTGTATATTCCCCCCTCCTGGTCATGACAATATTTGACTGATAGTTTGAATTTTACTCATTATACTTCAATCTTGAATAAGTATTAAAGTTCAATGCTACCGCCCACCGGGGACCTTAAGTGGCAACCCTTCTCTCTCTGCTCTCAATTTCTCCCAGAAAGAACTTCCCACCAATTAAAAACCCAGTTTACCTCTGTACTTCAGAGAAGATAAATACATAATACCTCGATAATATGTCAAGTAATGATGGTTCAAATTCAAAACATTTTATTACAGTTGGTTCTACACCACTCATAATTACTGAACGTCTTCAATTCATCTTCCATTGCACTACTGGTTTGTCGTACGTCCCGACTCCCCTACCCTGCAACTTAAGCATGAGAATTTTAGGATGTTTCTCTGAAACTATTGAAACTTTAACCATTATTTTTACAGTATTTTTTCACGTTCCGTATGGTGTTGGGTTTGTAGTGGCCCCTAGTGGCAATTTTGTGGCATTGCACCATGACTTGTATTCTTCATCAGGGCAGCGTCACTAACACGCGTAAAAAAACCACGTGTTTTCAATGACAAATTGTTCAATATTTCATGTTGAATTAGTCAAGGATTGCCATGCCGGAAATACTGGAAAATGGCTGTTCCTCCCCTTCAAATTACGGCAAAAGTCAATATTAAATACGACAACTAGGTCCTGTATCACCGAGTAGGATTTCTTGCCTAGCTGGATAACTTGTCGGAATTAGCTATTAAAATTACGTTCACTTACATAATCCTACAAGTTATCCCACTAAGCAAGAAATCCAGCTTCGTGATACAGGCCCCAGGACAGGCTTAGTTGTAATCTTATTTTAAAATGCAATACGAAGAATATTTCTTTTGGGAGAAAATGCGAAATAAAAAATACCCCATTTATGATGTTTCATTATTTTAAATATGCTCCCCATTTATTTAAACAAATACATATGAACACATTTATGATCAAGTCGAAGTAACATAATACAGTGTCATGCCTGTACCGTGGCCCAGAAAGTCCAACAGCAAAACACAACAAAATATGTCCAGTGTCGTAATGATCAAATACACATCCACGAAATCAGGGTTCCCAGCGGTACAATTCATACACAGCGAAACAACTGAGAAGGACCTGCTGTTCCTAATCGCAAAGGACACGCGTAACTATTTTATCGTGAGCTGATAGTATTTTGTTTTTCCACGCGATATAAACGCCATCACTCATTTAAGTGGTTACTGTGGGCGTGTTATGTCATTACCCGTGATAATGGGTTTTTAATGTCTCCAGAGTGTACAGCTTTGGCGTTCATACAGTTTGCCTTAAGTGTTTTAATACCTAAAAAGGTTTGCGCCAACCTTGATGTTTTTATCTATTTGCCTGCATCTCAGAGGATTGTCAGTTGGCAATAAACAATACGGTTCTTTTGGTTTTGGGCAGAACAACACAGACGGTAACAAAATGACGACAGCTGCGTTAGTTTGGATTGCTGTCGACATAGAAACTGCTCCAACTACTCTCAAACCTATTCACAAACAGATCACACCTATTCGCGAAAGTATTTTTTAATTACTTACGCAATAAGCCTATTCAGTTCAAGAATCACTTCATCTCTTTGCTTTTCAAAGATTAAGCAAAAAATAAATAGTCTATATAAATACACAACCACAAGGAAGTCTGATTAGTGATTTAGTGTTTTTTATCAACAATTTTTTTTTCTCAAGGGAAAACGGTAACGTAATCAATTCAGTGCAAAACATAACGTAGGCATTAAATAAATAGTTGATATAAATAAACTGACGAAGGCAGTAAATAAATGGATAATATAAATAAACGAATGCAGTAAATAGATAATATATATATATATAAATAAAAAGACGAAGGCAATAAATAAATAGATTATATATATATATATATGTAAAGAGACGAAGGCAATAAATAGATAGGTGACATAAAGAGACATGTTGTAAATAAATGTCACATAAATAAAGAGACGAATGCATTAAATAAATAGATAACAAGCGTAAACAGAGACAGTAAAAAAGCTTGCATATATAATGAGGAAGGCGGTGCGTTTGACAGTATAGTAATTGCCAGGAGCATGCCGGCGCCCTAAAGGCGGAAGCTTACCTGGGCGCAGGTGATGCCCCCCAGCGCTGCCCTCTGTGCCCGTCGCCATAGTGACGGGATTTACCCCCCTCCCGCAGACACTCGCCCGGCTGCTGACTTTCCATCATGGCTCCCTCCGTAGACAGGCAGGGATACTGGGGCCGCCCGACCTCCACGTTGGACTGGTGCGAAGAGAACTACGCCGTGTCTTTCTACATCGCAGAGTTCTGTGAGTAAAAGCGGGGCGGACGAAATGCAGGAGCGCTCGCTCCTTTGGGGTTTTAATGGTTTCTACACAGATAGAAGGAAAATGCAATGTTACGCCTGGACGGGGCCCTGCCTCCGGATCGCTCGGGCGGAGTGAGGCTTTGGCTCGGCTGCGCCAGCACAGCTCACGGTGCCCGGGCTGAGTTACGATGAGCCGGGGAGGCATGCAAAGGAGGGGCGCGGCATTTGCAGATCAGAGCCGCACGGTGCATTAGGGTATATCGCTCCATCATCATCATCATCATCATCACCATCATCATCACTATCGTCATAATTATAAGAATCAACATCACCATCATCTGTACCTTCCAGGGCTGCTGCAATCGCCAGATTTCCGTGTCCCCCCTCAGGTGTAACCTAATCATGCATTGAGGACCAGCACCCGTACAAATCGATTAACGTTTAATTGAGTGAAAATGCTCACTTTTGCGTTTCGGCGCCTGCTGGCCCGACCGTGATTCGTCACCTTCCGATTTTGAAACAAAGTAAACTGCGTCTACGTGAGACCGCCGCTTTGCTGTGACGCCGTTCTTTTAAAGTGACATACGCGGCGCTTTTCCTCGGACCTACATCCCTGGCGCCCGTTAGCGATCGGTATCTTGAGTCCGGAGAAACCTGCTTCTCTTTCTCGGATCTCTGGAGATCTTTTAAGGTTTTTGCACACGCGATATTATCCCGGCTTATCTCGCTGCATACCTGCCCGCACCCTGAGCCCACTCGTCCGCCCGGAAAGGAAGCCGATCTTATGAGTTTAGCTTCACTCTCCCAAGTGCTGTAGGGGTTAAAACGACTACGCGGCTTTTACTTCACCAGATATCCAAAAAACTGCAGGAAGTTTCTCAGGAGTGTAAGCTGGCAACTATGCAAAAAGCCTCCCAACGCTCTAAACTGGAACTTTAATTACAGGATACAAGGCGATGACTGTCTTCGGGAAATACAGTGCGCATTGGAAGCTGCCACGAATTTATTGGCTGTAATGTGGCTGTTTTCCCTCGAGGAATCAATAAACACTTTGCTCGAAGCTATTACGTTAGTGTGGTATATGCTTTCGAACTGAAGTGAGGTTCTGTTGTCTTTGAGAACCACGCCCCCTGCTGGCCTACACTGAAAGTACCCCATGTCCACATTTTAGTAGGTGGTTTAATACAGCTAATGAGCCAGTGTAGTGGGCAGTCTGTAAGTGTTAGAGCAGTATTTTTCAACCCAGTCTTCTGGGACCCCCAGAAGGTACACATTTTTGCTCCTTTTTGTCAGGATGTTCGTGGGAACTGGGTTGAGAAACACTTTGTTAAAGGATCTCCCCACCTTGTGGTCCGTAGGGAACACCATGAGCAACCTCATCATGATCGTACCTCCCCTTTACGGCGCCCTGCAGACCCTGAAGGATGGCTTGGAGACTCGCTACGTCTTCGCCTTCCTGGGCCTCGCTGGTGAGTTTGAGTCTCTCTGAAGCTCGCCTGACGTTCACCTCCGCGCTGAGCCGGTTTTCAGCCGCCACGGTGCCATCATGGTTTATTCTCACTTAACTGTGTTGTTCATTGTTCATTCTTAGGGATTTCCTTGTCAGAAGGATCCCAGTATAGCTCTTTGAAATGAAAAACTAGACTGTTGGTTTAGTGGCATTGAAAAGAAAAAACCCCCACACACAAACACCCACGATAGTGGATTAATATTCATTTTAAGAAATTTGAGACGTATCTGACAATCACCATAACAACCCCGGTTTAAAGAACTTTTGCCTCATGGGTGAACTTGTGTTACATCTGCTTGCTTTTTGTTTGTGAAGAAGTTGGTGAGTAGGATTAAATACCGACCGCGTCTACATTACAGCTCAGTGAAACGCTGATCCGTCTCATACACACAGTGAAAGTGGGTTGTTAGTCACACAGCTCAGATATTAATAAGTGACCGCTGGTCACTGATTTCCAACTTTGACCTAAATAACCCTGGAGCCTAACCCAACCCGGCGTGACGCGCTCGGCTGCAGGAATGCGGTACCGGAACGCCGGTTTGTGTCGGGAGTGCGTGGGCTTTGCTGAGTGGGAGCGTCGTGGAGGCCCGCCAGCAAGGGCACACCCAGGAGGCGCTCTTGAAACCAGGAGGCGCTCAGCAGGGGCTTGTTAATCTCGCTCAGATGGTGTTCAAAGCTGACGAGGGTTACAGGATTACCGCCGCTGCTTCAGCTTGTCGGAGCTTGTATGCAGAAAGAAGGCTTGGCGATGCCAGGCCCAGACTTGGGTTTCCCGCCAAATAGGTCCCCTGCAGGTGCGTTTGGGCTGCCATGTCATTGGACAGGGGCATGACTACCGGTGGCCAATGGCTGGGCAGTGCCCATCCAGTCAGATCAGCCGCCCACACAAGTTTAACTCGATTTAATAGAATTGCTAAAATGTTAAACTTCTATTATTGCAACCCCCCCTCCCAAATTTGAACCTTAGTGCCCACTGAAATGCCCACCCCAGGTTGGCATCCTGGTAATGCCCCTTCCATTGGTACATGAAGAATGGGAGATAAACACTGGTCTCTTCTGTCTTGCAGCTGTAGGTATCGGGTCCTGGTGCTTCCACATGACGCTGCAGTATGAGATGCAGGTGAGCTGGTCCTGCGTGAAAGACGTCCGTCAGAGAGGCCATCGGAATTTACGGGAGGGAAGAACAGTCTAAGCCCGGGACTGCTCTTAAATTTCGGAAAATATCTGCCATAAGTAGGTTTTAAAAATGAGGGTGTGTGTTACATTTTATTTATTTAGCAAATGCTTTAATCCAAAGAAATGTACAATTGAAAAATCAGGGTCATTCATTCCCTGGAGCCATTAGGAATTCAGGGCCTTGCTCAGGGGCCCAGTAGTGACATCACTCTGCTGACATCACTCTGCTGACATCACTCTGCTGACCCTGGGATTTGAACCTACAGCCTTTTTATCACAGGTGCAGGGTCCTAACTTGCTGAGCCACAAACCAAAAGCTATAAAAGAGGTTTTGTGTATAAGGCTGTTTAGCAGAGACCATCCTGTACTTTTACTTGGGGTGGGCGGGGGGGGGGGGGGGGGGTCCCTCTGGCCTCCAGGGGAAGGTGTTGCTGCCTCTGCTTTTTCTGGCCGATTTGCCTCCACACGATGGCTGGCTGTGGGCTGTGCGTGTTCATTTCTCTGTGTTCTCCCTCACTCTCTCGCTCCCTCCATCCTGCAGTTACTCGACGAGCTGCCGATGATTTACAGCTGTTGCGTCTTCGTCTACTGCCTGTGAGTATGCACATCTGCCTGCCCACACACCTGACGATCTGCAGAGATGCCCCCCCCCAAAAGGAGGCAGAAAGGCTGACTGTCACAGGCACATTCAGATCTGACCATCCTTGTGTAGATCACTAGCAGTTACCCCACTGTGGAACTTAAAACCACTGGCAAATGCTTCCGACTGCACCCACGGAAACTTACCATAACCTAGCGGAGGTTCCCTATCGCTGAGGCGATTCGACTAGTTAGTTCTGTGAAACGTGTGCGGCGTCAAATCGCATATTACAGCCGTCAGTAGCGAACCGATCGCATGTGTTTAAAAGAACGACAGGTTTGTTTACATGCCTTGACTGCCATCTAGTGGCGAGACGTTGTCAGCTTTTTCACACTCCGGGGCGTTTGCGTCCAAGTACGGTGGCTGTTCCTGGGTAAGATTTTGTCTGTATTGCAGATACGAATGTTTCAAGCAGGAGAACACTATAAATTACATTCCAATCGTAGTTTTGGCGGGATTCAGCATTGCAGTTACTGTGGTGAGTGTGCCAACTTCAACGGCATTTCAATTGAGTACATTTTATTTTGTATTATTGTTCTCATAGATATGACTGAATTTTTCAGTCACGTAACTGACATTTGACAGTTCCTTGTGTTTGTAATAGGTAACTCTGCTGTTACGTTTGCAGCTAACCCTACACACTTGTGATTTAACGTCTGTCCGATCCTCAGTCCGCAGCCGCGACTGTCCCGTTTTGAGCGTATTAAGGTAACTAACGCGCAGACCTTTCCTCTTAGGTGTACTTGCAGTGGAAAGAGCCGGTGTTTCATCAGGTCAGTGAGCTGCGATCTTGAGGAAATTGAGCCCTTTTGTTTGCTGGGGGTCTGACAGAGATTTGGGCAGAGAGCCAAGTCTGTTTTTAACACTTGTCTGATACTAAACGAGGTGGGTTACCCCCCCCCCCCCGGTAATATAGTAACACATTCACAAGGGTGAAGTTTCGCAGATGATAGGCACCATTAACTAGCCTCAACCTATATCAGTCTGCCAGCCAGACTGATAATATCAAAAGTCTATTACCAATTTCTAAACAGTACTGCACTGTACACTTTGCATGTCAAATTACTTTGTCATTTCCTGTGAAGACCTTTTTATAATATACAAACCATCTAAATTATGCTCCTGTATGTACAAAGTTACTATTGTACACACTGGGAGCACTGTGTTTTGGTTTGGACAAATGCAAAATTAACGGCACGGGATAGTTAAAAAGTTATCGTGCGAAACACAGGATCTCACGGTCACAGAGATGGCGAACACGTGAGGGTGGCTGGTAGCTGAGACAAAGATGCACAGCGAACTCCAGCCAGGACTGGAAGGCATTACTGTACTGTGTGTTCATACAGGGGAACAGTGCATGAGTGCGTCAGACGCCTTTTACTGGGTCACAAACCTCAGTATTTATGTGCTGTGCCGCAGTAAAATTAAAAAAATATATTTTTCAAAGAAATCATATGGGTAATGGGCAATGCCCCTGGAATAGCGTCTGCCCTGTCATGATAGTCCAGGCCGTCGAGACGTTGCGCCTCAGGGCAGATTGTTTTGAGTGCTGCTGGGTAATTTTAAAGGTTACGAGCTCCGACAGGTGTGGCGTTCGACCCGCTGGTTCACACAGGCCTGCCAGGGGGTTTGTTTGCTGATGGACTCTGAGTTTACGCCCTACTTTTTTTTTTTTTTTTTAAACGCAGGTTCATTTTCCCTGATTTCTATGATGTTAGAAAGCCAGTCGACCTTGGAGGTCTCTTCTCAGGAGGTTCTTGTTCCTCTCCTCCATTGTCTTCTGGCATTTTCTTTCCCTTTTCCCTGGATTCATGCACCATTCTGAATAAACAATGTAGTAATCGCTTGCCACACAGTCTTGTCAAAAATTAACACTTTAGATTGCAAGTTTATCGAACGGTTAGGGGTTAACTATAGATGGCGAGTGCTTTGAAGGTACTTAGCAAAGCGAGGTGTTTGCGTCTGAGGACAGAGCAGAGGCCGATGGATCAGTCCATTGGCGTTTGTTAAATGGCTTTGTATAATGGAGACCTATCCCTCCTCTCCAGGTCATGTATGGAATACTGGTGGGCTGTTTGGTCCTGCGGTCTGTCTACATAGTCACATGGTAAGTGGCTGAGCTGTATTTCCAGTGCTGATCAGCAGGGGGCGCAGTCATGCCCCCTGGCCCCAGGAGGGCTATGTGTTTTTTTTTTGTTTGTTTTTTTTTTTACGTGCAGCTGCTGGATGACAGAGGTGTAAATAAATGCTTGTCCTCATCCCGGCTCTGGTAGGGTGTACCCGTGGCATAGGTCCCTATGTTACGCCTCACTGGCCATCTTCTTCCTGGGCTTCGTCTTCTGGAACGTGGACAACCTGCTGTGTGACACACTCAGGTAGAGGCCTGAGATGCTCGTGGGGGTTCTACTTGCATGAGGGCAGAATGTAAAAATGATTGGTTCAGAGAGAGAACCAATCAGATTGCAGAAGTGGGTCCTCTAATCGCTCGGACCCACCTCCTCTGCAATCTGATTGGTTATCTGTCTGCGCTAATCATTTTTCGTAGGGACGACCGGCCTCAGAGAGACCCTGTGGCGGCAGGGTCAAGGTGTCTTCCTGGCAACTCGCAGCTGGTCGTTTTCTTTAAATGGAGTCTTTGCTAAATCTCGGGGACGGAGCAGTTTATTTTGGTCTCATGCTTGGTTTTCAATCATCTGCCCCTTCTAC
Source organism: Gnathonemus longibarbis (assembly GCA_026776665.1). Lineage (NCBI taxonomy): Eukaryota > Metazoa > Chordata > Actinopteri > Osteoglossiformes > Mormyridae > Gnathonemus > Gnathonemus longibarbis. The sequence continues at coordinate 3,432,327 of JAODJV010000062.1, read as the reverse complement.
AGGGCGAGCCGCCAGAGCCTGCCCCCATTGATCGGGGCAGTTACCCAGTTCCATGCCTGGTGGCACATCCTGACAGGCCTGGGCTCACACCTGCACATCCTCCTGAGGTAAAACATGGCAACGGCAAGCCTTCATCGACACCAGTGCTCCTCCGCAAATGGTTGACGCGTCATGGTGAAACGAGGGTGAACGGTCAGTGTTCGCCCGAAATGACTCTTCCCCCACCTGACAAAAACCCTCTGCCCTCCCTTAGCCTCCAGACGAGGGCCACATACCTCAGACGAAGACCCAAAGTGAAGGTTGGTATTATCAGGCCGCAGTTCACAATGCAAACAGCAGATGGCAGCATAATCAAAGCCTTGTGGTAGCCTGTTCTCTGTTAATGATAATAATGAGAGACTAGGATGCACCCTGTCCAGTTTCTGTGCAGCGTGTGGCCCATGGTCCACACCGAGCCCAGGAGGAGGAGCTGAACCGTCGAGCCGGGACCTGCCAGCGCTAGCCAGCCGCCGCTCGTAGCGACGCCGACAGACAGCTGGACGCCGGGAGGGCGACGCCCACCTGCACGGTCCCCGGGGCCTCGGCGACACAGAGGAGCTCAGTTAGGCTGGAGCCGAGCGGGGTCTCCTCTTTCGTGGTTCATTAACATTAGATCTGGTTTATTTTTCCCCCGTGGTCTAGCTGTGAACAGTGACACTGGTGCAAATGCACAAGCGCGTACAACCACGTGGGAGATTTTGTAAGATAATATCGGTTCGATTCAATAACAGAAGGAAACTATGTTTACGGATTTTGTATTTTACTTTCATTGTTGCTGAGTAGTGGATTTTAGTCTTCCGACGCAGATGTCTGGACTGATTTTTATTTGGCACCTGCTTGTATTTACTGAAGAAATTTTCTGGGCCAATCTCAGGTATGCTGGCTGTCATTTCATGGTAGTCCTGCCTTCCACACCCCACACACTATGTGTATGGCGTAATCCTATCAGAACTCTGCCTCAAGAAACAAATTGCACAATTCTGGAATCTGAACCGATTATACTGGCTGGTCACTGAACTGCGGCCTTAGCTGTAATGAGGCGGGTTTTCAAATGGGACAGCCTGTAAGTCAAGCCAACACCCTGTAGCTGGTTTCATTACGTCACGTCTTTAAATAATACTGTTTACCTTCATTAATCACATGAATGTCTACCTTCGCGCGTGAAATTACCGAGGAACCAACCGGGACTCTTCGCCAGTATGCCTATAACTGCTGAAAATTACAATGTGCAATGCAGACAAGGCGAAAGAATCAACGACACAACATCTGAAGATAAAATTAAAATGCCAGCCTGATCTGAACATGAGCAGCATATCCTGTCCTACTGCACTGTTTATATTATCTTAGTCCACTTTAAAAGTCGATACCCGTTGATACTGGTCATCAGATTTCGGATTTTGTAAAGACGCGTTCTAATCACGCAAATAATTACACTTAGTAGCTAGTTTCATGTTCAGCAACATAACCTATAATGAGCTCATATGCTTCTAAAAATACATGACATCGGTTCCGGATTTTCAGTATGAATTGGCCTTGAGACATAAACCCGCGTAGGCGGACGGGGAAACCCAGCTAGACAGACGGCTTCCCCCGCATTCAAGAGCGGCGATGTTTTTTTTAACGAGTGAGTCACACTTGTAGTAAAAATAACACGGCTTATACTGTCTAAACAAAACGCAGGTACCTACAGCTGCATTCTCTGCCCCCTAAAAGGAAATTGCCATTTTGAGTTCATCGGTGAATCGGCGGTAATGTGGCCGCTGGTGCCTTAATCTGTACTGTTAAGGACACAAATTATCCTTTGGAGAGTATTATTCCTGGAAACGCACAAGTCTCACAGAAGCCATATGTACCGTTATACACATGCTGTTTTGTCTGACCAGCAGTCTGACGGATAAAATTAACACACGATAAATATTAATTTAAGATTAAAATTTGAATTTCAAGGGTTTTCTCACTCCCCGTGTTGCTCCCCATGAAGGATCTTCTGGGAGGAGAGGGCTAGGGTTAAGAGCCTTGCTCAAGGGCTCACCAATGAGAAGGATAATCCAATACAGACCTTAGGATGTAAACCCACAGTCTTCCGGACGCGGGGAGAGATGCCGATACAGCGCTACAAACTGCTCAGTCATCTGCTATTCAAATGTATCTTTGTCTAGTTTACAACACTTTGATCCGTTTCTACCGGTTCACCTACGATTAATTTTAATCTCAATCGGATTGAAGCATGAAGAGTTGGATCAAGCTGCCGGTTTTATCCACCGTATTTGGAGTCCAAAGCAGCGTTAGCGTTTAATTGGTTTCTAAATATGGAGTAGCTCAATTATGCCTAACAAATTCAACCGATGATAACGAGAACATGTCATCCGCAAAACATGTCATCGAGTTGTCGCATACATGGCTGGAAATGAAGATCGCCTTGAATTTGAAACGGTGCCTATCGATAATGCGTGCAAGGCTATATATCAAAGGGCTCTACTTGGAATCCTAGAATGCATGTGTATTTCCGCCGCATAGAAAGGCTTCTTCATGTCATATTAGAGCATTCTGACTATTCACTAACCGCCCGGAAATACTGGATACCAACTACTTTGCTTTCCTAATTAGTGACTTCCATTCAGATACCTCGTTCACTCAGCGATGAGGACTTCGGGTATAAATCTAATATAATTCGAGTGCAGCGCCATCACGCATGGATGGCCGCAGAGGGAATAAACACAGAACTAAGTTAATTAGTGGAGACAGATGTTCCATGTAATGTAATGAACGAATAAACGCACAACATTGTCACGTGTATACTATTTTCTTTTCAGGAACCTTAATGTACAGAAAATAATATATAACTTATAACACAAAAGTGGACAATTTCTTAGAGCCCCCCCCAACGTCTCAGCGGAAGCTATCAAGGGAGCCTGTGTCCTTTTCAGGGCGGCCGAGCTCCCCTTAGCTCCCCCGTGATTCGAACCATGTGAACTTCAGTGTTTCTTGACTGGTTTATCCTCGGGACCTGCCGAACTGCCTCTCCACTTGTTCCCTGTTCTAAAAACCCCACCCTATTTGGCATCAGGTTTGTAGGCAGCCTTCTGGGAATGTTTGGCTTGACGTCTGCTCCCTGTCGGTCTTCTGTGTTTTTCTGTCTTCACTCCTCCCACAAGGCTATGTGCTTTTTTTTTTTTCTTTTCCAGAGGGACTTTTTGTGCTTTGGGAAGACACCTTTTCCGTTAAAGTACTTAATCATGCAGATGCCTGTTGCACACTAGCCCATAGCAGACTGGGTGTGTGCCGACCAGCTCTTAAGGAAATGACTCAGGGTATTTTTAGCCATGATCTAATTAAAAGAGACTGTTTTATGGAATTGAGGATTGAGTAACAACTCTATCAGTGTATTTGAGATTCAGGGCACCTTTTTCTTGTGCTACTATTTTCATTTCCATCTAGAGCAACAGGACGGTGAAGACACTCAGTAAAGTGACAGGCAATTTAGAGATCCCAGTCATTGTTGCATAGATGCATGCAGTGGAGCACTAGCTCAGTTCTGGAGGCTTAAGTATACCTTTTCCAGTAAGTCGAGATCCAAACGTGAGATTTGGAAGTGTTGCTGAAGAGAAGTTTTGGAAGGATGATCACCGAGGTCTATGAGCAAGGCAACACCTGGACAGACGTTCTACACCAGAAATGCGCAGTGATTTCTCCACTATTAAGATCTTACTGTAAGATCTTCAAGCAAACACTGACTGGAAATGTATATAAATCCCCTCTATCCCTCGAGCAGGGGCGATTCTAGGAAATTCTGGGTGGCGTAAGAGAGGCTGTCATTCATACAGAGAGGCCAGCCATATCATTAGCCAATGCTATGTTTTGAATTGGTGAGTGACAGGGGAGGGGCCACTCCACGGGCCAATCAGCTTTCAGCTGAGGCCAATGCCCCAATTGCCCCACCCCTGTATCCCCTCCTGCATTTGGGGTTGGCAGAGGCTGATGTCTCAGCTAGCAGCTGGCTGGAGGTATCTTTTAAGTGCCGTGCAAGGACTCATAACATCCTGTGGATTTTCTGAGTCTTCATAACTTGGAAAGTTAGACCCAAAAGATGTAGTGGTCTTCTGGGTAAGCTAGAAATGCACCAGCTGATGTAATCTGGGTGAATTATAGACACTGTACAGCTGGCAGGTCTTAGTTGCCAAATACCACATGGTATAGACCATTCCTCATGTGTTCAGGGATGTCGATTGCATCACCATCATTCCCACTGTGTGGGGCCAAAACCTCAAGGTGCTGGAACAGAAATTCCCCAAAGATTCAGACTGGATGACTACACTTCCACAATCACTTAAATTAGTGTTTCCCAATCCAATCCTCAGAGACCTGCAGCGGTCCATGTTTTTGCTCCCTTCTAACTTCCTAAATGTAGACTGTCTGGCAGGGGGTTGGGAGGGAGCAAAAACGTGGACCGTCTTGCGGGTCCTTGAGGACCAGGTTTGGAAATACTGACTTAATTTAATGTTACTTTATTTTAATGTTGCTAGTAATTAGTGCTGTCAAACAATTAAAATTTTTAATCAGATTAAGATTAATCACAGGGTTGCTGTGGATTAATTTAGATTAATCATGATTAAATATCATTCATTTTTAATCTATATTAATCGCATTTCATTTTGCATGAGCAAACAGACTCAAGAAAAAAGGGTATATATATGCACTTAACATGTTTATTGAACATCTTGAACATGAGTTGGATGCAATCTATCTGCCACAGGAGTGCAATACCATGGACCCATATCAAAAAGCAAGATTTTTTGCATAGCTGGACAACTTGTCAGATTTAAGGTACCTCAGTTTAAATGGTCTTTATCTTCGTTCACTTACAATTACCGTAAATCCGACAAATAACCCGACTAATCATGAAATCCAATTCTAGCCTGGTTAATTGCCATTGTTAGCAATATCAGTTAACACATTAGCAACACTTCCACAGATAAGTTGGACGGTATAGTGTGTGTGACCGATTTAATGAGCCACAAATGAGAAGTAGTGCTTAAACAGTA
>JAODJV010000062.1:3371923-3397070 GCA_026776665.1 Gnathonemus longibarbis | reverse complement strand
GGGGGGGGGGGGGGGGGGGGGGGGCGCAGAGTGCCCCCCTCAAAAACCACGTGCTGCATTTTGGCACAGGACCACCACACATTATTGGTATCAGACTCATAGACCTGTCCAAATGCAGTTTTCAGATATTAGATTTCTCGTGTTTGTTCTTCAGTTCACACCTGCCTGGGACAGCTCCAAAGTTAAGAAGGAATTTCTGCGGCAAGTGTAGCCTGAGGCAATTCAAAGTGTTTTGCTCAGTGAGTGGCCTCCTTACGCAATGGCGTAAGTAGTATCGTCTGATGGAATGTCTAGGACAATCAGGAGGAGAAAAAGGTATATTTAAAAAAACTATTTAAAATTATGTCATATCCCTTCTGTTTACGTTTGCATTTCAAATCCCATAATTCCACCCATTCATCTTCCAACTGTTTATCCTGGACAAGCCAGCAGGGGGCGTGGAGCCCAGCAATAAGGCAGTGGCACACCCTGGACAGGATTTCTGTCCATGACAGAGTACATGGACATACAATACAGGGGTGCCAGTTAATTGATGTCAGGAAAGGCAAATGACACTGTGAGAACACAGAACATCCCCACATAGAGCGGAAGAGGGATCTGAACCCACAACCTAGGAAGTGGGGGGGAGACCACTGATCCATTGTGTTGCCCTATTCCTGTAACTGTTCTCATTCGTATTGCTTTTTCCCTGCAGGTTATTTCTACTTTTCTGAAGGGGCCAGACAGATCGAGTACAGGTTGGAATCTAAGACAACCAACCGTGTCCTTCTCAACTACGGATGGCTGGACTGCTACTGAAAACCACTCCGTCCTGCAAACGCCATGCTAACGCTGCATTTACTCACATACGGAAGCAAATATAAAACAGTTTATTTAGCTGCTATGTTACTTTAACCTCAATTCATTCTTGCTTTGTGAACAATTCCTGCACACTTCTGTAGTAATTTTCATTTATGACACTAATAAATACATCAACCTAAACTGCACATTGTCTTTCTATAAAATTCTGATAACTGCAGCACTTCTGTCATATTGGTTTTAATTCTAAACTTTCACTGAAGGAATCTGCAATACAGCATATGCGGACTGCCCTCAGACTTGCAGAATGTCGCCAGGAAGCATAGAAAAATATGCGAAAATATTATTTGTATTATTATCACTGCGGCAGCACCACCTAGTGGCCGTCTAGTGGACGCTCATGTCGGTCAGGTTCGGGGAAAATCGAAAACCGCACTTTGCATATTACACAAGCAGCAGCATGTGGCCACCCGGACAAATAAATTGACAGAAGCGTAAAAATCCAATATTTTGTGGTGCAAAGGGTAAGTCAACATGGCAGGGTAATTTGTAGAACGTTACCCTTGGACAGACCCCAGCAGTCTAGGTGCAAGATAGTTATATTTAAGGATAAAACAATAGCCGCACTATAACAATTATCAGTACAGTTATAGAATGTGTTCCTGTTCATTAAATAATTCACCATTTCGTAAATATTTCCTTTTCTGATGTCCCTTCATATACTGATCTATTGGCTTCCCATACCGGACGTACCCCAGCCTTGTACTCTGTGCTGCCTGGGATAGGCTCCAGGTCCCCCGCGACCCCGAACGGGATAAGCGCAGTTAGATGATGGATGAGTGGCCACAATAACCACAATTTCCTCTTCAAACACAGATGATCATTGGTGTTTGATGTCACCACGGTCAGGTGACGAACTGTGCCACAGGTAACATTTGGGGGCACTGGAGCACCGCTCTTTGCACCCTGCAGTTTCTGTTTGCACATATCTCTCTAGAAGCCATGTTTGTTAGACCGTCACCCCATAGTCGTACTATTAGGTAGGTGTGTATGTGAACCAAACTGCCCAAATTTAGGAACGGTCAACTAAATCGTGTATAAATCCACTATCTTTATACAAAACCACTCCACATAGGAATTGTTTAAAACGCTAAAGCGCACAAATAATATGGAATGGCTAGAAATTTAAATAAATGTTTTTTCAGAAAAGAAACGCACAGAAACATTTAGTAAATTAACTGCTTGATTTTTTTTTTTTTTAAAGAACTACACTTCCCAGAGTTTCGGGTCATTGGCGCCCCGTGATGTCACAGACACACCTCTCGCTCTGATTGGCAGCCGGCGTGGCGAGCACGGGACTGCTGAAGGTGAAATAGGTTCGTCTGCGTTTCGGAATTTATTTTTTAACTCAAGCGGTATGTCGTCGAGTAGCATCTTCGCCATGCGTGCTCACGTTTGCAGACGCTTTTTGGTAAGTTTTAATGTAGAAACTTAATACCGAGACATTTGGTTTGAGGGTATGTTTGTTGAAGGGTACCATAGGCCCGGAAACATACATGGAGATTATGCTGCTGTGCCAATATTATTTTAATGCTGCATGCTCATCGCGCGCTTTTAGTGTTATTTTGCGTTGCATATGTCTTGGGAAATCTTTTATTTAAACATTTCACGCTTTTTCTCTGCAGGCTCAAACGTTCCTGTCAAGGGGCTACGCTTCTCGTCCCACGTTAAATGTGAGTAACTGGCTCGTTTTATTAATAGAAAACCCCGTTTTAAATTTGCCAGATGTTAAATGTCTAACTGCTTATCTGTACATTTCGATGCACTTTTTTCTTCCAAAGAAAATATGCACAGACATTTAGTTACAACTTTATAAATCTAATTATTTTTCTATTTGGTCTCCTTTATTCACGGTTGTTCAATTCCGCTGGGGTTTTGCCTTCTGTGAGTACTTATTTACTGAGTAATTTTTTTTGTCCAAAGCCGCATGCATGCAGCGGAATAATGCTACATTTCATTTATGACTTTTTTTGTCGGCGTGTCTTTGACTAAAATAAAAGGAATGGTCCGCTTTAGGCTGAACTTGTAACGCGAGTTGAGAGTGATGTGATCGCCAGTCCTGGAAGATCCCCAAGCAGCCGCGCTCTGGAAACTCCCATCATGAGAGCATCCACGTGCTAACTGTGGACTGAGGGGTGACCTGATTGTGCCCGTTGCTCTGTCCCCAACAGGAGGTAGTCATCGTCAGTGCCGTCCGCACCCCGATTGGCTCCTACAAGGGAAGCCTGTCCACAGTCCAGGCCACAAAACTGGGTTCTGTTGCCATCAAAGGGGCCATCGAGCAAGCAGGTACCTGGGGGCTTTCTGCCAATCTCAGGCCATGTTGCCTTTAACCTTTGGTAAATTTTATAAGGTCAGCAGTTCACTGACATGGTGAAGAGCTCTGTGTCGATTTCCCTATGTGCCAAACGTTCCCATTCGCTTAGATAAGCTCTGAAAAGTGAATGATATGAAGCTGGGATGTGTTCCTGTGGCAGGGATCCCCATGGAGGAGGTGAAGGAGGTGTACATGGGGAACGTGTTGCAGGCAGGTGAAGGGCAGGCTCCTACCCGGCAAGCTCTCCTTGGCGCAGGTAGGAAGCAATCTATACTGGTTACTTCTGTCCACCAGGGGGCGCCCTGATCTGGTCATCCTGTCTGAATGGGAAGGACGATGACAAATGACAACTAGGTTAATCAAACTTTGCTTAGAGGACCCCAGAAGGGTTGAGCCAGCCCTGTGTATACCAAAGGTAGTAAAATAACTCCCCCTTTTTGTGGGTGTGTAATGGGGGGGGGGGGTTCTGGCTCACTGGCATTTCTCTTTTCTTCCAGGACTTCCCATCTCGACTCCGGCCACCACCATCAACAAAGTCTGCGCCTCGGGGATGAAGTCCATCATGCTGGCGGCTCAGGGCCTCATGTGTGGACACCAGGTAGGCCCCGCCCCCCCCCGTGTGGCCCGTCATCATGCTCCACCCACTTCCTGTCCCATGACCACCTCTTCCTGTGTGCGGTGCAAGGACGTCATGGTGGCAGGGGGGATGGAGAGCATGTCCAACGTGCCGTACGTCATGGCCCGGGAGACGCCCCCCTACGGGGGGGTGAAGATGGAGGACCTCATCGTGAAGGATGGCCTCACCGACGTCTACAACAAGTTTCACATGGTGCGCGAGGGGGTGTTTGGGGGGGGGGTGTTAAAGTGGGGTGGTCCGTGATGATGATGGTGATAATTATGATGATCTCCACATCAAGGGCAACTGTGCAGAGAACACTGCAAAGAACAGCAGCATCTCCCGCGAGGACCAGGACGCCTTCGCCATCAGCTCGTACACACGCAGCAAAGCAGCGTGGGAGTCTGGACTGCTGGCCAAGGAGGTGGTGCCGGTCCACATCCCACAGAAGGGTAAACCTCCCCCCTCTCCGCCCGCTGAAGCATTCGTGCCATCAGCCGTCCCGCTGAGCTTGGCGTCACGCTGATGCGCGTCTCCCTTCAGGAAAGCCGGACGTGGTGGTCAAGGAGGACGAGGAGTTCAGGCGCGTCGACTTCAGCAAGGTGCCCAAGCTGAAGGCTGTGTTTCAGAAGGAGAATGGTGAGGATCTCTGGGCATCACTGGGCCACCCCCTCATCCTCTCTGTACCCTCTCTTCAGTGGCCATCTCTGCCCCCCACCCCACTCTTCTCCCTCCGCCCCATGTCTGTGTCATCGAATATAATCGGCAGTGTCCCCCCCTCCCAGGCACGGTGACCGCGGCCAACGCCAGCACCCTGAATGACGGCGCCGCCGCCCTGGTCCTGATGACCGCCGAGGCGGCCCAGAGGCTGAGCGTCACCCCGCTCGCCCGGATCGTCGGTACGCGGTGATGCGCTCCTTTGGCCCTACCGGTCACATCGCCATAGCGATAGCGGCCTGTCTTCTCCAGCTGTCTTCCTGTCCCCCTTTCTGTCTCGCAGCGTTTGCCGATGCCGCCGTGGCCCCCATCGATTTCCCCATCGCCCCCGCGTATGCTGTGCCCAAGGTGCGTTTTAAGGGCAGTACCTGATTGAGCACACCTGTTACCACGGTGACATGGGTGGGGCCTCTCAGGCCCATGGGTGTGTCCAAAATGGCATACTTGTTTGCTATGTAGTAGATGAAATATAGTATGCGACATAAGCGGTATGCCTGAATTCCTTCTATTACACTACCGTACGGATGAGACAGTAGGCAAATAGTACCCAGATGACGTTCTGCAAAATTCCAAAGTGCACGACAGATGCTACACTATCTCACAAGGCTAGTGGAGATGAAGTAAGCAGAGATGAAGAACGTCACTTACTCAGAAATCTGTCAAGATGGTGGGAGTGTAGTCTCAGAAAAAAAATGGAATTATCATTCATTAATAAGTTTGACAGTTCTTAACTTGAAGTTATGTCACTGGTACTCTGGGTCGGAATGCATGCACACTGCTCTCATGCATGCATACGGTACATACTACATTATCGGTCTCAATAGTATGCTTCTGAAGAAATGCAGTATGTACTGTGTGTGTGATTTTTGATGTATTTCATGCCTTTAGGTTTTTTTTCTTTTTTTCCCCTCGATATAAACTTCAAGTTCCTTTAAGCTTTTTAAAATTTTTGCACAAAGCGGGACATTAAAATATACATTTTTCACCCCCCAAGGTTCTGAAGGCTAGTGGTGTGAAGAAGGAAGACATCGCCATGTGGGAGATCAACGAGGCTTTCAGTGTGGTGGTGCTGGCCAACATCAAGATGCTGGACCTCGACCCCAACAAAGTCAACGTCAACGGGGGGGCAGTTTCCCTCGGTCACCCAATCGGGTAGGGTCACATGGGCTTGTACCCTCATCCCACGCACAGCTTGAACATTTGCTGGAATCGCCAGTTCTACCTAAGCTTGTATGTGTTTTGTGATAACTTCACGATGCTCCTCCCATTGTAGACGTGGAATACCACGAGGCCTGTAAGCGCAGCTTGATTTCAGTGTGGGCTGCATGAAGATTCCACCACTCGTACATAAGTTAAATGATACTGACAAGCCCCGCCCCTTTCTTTCCAGAATGTCTGGCGCCAGGATCGTCGGTCACATGGTACACAATCTGAAGGGGGGACAGTACGGCCTGGCGGGCATCTGCAACGGTGGTGGGGGCGCTTCTGCCATCCTGATCCAGAGATTCTAGCAAGTTCTCCAAGGTTCACGGCCCATGGAGTCGACTGGAGCGCCTGTTCCACCCTCTTCCACTCTTATTTGTAGCAGATCAGCAGCCTTATTTCTGACTGTTACAGGCCTGTTTTGCTCTGTGTCCGAAGTCACTCCGGCCCCCGACTGACTCCAGATCAGATCTTGGTTTTGTGTAAATAAACATGCTGTCGGGGGCATGCTGCTGTTTACTGGTGTGTTGATATGGGGGGGGGGGGGGTTAGGAATCTTCCATGGTTCTCCCTTTGAGGAGTGAACAGTTATGGGTTGGGAAGGGTTGTGGGTTTGAACGAAGGGCTAGGGGTGGATGAGAACAGGACTCAGATTACTGTACAGATTTATTTAGAATGGACCAGTAGGGTTGGTGGTGGGGGGGGGGGGTGGAATGAAACTGTAAGCAGACAGTTATGGTCACTTGAAGCAACTAAGCAATAAGTATGACCTGTTTTTATCTGTATAAACCATGTTGCTCCCCCCCATCAAGAGTAGGAGTGAGAGCGAGGGGCAAGAGTGTCACGTGTGATCCTGTGAGGGGTGAAAAGTCAATCAAAATGGATTTTAGGTGTTTGTAATGAGATCTACCCCAGTCATCCATCCTCATGAAGGGCTTCAGGTTTCAGGTGGGATAGAGTGGAAATAGGGGTGTCACGTTTCACAATGTTTAATGTGGTTTTGAAGTGTGAAACCGCTTAAATACAGTATTGCTTATAAATCCATGTGGAAATATGTTTATCTGGTAAAAAAAAAAAATAATGTAAAGTTTTGATTAGTTTAGTTTAAAAATATTGACTGAGTTTGTTACAGGTCGGTATAGGCAGGGGCCTCCAGTTCTGGTCCAGTGAGCCACTGTCCATCCAGTAGGTTTTCTATCCTAGTTCCTTGTATTTTTCTGAGAACCTCCCCTGGACCGAAGTTGGAGACCCCTGGTATAGACTAATTCGGGTGGTGTCAGGAGATAGTCTACCCATAGCTGGCTCTGCCTTTTCAGGGGCCCTAAGCAAAGCTTCATTTGCCCCCCCCCCAGTAAGAACATTGATGATCACTTCATTTGCTCAACATAGGTAATTCGGGTTTTCCAACTTGGTCCTCAGGGACCCCTAGACTAGGAAGTTAACGTTGATCATCCGATGACGCTCGACTCTCTGTAAATGCATCTTTAGACCACTAGGGGGTGCGATTGTCGTGTCTATGTAACGGCGCACATTACTCAGGTGCTCCAGATATGATAATGGGGGCCCATTCAACTGTCGGACATAAAATTAATGAAATCATTAATAAAACTACACCTCCGTACATTTAATGTTCACGGATCTTTCTTGCAACCTGAAGAGAATATAGTATCCCCAAGTATTATCTGGCCCTCATTACCATGCAAAGTGGACCAATTAATATTTAATCCAGAAGACACGTGTTTCAGATTATGATCGACGTTTTATGAGACGATGCTCGGTACAAATACCGATAAATTAGCTTCGGCCTCCCGGGTGCGAGGCTGAACATCAGTAATTACGAAAAAACTACGGAAACACACGATGGTCTGTTAGAAACAGGCCTAGGTTAATGAACGCTTAGGTCTGAAACCTAAATGCGGACTGACTATCACTTAGCCAACGTTAAATTGTTAAGCAAGACATACCGTGATACGATTTTATAGCAGGTTTAAACTATGCTGTAAGAGTGCTTAACATTTACTTTGTACTGTTTAGTCAAGGATTAACCGGCAAACGTAGCCTACCTCCATAGAGTCATAGTAGCCTACTTCTGAAAAACCTGAACCGGCTGAATCAATGCGGTCGGATTTTATACTGTACAAACTTTACGGTGTGATTGGGGGCAGCTAGCTACAGCTTAAATAGGAATGCACACATACAATAACATACACATAGGCCTACTAAAATGATTTTTTTATCCAAAGCATTTTCATGTTTATTTCGTGAATACTTGTCATTTTTGTGAGGAAAGAAACCATGGGGCTTCAAACTTCATAGGACGCGGTCGCTGATGAGCGTATTTTCAATAGCACCAAACCTAAAGATGCTATCTGATATAGCGGTGCATGACTCACACGGTAGTGTAATAGAAGTGACACTACGGTGTAACTAATTTTTTATGCAATATTCTGCTTTTCATCGTTATGTTCCTCTTGCATTTTGTGGGAATAGAGCATTTCCGCTGTTTTATTCTCACGGTGCGGTCCGCATGTAAACCGGTGAGTGGATCTGCAGAGCAGGTTTGGTCCCGTGCAGTGATACAGCGCCCAGGTCACGACGACCGGTTATTACCGCAAAGGAGGAAACACGCACATTTCACGAGGGAAGCGGCCAGGTAGGAGACGCACTGAATTACAGCAGCCATGCACAGTCAGACTTCGCTGGACGTTGATTAACTCATGATTTCGGTAGTTTGCAGTTTAATAAACGCGACTGATTCCGAATAGAGGCGAACTGAAAACTTTGACACTGCGGGAAAGTTTGTGTTCTCCGTGGTGTTAATTACAGCCGGACTAACGGGGGAAGCGAACCAAGCTTATCGTTTGATCTGAATCGGCTGCATCGGTCCGGCTTTTAAATTAATTAATTTATAAAAACGTTTTTTTCTCTCATTTTAAAGTAGTGTTTCACGCAAAGGAGAACTTCGGCTTTTCCGAGGAATTATGACAACAAATACGGTAAACACTTTTTATTTTTAATGATTTCCACCTTTCTATAACTTAATACATGTATTTTGTAAATAATTGTGAAGTCGACAGTTCTTCAGGTTTAATTATAATCACGGTTATTTGACGGTTACCGTGAGCATAATATTTAAATGTAGGCCTATTCATTAAATCTGGTCATAAGTGTACGTAGAATCTGTCTAATTAATAGGCCTATACATGCCTGTAACATCGCAGCTGATTTGAATGTCAGTCGTCGATTTTTTTTTCTCTCCATTTCTATAGATAGGCCTATTTCTGCTAAATTGTGTATATATACAGGGCATCGGAAAAAAATATTCCGAACACATCACTTCTGTATTTAAATGCTGACGTAATGAAAGCATTCATTTTTAATTTCTCCAGATTATGGATTAACGTGCAAAACGTAAAACATTTCCCCGGCTAGTTGCGACTCTGTACTGGATAAGCGGTTATGGAACACTGATTAAATGAATTAATAAATAGGCGATTACACAATAGTTTCCACCCAATTTGTCGGTATCAGGTTGAGAAGCTGAATTAGTGAGAGGACTAATTAAAAACTTGCAAGAAAATCACGGACGTCTCTCTCCCCGTGTTTTGCAGAAGGGGAACCCCTATTATATAAACTATGGCTTTCAGGAAAGAACGGGGCCGTCTTCACATAGCCCGGCTGCCCGGACCGGACTGCCCGTCTATGTCCCACAGAATATCAACACCCGGAACACCTCCGCGCCTTGGTACCCACCGGCCAGCCCTGCCCATTCTGGTAATGATAGTCACAGCTTAATTCCTCAACTCTACTCCTGTTCTCTGCGCTGTGCGAGTTCTCTTGAAAAGTTTGTCGTCTGAATTGAAACAATATACAGAGCAATATTCAGCTTAATTCTCTGCTTTGGGGTTATCTTCCCGTCTTGTATTCTTACAAAAGTACTGATGTTTTTGTATTAGTACTTACATTCGTATAAATCAAACGTAGAAGAGCTATACCCCCCTCTGCCTGGGTGCATTTCCTTCTCCGTAAACATGTTTCCTTTCCTCAGTCAGGAGGCCGTCCTGCAGTTGGATCACTCTGATTGTCTTCGGCTGCTTACTACTGGTTGTGGTCGGCCTTCTCCTGTGGTTTTTCTGTAAGTTCTTGATTATCTGAAGGTTCTGTACCGGGCTGTGTGATAACACATTGAGATTATATGGCAGATGTACCAGGAATGTAACATGCTGTCCTTTTAGCTGTCAGATGTTTGACAGTGCAACCTCTGGGCTGCAAATACAGCTCTTTAACCACTCTGCCCCCTGCTGGTCGCTCTGTTGAACACTGTTCAATTTTAGCTGATATGTAAGCACTTGTTCCAGTCCTCCTCTAAGTATTTGAGATTCTGAATTTGTGACTGTGATTCTGTCAGTTCGGGACAGGCTGTCACACCTTTCTGAAGGTCGCTCAGCTGCAACACAAACCCCTGTTTTCCGTCCCAGTGTTTTACAGTGTCGAGGGCTGTACTGACCCAGGAGGTTGTCCGGAGGCGTCCCGGCACTGCGCTGAAGCCGGCTGCTGTGAGTGTTCGCTCCCTGGATCTCATGTCCGGAAGATTCCGTCACCATGGCAGGTCACAGAGCAGTGGGGGGGGGGGCATGGGAGCACCGGGGTTGATAGGTGTAGTCTGTTCCAGCATGCTACAGGACTGCAGGCAACACCTGAGATGATTGGACCAGTTGGACTCCCCTACTGGGCTTTCACAGACTGGTTTAATTGGACGTCCATTCAGTTCCAGTTTTATAGCGCCTTTCGCAGCACAGCTTCCACACATTCACTTGTTCAGCAAATGGTTTTATTCAAAGCAAATTCAGACAGTCCCTGGAGCAGCTGGGGTTTGTGGGTCTTGGGGCCCAACTGTGAAATCGTGGCCTTTGGAACCAACAACCTTCCGATCAGAGGCACTGAGTCTTAGCCCGCTGAGCAATACAGTCCCCAGACACAGACCGCTAACATTGTTTTATAGGGAGTGGTTTTGGGAGTGGTTTTCACCCTTGGTGGCTTTGAAGCGATGGGGGGGGGTCTGTTCCTTCGGGCCCCAACGTGACGTGGTCCGGCTCTTGGGCGTCTGAGCGGCCGGGTCGCGGCCCGAGACTCTCACTCGCTAAGATGCTGCCGCCTCTCTCTTCTAGTCCGCCTCTATGGGCAGGATTTCGTCCTTCAGATGTTCTCTCCCAAAAGCAAGTCCTGGAGGTCGGTGTGTGCTGAAGGCTGGACAGACGGCCACGGGAGGAGCGCGTGTCGACAGATCGGCTACAAAGAGTGAGTCGTGAACCCTGCAGGCCGGGCTCCTAGTCAGCGCCCATTTGGACTGGGGTGGTCGAACCCATGTGGCACCCTAGGCTGTTATTACTAATGGTAACACTTTACTTGACAGGATGCAAATAATGTAGTATTATACTACATACTGCCAATACTTTAGTATTAATTAACCACAAACTAAGTTTTAGTTAATACTGATCTCATGTTCATTCACCATTGACGAATTGCAACACATCTTTTATCCCAAGCAGTTACTATATTTGTTACTATATCTGTTAATTCTGTAAGCCTTTGTAAAGGAACCACCGTAGGAACAAGTCATGAGTAACGCAAGTGAGATACTGATCTCATGTTTGTTATTCAGCAACGAATCGTGACGCATCTTTTATCTCAAGAAGCACCTATATTTGTTCATGATTTGTACTTCAGTAGTAAATGAGTATTTGTGCCCCATCAAAGTAAGTCTTATCTTATACTAATATTAATATAGCTTAAACAACAGGTGCATTATTATTTCTTATTTGGGAGCATAGTATGAATGAAGATTTTTAATAGAATTGAATTCATATACTCGATATACAGACTGTGAAGTCTTGTATGAAAACCACCCATGTCGTCCATGGGATCAACCGGCCCTGATATGATCCCTCGTTCTTCCTGGGTTCCCTCTCCTCCTCCTTATCTGTATCCCCCTGTTCTTGTTGGTGGTGTGGGCCCTGGTGGACTGGTTGACCTTCTGTGTTTTTCAGAGACACCTACATCGGCTCCGGTCAAACGACTTCGAAGAGTGGAGATTCCGGCGGCTATGTGACGTTGAGGCCTGGATCTCAACCTGGAGAGCCTGTTCAGAAGGACCTTGTGGACAGGTGCTCCGTCTCTCCGACTTATCTGCTCATTCTCCCGGTTAGAAAGGCAGGCAGATCGTTCTTACCTCGATAAAGCAGCTCATCCCTCACTGGGTCCAGTTCCTGAAATATTCTGGTTTCTCAGTCACACTCAACAGACCCACTGTCTGTTAAGGCAGTAAGCAGGGTTCTCTGATGCAACAAAATGTACATTTTTACCAAAAACACCTCAGCAGACTACCTGTATGGTCGAGGGGGAGCCTACTGTTTGACCCTAGAACGATCTGCCTACAGAGAGCTGCATTAAAAAAAATCCAGATATATAAATGTCTGTCTAGCATTGTTCGGGTGAAGTGTGAAAAGATGTGAAAAGCAGAAATGAATATTTACACTCGCTGCACGTCCGCATAGGGCATACACACACACACACGCAGAGCACGGCAGGAGTGCTACACACAAAGGTTTATTTGCTGTCACGTCTGCACAAATCCAAGGTGTCGCCCAGTCTTTCTCAGACTGTCTTGACTGGGAGGGAAACGTCAGGGTCACAGTCCGACAAAGGCCGTTACTGAACCTGGTTAATGATTGACTCTGCTGGGCCGAGATTTCACGGGCTGGTTTCGGAGCGTGATAATGATTTCCCGAAACGGAGACGTGTTCGGGGCACTGCTTCCTGCACACCTCTCATTTCCAGAGTATACGTCTCATTCTCTGTGCCATGAAATCTGATACATTGACTCAGACGCGGTCCCGCCTGACAGATTTTTAACTTGCTAAATCATTTACATGCCACCCAAGTGCTCCATCTGTTTCGGTGGTGTTTTCGTCCTTTCAGAGACGTCCTTTCAATGTGCTTCTGGAACATTCCGTGTTTCTACGCCGCCATACCTAATCTGATTTTGTTGCTTCTCAGTGCCTGGCCTTCCAGATCTCAAGCATCTGCTGTGACACTTGTGTTCTCAGATTCACGCTCACGCAAGAAATTTTACGGCAAATCTAAATTATTGCATTATAAACCTAAAATTGGCTACATCAAAAGCGTTGGGGTAGTTTGCAAACCTTAGACTATTTACAAGGTAATTGAACTCTTACATTCACGTAAATCCCTGTGCAGACTTGTCGGACTGAAAATCTCACTCTAACCAGCTGACCAAAGTTGGTGACCCTGCAGTGTTTTATAAATAAATGTTGTCTCTCATCTTTGTCCCCTTCACCCTGTGACCTGTCGGCCCCCACCTCAGTGCCTCCTGCCCAGCTGATGCTGTCGTCATACTGCGATGCATCGGTAAGCTATTCGTTAAATCTGAGGAAGCCTGGAAGGTGAGTCAGAGTGACTAGTCACATGCAGCGGTCAAAATACACCAGCTTGCATCCGGTCCGTCTGGTTCTGTGGCACCGAGACACTGAAGCCTCTCTGTGTGACGGTGTCTGGGGGGGGGGGGGGTTGGGGTGGTGTCGTATGTCCCGGCAGGTAAAAGCTAAAAATGAGCCCAGGTTAGATTTAATTATTCAGAATGTTTCATTCTGATGTCAAATGAAGACACAAATCTCAAGTGATTATATTTAATAGTTTTGGAGTTACGGCTGTCGGGGAATCACACCTAACTTTTAATTTCCTCAGCATGATTATGGAATTTCATTGTGAATCTTTCTTTTTAAAGCTTTATTTTAGTACCTAGTGCCTAGAGGGTGACCAGTCTTCCTGAAAAATTTTCCTATTCCTATTTTTGTGAAAAAAAATTGAGTATCTTTTCTGGGCAGAGGAAAAAAGTTAAGCTGAATCTGAAGTGTTTTCAGCCAGTTTTAACACTTTGCTCCAGTCAGTGCTTTATCCTGCTGGTACCGATTTTGTGCCTCTGCTCCCCAGACTGTGGCTCACGCAGAGACTCTGCAACTTCCCGCATCATTGGGGGTCAGGTGGCCCGGAGAGGGGCGTGGCCTTGGCAGGTCAGCCTGCACGTGGAGTCTCAGCACACGTGTGGCGGCTCAATCATCACGCCACTTTGGCTTGTCACGGCAGCACATTGTGTCGATGGGTAAGTCCTGGTAGGGCCTAAGTGGTGCCCCCCCCCCCCCCCCACTCCTTCCTAATGTCCGAGACCCAATTTCAGATACAGCAACCCATTGGATTGGACCGTGTATGCCGGCTACCTGAACCAGGACAACATGATGTATAACGGCCAGAAGGTGGCGCTGATCATCTCCCAGAACTACAACAGCATGACGGACGAAAATGACATCGCCCTCATGAAGCTGAAAGAGCCGCTCCCAATGTCCGGTAGGGCCCCCGTTCACATCCTATTGGCCGTTAACAAAAATACACAATGAGATTCGAGATTCTAACCCAAAAGGCTCATGGGATACCAAGTTTCGAAGTATTAGTCATGGGATGGAGACATGGTTCTGTGTGTTGGAGATGTTCTGGGATGGTTTTAGCGCATCCTGTAAGCTGCTGCTTCTCTGTTGTAGACGACATAAGGCCCGTGTGTCTGCCCAATGTGGGACTCAGCTTCACGGCACCTCAGTCCTGCTGGATTTCAGGGTGGGGGAGTACCGAAAACCAAGGTGAGGACTTCGGCTGTTGGAATCCAAAAGAAACAATAATTCAAGAAAAAAATGCTCCATCTAGTACAAGTGGATTTTAATTATATTACAGTTCCTGCATTTGCAAATTTTTTTTTTTTTTTTTTTCGTTCAATACTTATTTTAGTTGAGTCGCTAAATAGTTTTTCGATCAGCCAGTCAGACATGAAACCCTTAGGTTCTTCTTGGTCTCACACTTCCAGGACCCTCGTCCAAAGTTCTGATGGAGGCTCAGGTGTCCATAATCGACAGAGAAACCTGCAACAGCCCGGCGGTGTACTCCGGGGCGATAACCAAGTCGATGATCTGCGCCGGCATGCTGGAGGGTGGCGTGGACGCGTGCCAGGTAACGGCGAGTCGTGTCGTCATTAAACATCCAGGGTTAGGACACTGTGCTTGTTATCGGAAGGTCGCCGGTTCCAGTCCCAGGGTCATCAGAGTAATGGGGTAAGTTGGATAAGTAAGTGTAAGCGAGCGCAGCAGTGTTCAGGGGGAGACCTTAACAGGGATGAAGCAGTTGCCACCTTGCAGGGTAGTTTAAGGCTCAGCAGGTTGGGATGCTGTACCTGTGATCAGCATGTTGTTGGTTCGAATCCCATTGTCGAGTGATTTCATTGTGCAGTTCCTGACTAAGATCCCAGTTGCTCCAGGCACTGTCTGGCCCTGGCCTTTTCTCAAAAAAGAAAATGAAGTATGTCCCTTTGGATAAAAAAAGTCCGCTACATCAGTGTTTCTAAAATCAGTCTTCGGAGACGTCCCAGACAATCTGTGTTTGCTCCCTCCTGAGTGCTGGGAGGGTGGACTCATGTGGATCATGTGGGGGTCCCTGAGGGCTGGTTTGAGAAATACTGTGCTAAATAAATAAAATGCAATGCAGGAAAACATCACGGGCACTCCTATTGAAAAGGAGTTGGCAGTCGTTCAGAAGCTGGCTGAGGGTAAGATCTCCCCTGTCCGGAGTTCATTACCTGAGAGAGCCATGTCACCATCTGTGTCCCTCAGGGTGACAGCGGGGGTCCCCTGGTGACCGAATATGCCTCCCTGTGGTGGCTGGTGGGAGACACCAGTTGGGGCATAGGCTGTGCCCTCAGGAACAAGCCTGGCGTCTACGGCAACGTGACCTTCTTCCTCAGTTGGATCTACGAGCAGATGCGGGTACGAGGGACCAATGTCCACAAGCTTAAGCTCGAAAAGCGTTAAACGTCATTAACATACATCAGTGTTTCACAGTCCTGTCCTTGGGGACCCACAGCAGGTCCATATTTATGCTCCCTCCCAGCTCTCTGCCAGACAGGCCCCATATTTTTGCTCCCTTCCAGTTGCCAACCAGGCGCTGAGAAGGAGCAAAAACACAGACTGTCTGTGGGTCCCCGAGGACCGGATTGGGAAACACTGCCATACATGATACCTATTATTATGCAATTGCTTACATACTTCTACAGCTTCAAATATGTATCATTTTACACGGCTGGGCATACTTGCATACTTTTGTTGAAGTAATACTATGTTTTGTAAGCCTGATAAGATGTAGAACAGTTAGACCAGTGTTTCTCATTGGGGACCCTAAGACAGTCCAAGTTTTTGCTCCCCCTCAGCTCCCAGCCAATCAGGAACATCAAATACCAGGTACTGGTCTGTTGGGAGCTGAAAGGGAGCGAAAATGGGAACTGTCTGGGGGGTCCCTGAGGACTAGGTGGAGAAACATGGAGTTAGACACCCACCTAGCAGTACAGGAGCTTGTTTATGGAGATGTTGGGACCAAATGCTCTTTCTGTGTCTGTTGCAGAATAATTAGTGCAAGCGTGGTGCTGAGGCAAACGGGCCGGGGAAGACTTTTCTTCTGAGTTTCTGAAGGATCTTCAGCCTGTTTCTCAGTTCAGTCCTTCATGACACTTTCTGAGACAATGCCTCTGCCAAGCCAAGAGCCGCCTTTACCTGTAAGCACCCAGGTGGACAGCAGAGGGTGCTAGTTCAGTCAACGCAAACCCCAACAGGCATAAGTGTATCTATAATGCAACAGTTTACGAAGATATTTGTTTATTTTCTAATGGGCACGTGTGAATTTGTGTCTTTGATCATATATCAGGAAAAGGTTAATTATAGAATTTTATAATTTTTTTTTTAAACAAAATGGTAATTTACATGCACAATCAGTTTGATATTCTTAACTGTACAATTCTCATGTGATCTAGATTAAAATACACTTGGATGCTCTTGTATAGATAAGACTAACTTTAAGCAGAGTTGTTTTTATAATAAAAAAAATGTATGATTGCATATGCATACTGAACTTCATCTTAATATGAAAACTGATGTATGTACATGGATGTAAACTTTATAAGGGGGACAATATACCAACAGGATGTTGGATATTTTTATTTAAAAGATCCAGAGTTGGTGATAAGATGTCATTTTTGCACAGGACATGATTATTTGCCGTATCTCTGGATGTAAAGGCGTAACTTTGGCTGGAACTTTGGGGGGGGGGGTTTAGGTCTCCACCCATTACGGGGGAAACATGATTATTGGGGGGGCTGTATTAGCTGGTTTTGATTTATTGGGGGGGGGGCTACAACCCCCCTGTAATTTACACCCATGTCTGGATGCCAGCCGTTGTAGGCGTCTGTTTCTTGGGTTATGTGGACCATCTGAAACTGAGAATTCACATTTCAGCATGGAGATCAAGATCTCAGCATGTAAGGATGTATGTCTACAAACATTTGTATGCCTTGTCCCACGTCAGAAGACGGCAAGAGGAGGACAACCAGATTTTCAGGGGTGGTACCTCTGAAGAACAACCTCTGGAGGTTCAACAAGCCAACCATCCAGGACATGCTGACCTGTAACAAAGCTGTGTGTGTGATGAATCAAACCAGCATCCAACTATGAAGTGGTCTACAGCAGTGGTCTACTCTCAGGCTCTTGGGAGGGAGCAGAAACGTGGACCACCTCAGGGATCCCCAAGGACTGGTTTGAGGAACACTGGTCTACAGAAACACATGGGAAGGATTGACAGCAGATTGAAGAATCAAGCCCTGTAGCGTGGAGGTGCGTCCTCACATACCATCTCCCTCTTCAGATGCCCTGGACTTCCTTTGTACCCAGAAGGACCCAGCTTGAGTGGAAAGAAATCTGGTCAATGAGGTTACGGCCGAGCAGCTTCATCTCCTTCTTGGCCTCGTGGTTCAGCCTGGTTGACAAGGAGACCAACTGTAACCATAAAGCTAACAGATCGTCAGTAAATAAGTCACAATGGATTCTCTCTCGTCGGGTTTTTAACCCTGGGGAACCCAGACCACCTTATTATAGGAAAAATGTCCATTGGCTAAAATGATCATACAGACCCAGTGAATTCAAAAACAGGTGTTTTGTAAAATTAATTTCAGAATTAATCAGGTCGTATCACTATGTCACAACTAGCTAAGTTTCTTAGTTTACTTTTAACCTTGATAAAGCAAGGAAGAAGTCCTTCATCAAGGAGAAGCAGGGAAGAGCCAGGCTGCTGTTTGCAAAAAATATGTATTTTTTACACAGAAACATACCCATAAACTGAGAAATGAGTGAAACTAAAAATTTTGCTTGGTGTCTTAATTTTTTACGGAGCTGCACGTTTGCAAATATTTTAGGATGAATGCCTTTGTTGAAAAATAAAAGATGGAATCCTTAGTCTGATATTTGGGGACACAATGGCTCACTTGGCGCAAGTCCTACCCCCCCATGACCCAACCCTGGTTTAAAATATGCAAAACTAGGGAAAGATGCTGTAGTAGTTTAGACAAACACTCATGTAAATTAGCTGAAGAAATGCATAAAGATTCACATACATCTACAGCCCAGTAGGGAACTAAAGGCATTTCTGTAGGGCTTGTCAGCGAAGAACACTATTTCTATGGAGAATCTGGTGAGATGATCTACCCCATGGAGACTCTACTGGAAGCTTATCTGAAGACCAGCTCTGCAGAATACTGCTTGTTTGGAGGACATGAGGCAGTGTCTGACTCACTTGCTGCTCCCTTCGTTGTCTGTAGCCAGCAGTAGCAGAGAACCAGGAGGAATCTCCTGCAGGTCTGGGAGTGATCTGCGAGGGTTCATGGTAAACGCTATTAGCGGCCTTCTCACTTCACCACTAGGAGGCGCCGTTTCTCGGGCACATCATGATACGCACCGTTCGATTTTGGTGGTCCTCAAAGAATTTACCACCAAAATACACCACTATGCATAGTAGTAATAACGATCTACAACAATCACATCATTAGAGCAGATTCTAGTAATTATCCTAAATATAACTGTTGTTTAGGTAACAGCTTAAATTCATGTACTTCACCTTTGTTCTTGAAGAGGATCGGTGATTTCGATTTAAAGGCTTGCAGGGGTTCTGATTGCCTTTCAGTGTCTCAGCAAGTATGAACAGTTTCTCCACTCACTTCTATTTTAATTAGATATTTTAATTTGAATACTACATACTGGCCAAGCCTTTTATTTTTTACTTTTTGTTTTTTCAAGGACAAAGGCAATGGAAACAATTCGTGTTCACTTTAAAAACTCTATAATAATACCAGAATTATGAAACTGGAAACGTTGAACTTCAATATCACAGACCCACTCTGCTAAACATATATATATAAACAAACTGTTACTGTATTGCTAATGGTTAATATTTGAGGAAGAGTCGTTAGACCATACTCTGTTTCTCTTCCTGTACTTCCTGTTTTTGGCGTGTTCAGTTCAGGCCGAATAAATAAAACCCCAATCGGAAAAAATGTTTACTCTGATCATACAGATCGCAGGGTAGCAAGGGTGCTTACTGCACAGGTTTACCCATGGCTGAAGTCAGCAAATGTTATCGTCGGTGACCGCCCCCCACCCCCCGCCTCCCTAGCTCGGCAAATTTTCAAATTTTGCATTTTATGCCCCCCAAACTCAGATAGCACAGGTACCTCTGACCTTGCTAAATCAGCTCTGCTGAGTTGGAAATTTACTAACAATATAAAAGCCCGCCACAACAAATTGACAGCCAAGTCTGATCCATGTCCCTCTGGTGTTCCAAATCCTGAATTACAACACATTTATTTTCCCCAAAGATCATATACCATCTAAAAAAATTAAAGTCTCTTTAAAATATCGTTTTCGTTTTAAAATGTATTTAGTTGTATAGTATGGAATCAGATTTCTGCCAGTATTATCAAGCAAAACTTTTTTGACATCAAGCAAAAATAAGACTTCGAGAAAAAAAAACTGAAGCAAAAGAAATGTCATCTTTTGACAATGTTTTCCTTTGTTTACGCTGCCCGCTTTCTCGCTTGCGCTCCCTGACTTTTTGCTTACAATTCTGATACAAACTTCTCGTGTGGGCGGGTTTTTTCAGGGACGCGTCCCCATTGGCCAATAAGTTTTTGACTGACAGGTCAGTGCCACGGACATTTTTAATTAACAGCGGGACTGGACATTCACTACCCACTAACTAATTTTTACTGGATCCGACAACAAGATTAACAAAGTGTAAATGTTGATGTTGTTTGTGCTGCACTATACATTTTATTGTGCAAAATTGAAGTTAAGCTTTGCTATGTAATTTAGCTTTTACCTAATTATAATTAATATTAGCTAACTTAATTGTTAACTTGCTTCAAAAAAAATATGAAACATTGAGAGCGAAATCAAAAGTTTTGAGACTATAGTCGAAATACAGTTTTGAGAAAAAAAAGTCGCTAAGTTAAACGGTATAGAAACCCGCCAGTGACATATCTGTAGGAGGTGAATAGTATTACATTACGATACCATACACTTGCCTCAGATTCAGCAAACGACATGATGGCTAACGTATGCAAAGAAACTATCCGCACAATTCAACATTAAACCTCTTTTTTAAAAATTTAATCTCAAAATGTTTTTTACATTTTGACCTCAAATTGTTTTATAATTTTTCCCCTTTCCCTGGTCATAAACAAGACACAGTATTTCTTTTATAAATGTCTAAAATACCTAGCCGATGAAATATCAGAAAGCATCTTACCTTTGACGGCTGCGATGTTCATTCCTTTCCTATATATAGGCTAGTTAGACTTGGCTGCACCGATTATCCTGGACGATGGTGATCGATGCGCATCAGCTCAAAGGAACGGAGATCCTTTATAAAGCTGATTACACCACGACAGAGTCCCTAAACCGGTCACTTAATATGCATTAAAGATTACAGAAACGATGCGCCTAATTCAGGGAAGTTTCGAATGAGATTCTTCATATGAATAGCATAAACGAAACAACTCGAAATATAAAACGTTTTCCTAATAGGCTATTCCCAAAATTATGAAAACTAATCAGCCATTATATGGCCCAATGAAACAACCGATAAAACCTACAGTTTAAAAAGTAATAACTGCAATTACCAAGCAAGGCAAGTTGAAGCAAATTCTAATTTGGACAGAAGTGGAACGGTCATGTGCAGAAAATACAAATCCAAACCAAGGTTTTGTTTCAACCAGCCAGCTGAGTACTCTGTGACTCTGACTGTTTATGCTCAGCTAGGTGGTTGACCTGGGGATGGCTGATATTGGCTGGAGTTCAGCATCCTGGTGACCTGGTGGAAGGAACTGTCCCAGAGCCTCCTGATCCTGCTCTTGGTGCTGCGGTACCATCGGCCTGATGTAGGCGGCCTGCAGGGGGCGGTAGCAGGGCGAGCAGAGCGTGGCTGAGGTGCCTGGGCTCCCTTCACAGTGATGTTGGGGCTGTTTGCGGCCACGCAGTCATGGGTGTACAGGGAGTCCAGGAGAGGACTCAGTACACATCCCTGGGGGGCCGATCTGACAGGAAGTCCAGGATCCCGCTGCATCGTCCGTGTATCTGTTCTGGCGATAGGCAAACCATTTAAGTAAGAGTTTTATTGCCTTGTAACTACTCTATACGGTTTGCAAATTACCCCAAATGCCTTTGATGTAGCTAATTTTACGTTTATGATGGAATAATATGGGTCCGCTGTAAGATTTCTTGACGTTAGATTTCTCATAAAAACAGCAAACCCATGGTTCTGACATGTCACTTTGTCATTTACTTCACCAACGAGTGTCTCTCAGTTGCTGTTTTAACATTGTCATAGCTGTATTAATAACTAGTATTACCCTGGGTGAGTTAGCTGAGCGATGCATAGCCAATCTGACACTAAGGTTGATTAAAACAAGCTTTTAAATGGGTGTTACATGGTGACCCATGGCAGGGTTTGTTAAGACCTCGCAGTTTGTTCTACAGAACTGTCAATGACTGCTGGCGCCCCTCCTAGGTTATTCCCGGTATTGCAGCTAGGATAAGGCCCCAAACCCCTGAGACCCTGCACATAAAAAGCAGGTATGGAAAGCGGTTGGATGGGTGGAAATCCTTTACACACGCTTTTTGGTGATACACACCCTGCCGTTTAATTGCAAACTGTCGTACGTACGATATGTATACGACCACACAAGCGACAGCTGCAGGTGTCCCTCCTGTACTGGCTAGCTCTACAGGAAAGGCAGGATTGCAGGAAATTTATAGGAACTGCAGACTGAGCCACTGGACCCCTTCTGTAATGTGCCAGTGTGTGCCTTGACTCCAAGGAGCTCATTTATTGCAGCCTTTGTACTTAGATACAGTGCAATTAATAATAGATAATAATAGATAAGTATCAAAATAATGCAATATTATAGGTCCGTTTGCGAAATCGTTTTCTTTTGGAAACTGACACAGATGGCTGATGTACTTTACTGACTAACATTTACCACCATTTAATTTAGGCCTGGATTTAATAAAACAAATACTGTATGTTTTTCAGGTACCCTGTCCACCACTGAGTATAGTATAGTATAGTATAGTATAGTATAGTATAGTATAGTACAGTACTATAACACAAGTGGTAATGCCACGTGCTGCTTAATAAGGGGCACATAAGCCTAATTGATAAGTGGTGTCAATGGCCGCCTGCACAAGTACAGTAATTGAATTATTAAACACATGATTTGAAGTCGGTGACGCCCTATCGATGAAAGAATGTCATACAAATCACGAAAAGGGCTCGCAAGTATCAGTACCATCAGAGTTACTGTTCCGGGCGATCTGACTCTGTTTTCGGCGCTATCTAATCGCCCGTCCCCGATCTCTCGACGCTAATTGCCGCTCTGAGACTGTAAGCGCAGCTGCCAATTAGCGGACTCAAGCCCTTCGGCTGCACCGGCGCTTGCTCCCCGGGTTAATGAGCGGTGTAATGAGGGAATGGTGTGGAAAACGGCTGCTGGTACGAGCCCTTTCTCTGTATGGCGCCTCGATGGCGGAGCGGCGCGTGTGCATAAGTGGCTTGGCCAGAAATTTTAAAATGGATAGACTTCTTTGAAATAAGGTGAGGCGCTATTTTCTACGGTCAGATTTCACACTGAATAGTTATTACCCCCCTTCTACAAGCATTTAAATTATTTTATTCATTTACAAAATCTCCAACATATAATAAAATAACTGCATGACTCAGTTCTCAACAATTAATTTTCTTCTCAAAATTAACGTCAATAATTGGTTCAATTATATATTAGACTGTAATGTATGATGATTTGATTTGAGACGGACAGACAGAGACAGAAAGACTGGCCGCGTGTGCGCAGTGGAAAGGAATCGGTCGCCTGAACTGATGAAGACACTATTGGTAAAGAGGAGGAACTGATACCGGTATAAAAAATATTAGTTGGATTTTTAGATGTAACTGACGAGCAAAGCTTAT
The DNA here is from genome assembly GCA_026776665.1 of Gnathonemus longibarbis. Taxonomy (NCBI): domain Eukaryota; kingdom Metazoa; phylum Chordata; class Actinopteri; order Osteoglossiformes; family Mormyridae; genus Gnathonemus; species Gnathonemus longibarbis. Next base: position 3,373,902 of record JAODJV010000062.1, on the reverse strand, counting down.
ATGTTCATATGTCGGACTAAACTTAAAAATACTGTGAATTAGCCTGCGATGTTTGTACGACAGACAGGAATATCTTTTTATTATCTTACCTGTATTACGTTGCATGCCCAATACGTAATTTTTAAATAGCTCATTATGTACGACACACAATACAACTCTTTTGATTGGACGGGCCAGCTGTCAATCTGGACGGCACTGCTCTACCCAGGCCCTAATTTGGCTTCGAGTGCAAAGGCTGAGCGCCAGTGAGCCGGCGGGTTGCACAGGCGTATTGTGTACTGACAGGTACTGGCCGTAGCAGAAACCATGACGATGTGTTTTATGTCTGAAGCCGGGGCTTGCTTGTGTTTTTTTTTTGTATTTTCAAGTGCTAGAAATGGACACGTAAGTGTCTATTTATGTTTACATGATGGGAGTTTATGCATAATGCATAATGCTCCGTGACTGTATTATACGGTTTATGGTCAGAGGATGTTCACTACGTATCGTGCTTGGTACTAACTGTAACTGCGTGAAATAACAATCTTTTTATACTGTTTTTAAAACCATTGAACCGAGGCCATGGATATGTATTGTATTCAAAAACCCAGTAGATAGATATACTTCATTGCTCCCACGGATAAATTCCTTAAAACACACACACGCGCGCGCGCGCGCGAGAGACAACATTAAGACATAAAGTAGGTTGTTAATTCACTGTTATGCTCCATATATCTTTCCGTAAACATGTTTACATACCTAATGAACAGGTGAGAATTAAACACTTGGATCTATTCGAATAATTACATTAGTATTAATTGTTTAGGTCACTTTTCCACCATGCCGCCTGCCGGCCTTCAGTGGTACTGCAGATCCCGAATGTGTGTATTTGTGAAGCACAGTCGACTGTCAGCAGACCACATAACTACGGCATTTTATATTTCCACATTGTACTACTATGCTCTATCCTTATTCTGAAATTATATATTTGATAAAAGGCTTTCTATTGTAAAAAATATATATAAAAAGGATGCATAAATGTGGCATGTTTATGCATGCTGACAGATTTGTAAAGTAATATTCTTATAGGTGATAAAGACGTGCCCCCAGTCACAGGGCTGTACTCTGGGCAGCGTGTGCTCGCATCCATTTGCGAGTCCCAAAGCATCCAGCTTCTGCAGCCTGCCTGTGTGTTACTTGCAGACCGTGTGTGTTTTGGCCCGGGGCTGAGATAAAAGGTGCTTAGATGCTGCAGCCAATCAGGTCGGGCAGCTTGTTACCAGGCAGTTCTGAGGGTGCGGAGTTGCTGTACGGTTTGGAGGCCGGCTTTCTGGCCAGTTGTGGGATTGCGAGGCCGATTTTTGTGGGTCTCGCTGACAGTCGGGTACCATAGAACCAGCTGCTGGTCCTGTGAGAAGGTTAGTATGATTAGTTTGAGATGATGCATCGGGGTTTCCAGGCAGGGCCTGCCAAAGTGCACTAAGCAGCTGCTGGGAACATAGTGGCCACCAGGGGGCACCCCCATCTGATCAGCCTGGGCAAGAAGGAGACAAATGGTGACTAGGTTAATCAAAATTTGTTTAGGGCCCTGGAAAGGGTTTGGCTGGCCACCGTATTAGAAAAGGGTGGGATGTGTGTATATTCAGTGTTCCAGCTGTCAGGACATCAGTGAATTTCCCAGCTCACCCTTCGACTTCACCGAGATCCAGCATCTTCATTGGGGCGGGACTCTGTCTCCTTGGAAAGTTCCGCAAGTTGTAAGATTTTATTGTCACGCATGCTCCGAGGAGGGGGCGGCATGGTAGTGCAGTGGTTAGCACTGTTGCCTCACACCTCTGGGACCCGGGTTCGAGTCTCCGCCTAGGTCACATGTGTGTGGAGTTTGCATGTTCTCCCCGTGCCGTCGTGGGGTTTCCTCCGGGTATTCCGGTTTCCCCCCACAGTCCAAAGACATGCTGAGGCTGATTGGAGTTCCTAAATTGCCCATAGGTGTGCATGTG
>JAODJV010000062.1:3328090-3342412 GCA_026776665.1 Gnathonemus longibarbis | reverse complement strand
GCGGGGGCAAAAGCCAGCCCCCCCCCCCCCCCCCACGATGCACCAGGAGCCAAGGCGTGTAGAAGACCTCGCTTCTGCTTCTTCAGGATGGAGCCCCTGGTACCCCCTCTACCCGGCAGCACTGAGCTTAGCAGCGGGGAAGAAAAAAAGAGGGAAAAAAAACTTGGGCGAAGAAAAATCAATAGCCGAGTGCATTAATCATGCGAGCAGCTGACAGGGGGAATTATGGGAGCTCGGGCTGCAGTTGTGGGAACGGCTTGAGAACACCGTGAAGCAGCGGTGAAGGTGTGGTGATGCGGGCCACTGAGGAGAATCTCCGGCGAATGGGTTCACAGCGAGAGGTAGAAGCCGCTGTCAACGTCATCGCGCACCGTGAAGAGACCGACGGGCTGAGGACCACGTGAGTGAAGGTGCGGCGGATGGCCGTGCGGGCCTGATGATGGGGGGTAGGAGGGCATCCTGGGAAAAAATCATAGTAATAAACCTGCTCTACCAAGTGAGGTTGCAGCGTGTAGCAATTACACACTGCCACTGTTCTGTTGCTGTAACGAAAAGCGTAAGTGTTTACTGATGGGGAGGTGTGTTACGTATCCATTACTGGCGGAAGGGGCTCTTTGGCATGTTGCAGCCCTGCACATCCTCTTGGGGGCGCAAACTGGCTGGTGAATCACGGAGCGGCAGGCCCCAGGAATCAGGCCAGGTCCCGTAACCAGGACAGACGTCACAGGGTGACATTCCCGGTCTCCCCCTGCGAGAAACTTTCTGCTTTTCGTCCCCGTCCGGCTGCCGAGGGGACCGGTTTCGGCCGAAGTGACAGGCGTGTGCCCGCGTTCGTACGGCTGCGTGTCTATCTTCAGCAGCCCGCCACGTTTCTACAGCAGCGATCCTGCTTCCAGGCTTTGCTTAAATATTTAAACCACATGTTTTGATTAATTTGTTATACTTCGCTAATTAGATACATATATATATGTGTATTGTTCAAGCACTTTGTGTACTTTAGCATTTAATATAAATACCTATCATATGCTTTAGCACTGTAGCTTTGGACCCTCTTCTACCATTCAGGGGATTAGACAGGCTGTTCACTCAGCACACAGCCTCTGTCCTGTATCTGCTATTCTCAGTGCTCCCCAAGAATGCATTCATTCTATTGGCTCCTCTGGATTTCTGAGCTACGCGCCGACAGCCAATCAGTAAGTCCGCTTCTGGGGGCAGAGGCGGGGCTATCTGCCACTTGCCTCGGCACGTTCTGCCTTGAGAAGGGCTGGATAGAAACGGAACAGGAAAATGTAATGTCATGGGAAGACCGGGGTGACCTAGGTGAGCCCCGATTCTTCCCCTGCAAAGGCCTCACGGGGATGGATCACGCGTTCGCAGCGCTACAGTGTGGAATTTATGAAATGCCAGCAGTTGCTAACCGCTAGCTCCCCGTAACACCTGCTGTGAAATATGACAGTCAGGTTTTATAGTGCCGCTAATTTTCCCGCTGTTTTCGCTCACAGTCTTCACACCCCATTCACGCTCCTGCTTCTGCGGTTTTTTTTCCCCCCCCCCACTGATGTTTTTCAGTTTCTCTCCCCTTGACCTTGAAGGTTCATTTTCAAGGTCATTGTACAGATGAATGAGGCTGGTGCAGTATATGGGTAATTGCCTGTAGATTTTTGTGTTTCTGAAGATTTGGTGAAGAGAAGGAGCGTGGGCAGTGCATTGGGGGGTGGATCTGTCCCAAAAACATCAGTCAAACATTAATTCCTTTGAAGGATAATAGTGATGTTTGAGTTGCTGTATTTTATATGATATTATGTCAGCTTCATCAATTTTTTTTACCCCCTCACAGTCTGGGGTGTGTCCCACCTCCCCTGCATTTGGAAATAGGTGGAGCTCTTGGTTTGTGTCATTTTAACTGGATCATTCACTCTGATTCTGCACAGTGTGGAAACCTGACCTTTCGCTGCTGGCTCTGCGGCTGGTGAAGCCCTGCCCAGGAATCTATATGGCCAATCAGAGCTGGCCCTGAGGCTGCTGAAGGCCCGGGCAGAATCCCACACAGCCAATCAGAGAGGGCCCCACGGCTGCCGAAGGACCGGCCAGAATCCCACACAGCCAATCAGAGAGGGCCCTACGGCTGCCCATTCTTATTGGTGGTGTGCAGCCGTCATCCCTCCTTTGGTGGGGGAAGATATAGAGAGAGGGAGAGGGATTATGACAAAGAGGGAGGGGATATGGGAGGCTGGGGGGTGGGAGAGAATGATGGGATGAGGGGGGTCCTCTTTTATGGACCTGTGTGTAAGGCTTGGTTTTGGGGAGAGCCCTGCCTCAGTGCTCCTCTGGGACCACTCCTCAAGGCAATGGCATCGCCGTGGTTACAGTTCCCACGACGGCATCGTCATCAGCAGCACACTAATCTCTGCAAGCAGTTACGGCCACTCTCCCCGAACAGGGGGGGGTTAATGCACTCCCCGGACCAGAGATCCGTCTTTACGGCCGCTCCGAGATGAGAGGCGGAGAAGAAGGGGAACTCCACATTGATTTTCTTCTGTGCCTTTCAACTCTACTTTTTGTTGCCGTGGAAACCGAGTTATGTTCACATGCCTCTCAGGGCAAGAGTAATTGTTATCTTTTTTTTTTCCTCAAAGGGGAATTGCACGTGTAAATGGGTCACCCACAGATCAGGTAATAAACATCCTGTACAGCTGCTTCCCACTCCTGATGCTCGGCGCGTGTTCGGACGAGAGCTGGTCTGCCGGTTCCGTACCAGCCATTCTGACCGTCTTTCACTGGAGTCCAGGTTCGCCCTTTTGGGGGGTCCAGGCCGTGAAAAAGTCTCTGGATCGGCGTGGAGGTGCGGGAACGTGAGCCAGCTGCCTCTGTGGTGACCCACAATTGTGGCATTTTCACCAAGGTTCCTCAGCCAGGAACAATGGTGCCTTCTGACCTTGATGATTCTAGAAACTGCAGAAAAGCAGCACACTGCTGTTTGCTGTCACTAATATGAGGATCACTGCTGTGATCTCTAGACGTTATTGTATTAATACCCTAAAACAGAATCTCTGAACTGCAGCATCAAGCAGTCCATCCCAGCTCCCAACACATCTGTACCAGTGATTCAGTGTTCTTGTTTGGCTGGGAGCTGAGAGAGAAAACAAAAACATGGACTGTCTGGGGGGGTCCCTGCGGACCGGATCGGGAAACACTGCCCTAAAACACACGCTCCCAGTGACACACAGGGGTGTTTTTCCACACATCCACGTCGATGTCACATGACTATTTGGGACTTGATGTTTGGTCACTGATTTAGCATTTGACCTGAGACTTCCATCCATTTCCTGCAATCAGTTATCCTATTCGATGTCACTGGGGGTCCAGAGCCTATGGGTGCAAAGGAGGGAAGAACCCAGGATGGGGCACCAGCCCATCGCAGGGCACACTCACCTTTGGTAACTCCAATTCACCTCAGCATGGGGGGCTGTGGGGGGGACACCGAGTATCTGGAGGAAGCCCCACGACAACATGGGGAGAACATGCAAACTCCACATACATGCAAACCATGGCGGAGACTGTGAGGCGACAGTTTTAAACACCCCTGTGCTTTGTCTAGGGTGGTCAGGTCAAGGTCACATGCCGAAGGTGTCAGTGAACAACCCCCCCCCCAGCTGCATTCATGCTGCATTTCATTTACCTCAGAGTTTGTTCACTTACATTTATCCCAGACTACCTTAAGTCTACCTTAAAAGTTATCTGGCTAAACAAGAAATCCTGCTTTCTGAAACTGGCCCCAGTTCTAGCCTGGTTAATTGTTAGCCACTGTTAGCAATTCAGTTGATAGCGACACTTTACGCTGTATTTTGAGACACATCCACAGATAGCGATAGGACAGTACTGTGCATATGACTGTGTTTTAATGAGCCACAAATAAGACACAAGTGCTAATAGACCGTACATCACTACACCTTCCACTTCTGTTTATGCAGGATGCAGATCTTAAATTCTGAGGTTGCGGTTGCAGAGGTTCCTCCGACTTTTCAAGGCAGAATTCCAGTTGAAATTTCTGACTAGGAGCTCAGAAATCCTGACTTCCCAGTCGGATGGAACGCGACGTTAAAGCCCCCTTCTTGCACACAGCTCATGGAGGGTGTTTGTCAAGGTGCAGAGTGGAGTCTGTGGGGGTAGCAGCTGCCGTCCTCTAGCTACACCCACTCTCCACGGTTTCTGAGACAGAGCCGTGAGCTTCATGCGGGTACGACCCCCCCCCCTCCCCTGCCCCTCAGGATTTTCATAATCCAGGCTAATCCACAGACAGAATTCCTAAAATAGTAGGCAGATACTCCAAGGGGACATTTCCAGAGACTGCAGGTCTTTTGGCCTTAGACGTTTTTCCCTTTGATTACCTGCTTTTTCACAAAATTCTGATAGAATAATAACAGAAAAAAAACAAAAATGAAAGGAATGAAGCCAGTGTAGAAAATGGATGGATGGATGATCTGTCACTTTTGGCTGTTGTTTTTGCTGCTGAACTTCATATCTAAACGTTTCAAGAAGCAAGATATATTTTCTCTTAGATGTTATGGATTTAGATAAGCCCCACCCAGTTAAGAATCAGTCTAAAATTAATGAAGTATTTTGATCAGATGAGTTTAAAATGAGTGTGGGACAATAAACGGAATGATAAATGAGGATGAACATCAGAACCAGCCACAGACGGACGGGGTCACAGAACCCAGAGAGCACAGCCTAAATATCAGAACCGGCCGCATACAGACCGGGTCACAGAACCCAGAGAGCACAGCCTAAATATCAGAACCAGCCCCAGACGGACTGGGTCACAGCACCCAGAGAGCACAGCCTAAATATCAGAACCGGCCCCAGACGGACTGGGTCACAGCACCCAGAGAGCACAGCCTAAATATCAGAACCGGCCCCAGACGGACTGGGTCACAGCACTCTGACAGCATAGAACCAGAGGTGTTGGCGTAGTTACAGAGATGTGCCTCTTTGCAGCATTTGTCTGCTGTCCTGCTCCTGTGATGAAGACCCATCTTGGCAGTTGGGTCGTCTCCCCCAAGCTCTGCTTATGCTCCATGTCGTCCTGACCCAGAGTGAGTCTTTTTCTGGAGATAGAAATGCTCATAGACTCACGGCCTCCTTTGGTCTCCTGGGGAGAAACCAACGAGGGCGGCTCTATCTTCCGGTCCTGGCCTGCTTCTGTCTGCTCTGCAGCGGGGACATTAATTGTCCCATCCCCAAAAAATGTTCCTGGAATTACGGAGTGTGACAGACATGGGGGCTTGGGAGTCCCGGCGTTTCAGAGTGCGCTTAAAGGCAACAGCAGGAGGAAAAGACAGGGGAAAGGAGCGTAAATGTGTCCTCCAGCAAATCTGTGTGCTGGAGTCAACGTGGTGTCCTCTATGTGCGGAATGTTCCAGAAACACCTGCCCTATTTTCACATGGGTGTGGAGCTATCTGGGTTTCAGGTTTTAAGCGAAGGATGCAGAAGCATCCAGCATCCAGAGAATGCAGCGAGCAGTGACTTATACAGTGATGAGACGCATTTACAGTTTCGGTTGTTAATTCCTGTGCTTCACAGACAGTTTGTTCATTTGATTCACCAACAGTTCATTAAATCCTCCTGGATCACAGCCAGTTTGCTAATTCCTTGTGGCTCACGGACAGTTTGCTAATTTCCCATGGCTCACAGACAGTTTGCTAATTCCTCATAGCTCATGGACAGTTTGCTAATTCCCCGTGGCTCACAGACAGTTTGCTACTTCCTTGTGGCTCACGGACAGTTTGCTAATTTCCCGTGGCTCACAGACAGTTTGCCAATTCCTCGTGGGTCACGGACAGTTTCATAATTCCCAGTGGCGTTCAGTTTGATAATTCCCAATGGCTCACCTTTTCTTAATTCCATGTGGCTGACAGACAGTTTGCTAATTCCCTGTGGCTCACAGACAGTGTGCTAATTCCCTGTGACTTACAGACGGTTTGATAATTCCATGTGGCTCACAGACAGTTTGCTAATTCCCTGTGACTCACAGACGGTTTGCTAATTCCCTGTGACTCACAGACAGTTTGCTAATTCCTCGTGGCACGCAAACAATTTGTTACTACTCATGGCTCACAGATAGTCTGCTAATTCCCTGTGGTTCACAGACACTCTGTTAATTCCCTGTAGCTCACAGATGGTAGGTTAATTTCTGATGAATGTGACTCCTCCATCTCCATGCAGGGCTGCCAGCTCTCACGCATCTGGCATGACACTCACGCTCACACAAGAAATCTTACGGCAAATCTATATTATTCCATTATAAACCTAATATTAGCTACACCCATAGCTTTGGGGTACTTTGTTAATCCTACAGCCGATTTACAAGGTAATAAAACTCTTAAATACATATAAATGCATTCTATGTCCCTGAACATGGAATTGTGGAGCCACCAGGGCTGCAAGTGGGGGGAGGGCACCCCAGGTAAGCCAGAGACCCCTCATTTGATAGTATCATGCCGCATTATTAAACATTTTCGGTGCTTTTTCACGGTGCCCTTATCTTCATATGTCACCACACACCAACCCAGGGACTGACTGGATGGCCCCCTGTCACACAATAACTTTCAAGAGCTGGAGAACCTGTCTGCCAGTCTGTTGCTATCACCGGCTAGCGATCAGACTGCAGCCGCTGAGAGCCCGCCCACTTCACAAGCCTCGAATCACGTTCCTGCCGAAGCGCGACTGAGTCGATCCATCGACCTGGCAGCCGGTGCAGTCGCCGGCAGCTTGGCGTGAAGAAATGAGCTCCACGTGGGTCTGTGTCAGAGCCCGGTCGCCATGTTCCGCCGGGATGGCAATTCTCCTACGAGCGCGTCTTCCGAGTGCCAGTGTAGAATTACATCCAGCACCATTCTGCGTTCTGGAGGCCCATCCAGGAGCAATCACAGCAGGATAGGGATCTGCGCCTTTGTCCAGAAGGTTGTGGGTTTGAGCACATGTGACAGACAGGAATTAATATGGCCTGCAGCTCTGAGCTGAATACGGCCCTCTGGCATCTGTGGTTATTTAAGCAACAGCAAATTCAACAGCAAGTTCAGTCCAACCTCACCTCAGGACAGTAACATTCACATGCTAAAATGTCCTGGAGAAAATATGCCTAAACTTGCCCCTAACTGTTGTTCTCTGGAGAAAAAAAAGATGCTTCATCAAATTAAATAAATTAAGGTAAGTTTAGGGTTCAGCTTAGACTAAGTATACAAACGGCTGTAGTTGGCGGTTAGTGTGGTGTGTCCTTAAATGAAACACAGGGTAAAGGCCGGTCCCCATTGCACCTGTCATCTCTGGGTCTGGCATTGGGGGAGGGGGGGTTCTCTCCTGCAGGCGCACGTCAATGGCCTTGGGCTGTCGAGTGCTTTTTATTCTCTGTTGTGGTTCCTGCTGTGAGTTTCATAAAAGCCACATTGTAAAAACGTGTGTTTGTTCACCTGCCGCTCTGACTCACTTGCGGGGGGGGGGAGCAGGGAGTTCAGAGGCCCCCAGATGAACTGTGTCTCCCAGGTCCGTCATGTCTGATTGGTCCTGGCTGGCCGCGTAACCTGATATCGGCGTCGGTCGCTGCATGTGGCTGTCCCTTTCATGCCGTGTTTCGACAGTTCGTCCGGCCAGGCTCCTTCCTCCTCACCCCCTTTCCCTCGTGGTGACGTTGCTCTACTGTAAATAGCCGGCGGGCCTGTTACCATGGGCGACAGCGCCGGCACCTCTGCGAGCTGAATGGACCGTATTCAGCGCTTTGTGTATCAGCTCAGTCCATTCAGTCAAACAGCTACAGTACGTCACCCGTATATCTCATGAGCCCCGCGGCTAACTCTGTGCCCCTTAAGGTCCAGTGTGCTCTTGGGGGATTTGACCCCACACTGTCTGGGCTTAAACAGCTGGGGGGCATTAATTATCGCTCTCAGAAAAGGTGTCACCTTGTGTCCATGTTAACTATCAAGCACCAGCCTTTGTCTCGTTCATTGTTTTCTTCGGTTCTGTGGATCAATGCGAGACCTTCTGTGTGAGTTCTTGGCTGAGGATTTGGGCTCTAATCTCCCAGTGTGGCACCATCCCAGCCCCCTCCTGCTGAATACTCCATTCGTTACCTGGAATGAGTGCCCTGTGTCACAGGGCCTGATAACAAGACTTTGGTATGATCTCGGTCGTCTCAGGTTCTCTCTCCTTATGGCTCATTATTTGTTCTCATTCTGATTCAAAGCTCAGATCTTCAGTTCCTGCTGCTGCAGGTCTTCTGACTGCCTGAGAAAGCAGGACATGTTTGACAGGATCAAACGTTACAGAACATAACCTAGAATCGGTCGTCTTGGGACCCTAAGGTTGCTGAAGGCAAATTTTCAGGAATACTCATTAATAATTCAATTGGAGAATGGTGCACAGTACTCATAAAGGACTGGTGCTCAGGGTGACTTGACAGAAGTATTCATAAATACTCACAAAGGGCTGGTGCTTAGGGTGAATTGACAGATGTATTTATAAATGAGTACTCACGTAGGACTGCTGCTGACGGTGACTTAGATGTATTTATAAATCAGTACTAACATAGGACTGGTGCTCAGGGTGACTTAACAGACGTATTTATAAATGAGTACTTACATGGGACTGGTGTTCAAGGCGACTTGACAGGTGTATTTATAACTGAGTACTCACAAGGGATTGGTGCTCAGGATAACTTGAGAGAGGTATTTATAAATGAGTACTCACATGAGACTGATGCTCAGGGTGGTTTTACAGAGGTATTTATAAATTCTGGCTAAATGGAAGTGACGGTTACAGGTCTCCCTACATGAGTGAATACTGTGGTGCCTCAGGGCATGAGCAGATGGGAGTGTCAAGTGAACCTCCGCCCCACCCCCCCCCCCCAACAATTCCCCATTTACCAACCAGTCTGTTAATGTGTCACCTGTCCTGCCGGCGGGATTCGTAACACCATATGTCACGCTGACATGAGAGTCTCACACGTGATGCTGATGACAGCCTTTCCTCAGTGGGGGGGCAAGTGTAGCGTACCCCCCCCCCCATCTTGCCCTCATGGCATGGTAAATTGGCTCTCTGCCCACGGCGGCGGTGTGCCAGCTGGTCGTTATCCCCCATGTCAGCCGTGATGCTTGGCTCCTCTGCTGGTGCCCATGACGCGCTGGGGAACCCCCCCATGAGTGGCTGGAAGGGGGGGGTTGCCCACACATCACCTGTTCCTCTGATGGTATTTTTGAACCTCATTCCCATATCTCCTGCAATGGGCTCTGAGATTACCCACAATGCTTTCATTCACAAATACCTTCAGATCATTTTGACATATTGCCGACTAATGAATTCAGGATAACTCAGTCCTCTCATTGCCGTGTCCTCCGTGTGTACGATGTCCTCTCATTGCCGTGTCCTCCGTGTGTACGATGTCCTCTCATTGCTGTGTCCTCTATGTATATGATGTCCTCTCATTGCTGTGTCCTCTATGTCCTACTTTCCTCAGTCTCCCTCTCTGCTCAGAGCTTCCAGGACTCAGATGTAATTTACATGGGAATAAGGTGTTTAAACAGACAAATGGGTCAGACATGCTGCCCAACCCCCCCTTCTACCCTCCACCCCCCGTCCTCTGGGAGTCGTTAGCTTTGAAAAGGGCAGCTTCTCACATGTTTTGTGTACAGGCAGAAAGACAGACAGCTCGCCACCTTTTCTTCACCTTTTCTTGACTGTGTCTTCCTAGATTCATGCATGTTTTGCATGTCAATATAAGCATGTGCTCATTTGGTCTTTTTCTGGGTCTTTTGTTAGTTGGACATTTGTCAACTACTGATAGACATTCATTTGAGGTTTTTATTTTTTTTTACAGGAAATCAGTGCAACCTTGAATGATGGAGGATTGAATTGGTAAATCTAGTGCAGAGGCGATGACAACTTGGTAGAAGGTCATCCATACAGCAGGGGGCAGCATCTTGCTTTTGGTCACCTAGTTCGGAATAGAAAATGCAATTAAAAGCAATTTAGGGAAATAAAAGCAAAATAGTGCTTTTACGCTTTTAAAGGCCACATTGAGTAAATGTTGATTGTCACGCCCTGAGGGGTGGGGAGTGTGCAATGGCAGAAAACGGACTCTCTACCCCTCTTGTACTATAAGAGTCCACTTGTAAACCAGGCTTTGCGAATTATTGTCAGATCCGTACTGAGCAGTTCTCTTACTCAGTCTTCTGTCTAGCCTATGTCTCAACTCTGCTTGCCACTGCCCTTCCTGTTCCTGCCCTGCCTTTCCTGATCCTGCCTGTTTCTGCTCTGCCTGTCCTGATCCTGCCTGTTTCTGCTCTGCCTGCCCTGATCCTGCCTGTTCCTGTTCTGCCTGCCCTGATCCTGCATGTTCCTGCTCTGCCTGCCCTGATCCTGCCTCTTCCTGCCCGCTCTAATAATGCTTGTTCCTGCTCTGCCCGTCCTGATCCTTCCTGTTTCTGCTATGCCTGTCCTGATCCTGCCTCTTCCTGCCCTGCTCGCCCTGATCCTGCCTGCTCCTGCCTCGTCTGCCCATTCTATCTGGTGTTCCTGTTCCCGGTCTCGTATCTACTCGTCGAATGGATTCCCCTTGGCTACGGATCATTCCTGACCTTCTCCCTCGACTATGTTTCTGCCCTTGCGATTTGGATCTGGTTGTTTAGGCTCCCAAATAAAGCCATCAGTGTCCTGCATTGAGGTCCCCTATCATCGCTAGTCTTCCGCTGTAACATATATTTGTGCTGTTTTCTCAGGAAATCGAGCTCAGTGCAATTAAGAAAAAGGTAATCCAGTACTTAGATGAGCATACTTGAAGGATTTTGAACAACAGCCTTTTTTTGACGAAAGATCACCTTAATACATAAGGTTTGATACAGTCAAGCAGAGTTTTTTTGTATATAGCTTTACTTGAATTTCAGACAGGCACTTAATAAATGCACGGTCTTTTATTCATTTTGATTGGGGGGGGGGGGGTCAATCGTAAAATCATGCCACAGTAATGTCAGTTAAACGATGGATACCTAACCTCCAGCCTGCAGCTGTAAGCACTGCATTTTTTTTTTTTTAAATCCGCCATGATCTGTCACCTCACTAGCTCCTCTGGGCTTGGTTTCCCCATCCCGTGTGTGCTTTTAGGGTACTCCCTGAGCAGTACCACTGCCTGTGCTTCAGAGACAGGCTGATTCTGAAGGATGGGGGACTGACGGCGGCCAGGACAGCAGGGCGGCGCTGTCAGCAGGGGCCCCGACAGCTGGCGGGCGCCGCACTCAGTCCCTGTGCCTCTTCAAAGCTCGGCTGTTTGTCTTTCCTGTTTCTCCTGTCAGGAGAGACGCTCCCCGTCTCCTGTAGCCTGCCCTGATCCATCTTTTATCCCCCAGTGAAGAACATGTCGCCCCCCCCCCCTTTGCTCCCCCAGTCATGGTGTCACTCTGCTGGTTGCCATAGTAACCATCTCACCTCCCCTCTCCAGTCAGGCCTAATGAGAAGGTTGTGCCTGTGGGAGGGCAGTGGACACACACAAACACACACACACAGACACAGACACATAGACACACACAAACACACACACACCTGCACATACGCATGCAAACATAGACCCACACACAGCCACATGTGATCCCCGTAATTACTGACCAAACAAAAAGTTTTGTTAACAGATGAAATTTGATGAAATTGGGCACCTGATCATGACCACAAATGTGTATCCCTAATGCCACTGCGTCCATTCACTGGGTCCCTAATGCCACTGCATCCATTCACTGTATCCCTAATGCCACTGCGTCCATTCACTGTATCCCTAATGCCACTGCATCCATTCACTGTATCCCTAATGCAACTGCATCCATTCACTGGATCCCTAATGCCACTGCATCCATTCACTGTATCCCTAATGCCACTGCATCCATTCACTGGATCCCTAATGCCACTGCATCCATTCACTGTATCCCTAATGCCACTGCATCCATTCACTGGATCCCTAATGCCACTGCATCCATTCACTGTATCCCTAATGCTACAGCATCTGTTTACATATTCTTTCTTTCATTCAGTCTAATATGGGTTCATTCATGGAATAGGAGCTTTTAGCACATAAGTGACTGTGTTGCTGTATGAACAAGGGTAGTGGGAGGAGAGGAAAGTGAGGGAGTGAGAGAGTGAGAGCGCAGGTCTGTGTGACATTTCCGCCTTTACAAACAGCCAGCTCCTCAGAAAGAGCCCTCCCCCCGCCCCCCACTCAGGGACCCTGCCTCCCTCTAGACCACATCCCCTGATGCAGACAGCCCTTTGAAAACGCACAGGGCTGATTGTCAGTACGGGATGAGACCCCTTATCTGAGTTTTTAATGCCGCTATTTTCAAGTCGCCAATTTACTGTCTCCGTTTGGCATTTTCCTGGAAATTTTAAATTTGTGTATAAACATCGCAGTTGCGCAGTACTGTTATGCCGAGAAAAGAGAGTTAGAGCTCAGGGACACTTTGGGGGTGGGGGCAGATGGAGATACCATGGGAATAAAAAGAGTCACCATCATGAGAGTCCAACGTAATAATCATGGAATCAGGTCGTCAAAGTAAAATAATAACTACCATCAATGTCATAATACAATGACGGTCATTCTGCACTATGAATGCACCACTCCAACTAGTTTGATCTCTGACTTGCAGAGTTAGGAAGAGATTTAGCAGACAGGAGGAACAGTCTAAGAAAACATAGAAGCCTGATTATACAGAAGATGATAGAAAGGAAGTATTCCTAAGCAGGGGCCTGCAGATCTCAGCAGACGTCCTCATTAGCATCATTAGAAGGGCCGCCAGGTTGGTGAGCAGACTTCCCCTTTAGCGTCATTAGCACAGCCGCCGTGTTGGTGAGCAGACTTCCCCGTTAGCGTTGTTAGCATAGCTGCCAGGTTGGTGAGCAGACTTCCCCATAAGAGTTGTTAGCATTGTCAGCACAGCTGCCAGCTTGGTGAGCAGACTTCAGCGTTAGTGCCGTTAGCAGGGCCACCGTGTTACTAAGCAGACCTCCCTGTTAGCATCGTTACCATAGCTGCCAGCTTGGTGAGCCGACATCCCCGTTCGCATCATTAGCACAGCCGCCAGGTTGGTGAGAAGACTTCCCCATTAGCGTCATTAGCAGGGCCGCCATTTTGGTGCGCAGACTTCCCCGTTCATGTCATTAGCACAGCCGCCAGGTTGGTGAGCAGACTTCCCTGTTTGTGTCGTTAGCAGGGCCCCTGTGATACTGAGTAGACTTCCATGTTAGCATTGTTAGCAGGGCTGCCACGTTAGTGAGCCGACTTACCTGTTAGTGTCGCTAGCACAGCCGCCAGGTTGGTGTGCAGACTTCCCTGTTAGCGTTGCTAGCAGGACTAGCGTGTTGATGAGCACACTTCCCTCTTAGCATCGTTAGCAGATCCGACGTGTTGATGGGCAGACTTCCGTTGACATCGTTAGCAGGGCCAAGCTCGGCTTGCGATAGTCACCTGGGACTTGGGAAGTTCAGTGTCAGCGTTCACCACGTACAGCCGCTCCCCGCAATCTTTCGGGAAAAATGCTTGCATAAGATCGGATATGATCACATGACTGGGCTGAATCCTCCGCAGCAGCCTTTCTGCGGTAAATACGAGTGCGTAGCGCGATCTCCACAGCAACGCCTATTCATATTCTTCAGGCGAAGTCAGGCCAGTGGTTTGTGACCCTCCCCCCCCCACCATGGAAATACAAGGAGGTGTGATAAAAAGTCACGGATTGGAGATGTAGGCCGTTTGGGGTTTGCGGTCTGGCAAATCTTCAGCTTTCTGCTGCCGAGGAAACATTTTCAGACCTCAAAGACGGACGCTACGAGGTTATAAGATAAGCACAGCACTACCCTGCAGCGGCCCTGGGGGGTTCTCAGCCCCGCCCGCATGCCATGGCTACTGTCCAGTCTTGTTTGAGAGCCTGTGTGCCAATGAGCTCAACGCTGATCTAAAGCTGCTGTTTCACCACAACTTTATACAGCTTCTATACATCATATTAATTGTTATTATTTTTAAATGAGTAATAGCAGTAACATTGTACTATAACTGAAATGATATAGTGAAATATCCTATAATCTATACCACATAACCCCAGGAGGTGGCAAAATGGTTAAGGAATCCAGAAACTTCTAGTAGGGAATTTTCAGCAAGGGGGCCAATGTGCCTAAGCAGAGTTCCTCAGATTAACACCCAGCTGTGTGGATCTGTATAGAAACACAAGCTCAGTGTTGATATAGCACTGAATAATAAAGTAAGAGCATTAAACTGCGGTGGTAGCTTAATGCCCCCC
>JAODJV010000062.1:3315686-3327961 GCA_026776665.1 Gnathonemus longibarbis | reverse complement strand
AGAAGGAGGTGGAGAGAGGGAGCTGCACATTCGCTCCCCGTGTCCGAGGCAGTCGCCTCATGTGGCCCAGCCCTTGATTACTGGAAAAATGGGGTGGGGGGGTGGGGGGGGGGGTCAGCCTGCTGGCTGCTCTCCTGGTGCCTTTAATTCAGGTCTGCTTAGAGTCTAATGGGGCAGCTTTGACTTCTGCTATCGTTCCTGATATCTACACCGTGTCTGCTGGGCTTTGAGGCCCCGTGCGTCCCGGCCTCCGGCCTCTTCCGGGTTCCAGCCCCGCCCTCTCCCCTTGGCACATCCGTGGGGGTTTCCTGGCCCTGAATGCAGGGGGGGGGGGGCTGTATTTGTGTCTATTCCGTTGGCCTCCGTCGCTGCTGATGACGACGCTGATGCGGTTTCTTCATGCCTGGTGAGCAGGGGAACCCCGTGTAGGATGTGAATGAGCCGGCAGCCCCCCCCCTCCCAGCCAGGCTGCCCCCCCACCCCAGGCCGCGGGCTGCTCTATCATCCTCGCCGACACCGTCGTAATCTTTATCTGAGTAATCTTCTTGGACCATTCATCCGGTGGGAGACATTAATCGGCAGAGTTGGCAGTAACGGGCACGCGTGTCTCCATGAGTATATGTGCATCTGAGTATGTGTGCCTTTGTGTGTCTGGAACTTCATAAATTTAAGCCAAATAAATGATCTAATTTTAAATAATGCAGTGTTAGTGTAATGAAATTGGCTGCGTTTTTATGCCGGCGCCCATTAGGAATGATGTGTATTTTTAATTAATTCTCTTTCAGTAATTACGGGGTGGGTGTGGCCCAGGACGCAGCCTTGCTGATAATCCAGGGGTGAAATCAGTGTGGTCTCGTATGCCATAGGAAGAACTGGGCCTTAATTATAACACGACCAATTAAAATCTGCACAAGAATGCTGGATATCACTAGCGGCATCTTAACTCCCCTCGGGTTGAGACAGTGGGAGGTATGACTGAGTCATGCTGATTTCGCCCTCCGGTGGTTGAGCTGTAGAAGTGCAAGCTGAGTGACAAAGATGTGAGAAGATCTGTGTGTTTCCCTGTTTCAGGTGAAAGAAGCTTGTCAGCCATGTCAGTTAGAGGACTAGAGCAATATAGCCAACCTATTTACATTGATGACTGATTTGACAGCAGCATGCTGGTCATACTGAACTGTCAGATCAAGAGGGTTCTGCTGTTTGAGCTCTAAGGTCAGCAGTGAAAGGAAACTGAACACCGAGTCAAATGCGTAATTATCCAGGTGTGTCAGTGCAAACATGTGAATGTTTGTGAATGCGTTAGGGGTTTGGTGAGCATCCTGCTGTGACCACAACAGGAACCGTCAACAACTCCAGCTAATGGGGACGAATGGGTCTTATTACGGGTGGTACGGACTGCCGGTCCACTTCAAATGAAGATGCAGAACCAGCTCCCAACGTACCGGGTCTGAGTGATTCCTGAGAGTGGCTGAACACGAGCTGATTGGTGCGTCTGTACGTCTGGGTGGCGCCACATCCACATCAGTGGGTAGGGGGCGTCTGAAGGTGTGTATGCATACACAGTGCATTTCTCCATGTGCGCTGGGTAACGTTCTCCCTCGAGCTCCATCGAGATAGGATCAGAGGACTCAAGGAGCCGGCCGGTCTGCTTGCATCGTTGGTCTCCTCTGTCGTACCTCGTTTTTGTTTGCTCCTCCATCAGTTTCCCGCGAGCTCTCACACACGCCCTCTTGTTAAATCTGCAGCTAACGAACCATGCCGCGCGGCTTAACGAGATGGCGGGAGGGGAACGCGGCCCCTAGACGCCACGGCAGCCGGGGCTCCTGCTCCTGCGCTCATAATGACGGTAATAAGGTGTTTGAGGAAGCGTGTCATCGAGCGGCCCCTGCTGAATCATCGCAGTGGACAACAGGCCAGGAACGCAGTGACTTACAGTGACTTACAGGGTTTAGCCACATTAACAAGCCGATCAGTGCAGTGCGGATACCTGCCGGACTCCCAGCTCCCTCACCACATCGTCTCAGTTACAACATCACTGTGTCTGTAGAATTCCATCTGACCTCTACAGCGCCCCTGTGTGGCCAGTGTCTGAGCTGTGGCAATGCGACAACAAATCCCCTAGGAGTCCTTCAAAGCAATGCAGCACAGTGTTCTCAATACAGGAATCAGGAGTAGGTCACTGCAGTGAATTGTGGGAAGGCCTCCTCAAGGTCACATTGAGGTCGATGCAGGGTACTGTATGAATACATCGTGGTAACTGCTGTTAAGCTTTTGAGGCAGTGTTAAGGCTAATCATGCAGCTGAGCATTTACCTGGAGTAGCTCAAGGTACAGGGCTAGTATATGAGGGGGATGGTTGAGCTGGATCCCTTCAAATCACACATGGTCCTCAGCGTTTAGGTCAAGGGCTTTGTATCTTTATGTATCATTACGCACCTGCAGGGGATGCTCAGTGTTCAGATGTGCATTGAGGGGGTGTAACCAAATCCCTGGCGTTACTCCGTCATCGTCCCTATGTGCCATGCACTGCGTCACACAGAGTCACCGCCGGAGTAGGCATTGGAGCCAAGAGTCCTGTATCCCACCTTGATGTTAGTTAGGAGAAAAGGTCTAATGAGTAGTGGTTAGTGCAAGGGTCGGGTCACGGGGGGGAGGGACCGCGGGAGGCAGGAATGCGCCAATACTAAGTGAGTGTGTTGGGACGAGCATGCACTCCCATGCAGAACAGCCCGAGCGTTTTAATGAAAGTGGGCCTTTTTGTTTGAGAGGGGTGTGTATAGGGGGGACCACTCATGATATGGTTGGCCCCTCTATATAAATTATGGCCCCTCTATTGCCCTTCACCTTGAAAAGTCCTAGAATCACCCCTGGGTGGGGGTCACTCCCCATTAGGTGAGTTAGTGGGGACGTCGGAGCCATGTGGCAGCGGAGAGGGGTGGGAGGGGATTGTGCCTTCAGCCTTTTTCCCAGAAAGTGCCGGAGATGACTTGGCATTTTCGAAGGCGGCGGTGATGACACAGATGGACGGCGGCAGGGGGACGCGCGTCCTTCTCTGTCAATTAGGGGCTCGTTGGCTCAGGATTCATAGGAAGCATCCTGTCACCAGGAGCCATCAGGAGGTCGAGAGCGATAGCTGGTGGTTTGGTGTCAGAACATCAATTGAAAATAGCTTCTCCGTTTCAGGCTTGCAATCAGGGCCGAATCAAGGACTGTTTAAGACTGGGGGCATAACAGGGGCCATCATTCATAAAAAGGGGTCAACTTTATCATTAGTGTATGATATGTTTTGAATGACAAAGGAGAGGTCACTCTGGGGGCCAGTCAGCTTTCAGCTGGGGCCAGTGCCCCTGTGGCCTGTATAAGCTCCAAAAGGTGATTTCCCAGAGTGCACCAGGACTTGGTTCTCCTCTCTGTTACACACACATGCACACAGATCACCCTCCCCTCCTGTCTGTGCTTACCTATCACAATGTGCTCCATTTACACCACAGGCAATAAGCCTTTCAGGGAATCAGACCTTCACCCCGTGCCTTTAACTAGGTCATCCTTCACAGGAATACACTCCTCTCTCACCTCCATCCCTCTGTTTTCCTTTTCCTCTCTTCAGTCACTCAGGGCACCTCTTGGAAGAGGGGCGTGCTATATTCTATTTTTGCAGGCTGGACCACAAGCTCAACCCCGCCACACTCTCCCAACACACAGAAAATTCTGGGACACATTCCGAAGGCAACTCAGTGATATATTCTGAGTTTTAGTTCTGTCAGTTTATTTTTGTGGTTTTATACAATAAATAAATGTAATTATTCAATGCATACTTTAAACTATGTTCTCATGTTATATTTAAGTATCCTTTGGGGTATAAAAAAGAAAGCAATTGAGATCATATTACTTGTGCATGATATATAGAGAGCAAAGAGTTTGCGTAATGTGGTAAAAACAGAGCTTACTAAATTATGAAGAGTATCTATGTGTTACTTTTGTTCAGAAAGCTTTGTGATGCTTTGTAAATGGCCCCGTTAAATGTCTTTGCTGGCTTGGCCTCTGACTATACTACTGACCGCTGGGTCGGTCCACTGTCTTGTCTGTGGCCATACCTGTGAGATGCTTCTCAAAGAGACGCAGGCCAGATGCATCAGAGACATCCTGAATTTTACTCTCCCCACTTGCTCTCTAGTACTGTGGACCCCCATGTTGTGTTACATTTTGCAGCCACACCTTAAAACTTAAACAGAAATGACCAATTATTCAGCTCCAGGAGTGAAAAATCCCACCGGGGTTCAACAAACTGTCTCTGGAGCGTCACACAGACCAAATGGTATCACACTGGAGTGGAACATGCCTCCCTGTGCAGCATCACAGGGCCATGACTACAAACGGGGCTCTTAGGGGATGGTAATTCTCTCTGTTATGGAAAAGCAAGATGTCATCAGGTTCTGTCTTTGCCCTATAAGCTCACCTACAAGCTCTTTTGGGTAGAGCTATGTATACTAAGACGTAATTCCTGATAGAGTCTGCCAGTCTGAGGATTTACTGCATTTAAGTATATGGGTGATTATGTTAAATATCTGCACATTCAACTTGAGGTGAGCGTATGTTGGGGTTTCTGGTAAACAGACTCAACATTCTGCGAGGCTGTGGAAGAGCATCTGGTCAATTTTTCGTGATCTTCATACCTGTGCAGTTATGGGGTGTGTTTGAATTTCCCTCCGAGACAAGAAACACCCAGTTCTCTGTAGGTCCTCTTCAAAGAGGAGCACTATCAATAATGTATTTCAGCTGATTCAAAAATTATTTTTATTGATTCACCGCCGCCACCACCCCTCATCTTTGCGGGTGATCACAGAGGTACTCTGAAAAAAATTGCAGTAATGTAGAAATTGATTTTCAGATGTTGAATTATTTAGAGGTGTATGATAACAAGTCTGGTTGAGGCGCGTGACCTACATAAGGAAGAACAAAATCCTGGCTTTATTTACACTGAAAGACAAACAGAGCACCCTGCCAGAACTTGCTGTCCATATGAGAAACGGAGAATAGGTGCCAATGCTCATCAGCTCTCATTTACCTTCACTCTTGAACACTTCCTGGTCTTTGTTTCATGCAGGAAACAAGTATCCTGCTGTTTGCTTACCTTGTCTCTTAGTTCCTGGAGACCAGATAAGTCCGGGAGATCTGTTTTGGCTTTGCATTGTGCTACTTATTTGAAACCGGTCAACTTCGTTCAGATGATTACGTTGATCCTTCTGCTCCTTTGTTTTATTAATTGCAGGATCTAGATTTCTCATCACCTCCACTGGGGCCTTGTACATTTTAGACGTGCAGAATGAGGATGGCTTGTATAACTACCGCTGCGTCACACGCCATCGCTACACAGGCGAGACCCGGCAGAGCAACAGCGCGCGTCTTTTTGTGTCAGGTGAGGTTTCGCCTTCTCTCGAGCGTCGATCCACCCACCTGTCTGGTCATGACGATCCTTTTCTTCTGTCTCTGTCTCCAAAGATCCAACGAACTCTGAACCGATGATCCTGGACGGCTTTGAGCAGCGTGAGGTGATGGCCTCCCATCGGGTCGAGCTTCCCTGCAAGGCGCTAGGTCACCCTGCACCCAAGTACCGCTGGCTGAAAGACGGCAGGCCACTGGAATCGGACAGCCGCTTCCGGCAAGGCGTGACAGGCCTCCTGATTGAGAGCGCTCAGCCCGGTGATGCTGGTAGCTATGTGTGTGAGGTCTGGAACAGCTACGGCAATGCTGAGGTCGCTGGCCAGTTGTTGGTCACACGTAAGTCAATTAGCTGACTCTCCATCTTGCCACATGCATATTAGAACATCTACAGTTTGTTACAGGGTCAACCATTTAGACAGAGCCCCTGAAGCATATGGCATCTCTAGGTGTTTTTGTAGAGCACCACCTTGTGGAGTGGCTGATTGGTTGTGTCCTCAACAGAGCCGTTGAAGGCAGTTGTGAGTCCACGCAAAGTGAAGGGCAGCGTGGGCAGCCAGGTTTCACTGTCCTGCACGGTGAGCGGCTCTGATGACTATGAGATCTCCTGGTACCGTAACGGCGAGGTGGTCCACCCAGGCAGCGGCGTGCGCATCACTGGCGACAACCGTGAGACCCTGGTGGTGGAGGCCATGAGCAAGAGCGACGGGGGCGCCTACCAGTGTTTTGCCAGGAAAGCCAAGATGTCCGCCCAGGACTTTGTGCAGGTGGTTCTAGAAGGTGGGGGGCCTTGTTTCTAGGATCTACTGGGTGCGAGTCCGACTTAGGTCGGGGAATGTTCTAGAGCGAGGTCTTTGCCTGTGGATCAGACTGAGATATCTGCCAGGAGCTGCAACCTCACCACACTGTCTCTGATGACCCCCTTGCCCCCCCCCCCCGCCACAGATGGCACCCCGAAGATCCTCTCTTCCTTCAGTGAGAAGGTTGTGAGCCCCAGCGAGTCTGTATCCCTGGTGTGCCTCGTGAAGGGAACCCCGCTGCCCACTGTCACCTGGACCCTAGATGACGAGCCCGTGGCGCGGGATGGCGGCCGCCGTGTGGGCCAGACCGTCACCACCGAGGGTCACGTGCTGAGCTATCTGAACATCTCTCAGGCCCAAGTGCGCGACGGCGGCGTCTACCGCTGCACCTGCAACAACTCGGCCGGAGTGGTCACCTACCAGGCTCGAATAAACGTAAGAGGTGCTTGTCAGATCAGCTCCTCCAAGACGCATGCTGCATCATCCCTGCTGGCCAGCACTCAGGGACCCCCCCCCACCCTCTGTGCATCCCCCCTCCATTCTTCTGCATTTGTCCCATTTGGTGGCTCTCGTGGATGTGCCTCCCACGCCTAGCTTGACATCCTCTCGTGGCATCACCTCACGTCCCCTCATTCCCCAGATAGCAGATGTCTATGATGCCACAACTCCACCAGTAAATACACAGAGTGTTTAGTCTTGTGGGTGCTGTGTTTGTTTCCATTTTCCTCCACTATGTGGTACTCATTCAGCATAGATAATCATTATGCTGCATCATATAGACTACAACCTTAGAACTCCTCTTGGGACTTGATCCCATGATGTGTGTCTCCTTAATGACTACGCCACCTACTGTTAGTACTAGACAAGACTCGTTAGTGCTAGTGCTAATCACGGCAGACCAGTTGATCTGATCTGAGGATGCTCCTAAGTGAAGTACACCAGTCTGTCGTTCCCCTTTAACGGTCTGCAGTCTAGTTTTGTGGGTTGGTGCCAAATCCTTCAGCTGGTTCTACTTACTCACAGCTGTACCTCATTCTATATCATTATTTACGTCTGCCGGATGACACTGTGTTGCGTTCCATATTTGCACTGCGATCAGTACACAGACATATGTCTCTGTGTGTCTGTGCCTGTGTGTATTTGTCTATTCCCTAGCGTGTTTTCCTGATTCGAACCCGAGCCGCATCCCTGCTTCTCTCTGTCCCTGCCCCCTATCATCTTCCCCCTGACACCTGTCTCCTTCCAAGTGGCTTGACCTTGCTGTAGATACTGTAGTCGAGGTTACTGTGAGGGAGGCGTTATCTCGCGGCGGACAGGTTATCGCTCATGTAAGAGGCGATTTCCGTCACGTGTGTGATTTTTATCGTATCCCATTTATGTTTATTTTTTTACTGCTGGGATGCTGAGTAATTTATCACATGGGAAAGCTGGAATCTCCTCTGGCTTGTGTCTCATCTGAATGCGACCAGGTTCCTGTTTTGCTGTCTGGATCATTTTAATATAGCAGCACTGAGAAAGTCTTCTCTACTCTTGCTCATATGTTTATTATTTAAGCATTTGTTCTTTGTTTTCAGAATCAGGGTCCAATGAAAAGTCTTTTGGTAAATGTGGCCACACCCTCCGCATGCCCATTATTCTTGGTTCTTATTCCATGTTGTCTTCCAAAGTTTCTTAAAAAAGAGTGCCTGTTCTCCTGTGCCCCTTCTGAAGGCCCAGCCAGCATCCGTCCAATGAAGAACCTCACAGCCATAGCTGGGCGGGACACCTACATTCACTGCCGTGTCATTGGCTACCCGTACTACTCCATCAAGTGGTACAAGAACTCCAACCTGCTGCCCTTCAACCACCGGCAGCGAGCCTTTGAGAACAATGGCACGCTGAAGCTTTCCGACGTGCAGAAAGATACCGATGAGGGGGAATACACCTGCAATGTGTTGGTCCAGCCCCAACTGTCCACTAGCCAAAGCGTGCATGTAAAGGTCAAAGGTAAGGCTACGCCCCCTGGGTATGCCAAGGTTAGAGGCAAAGCTCTACGACTAAGAATGTCAAAGTCAAAGGTAACATTTTACCACTCAGAATGCCAAGGTGAAAGGTAATGTTCTACCACTGGAAATGTCAAAAGTAAGGACCTGTCCCTGATTATGCCAAAATCAACCCTGGGGGTGTCAAAGTCAAAATTCGGCCCCTATTCCTCCTGTACTTTAAGGTCAAAGATCCCTGCTCTTGGATTTGTTAAGCTCAAAGGTAAGAATCCAAACCTGATCATCTTAAGATCAAAGATAGGACCCCACCCCTAAGGTACATGAAATCAAAGACAAGGCCCCAACCCTGAGAATGTCAAGTTCAAATACTAAGGTCTTTCACTCTGGGCCCTATCTGGGGGACGGCAAAGGTATAGTTAGATGATAGAAAGGCAGCATCAGGAGCGTGCATATTTGAGTCTCAAAGGGGCGTGGCCTTCTCGACCTTTCTTGTGTCATTGGCCTACTTTTTTTTACTTTCATTGGAGGAAGATCTTTAGGAAAGGGAAAAGGAGGACATCTCTGGATCCTTTGTCCTCTCACTCCACCTACATTCTTGTAGATCTGCCTAGTAACACTGACATAGTTTAGCAGTAACATTTATATTGTAATTTTGTCCCAGCTTAGAAAACTTCATTAAGAACTGAATTGGGTGTTGAAAGGGTTGTTATTCAAGGTGAACTATTTCTTGAAAAGCTTTTTTAACAGCATTGTCACGTTCTTGTTTCTTTTCACTGTTGGTTATGTAAATGTTTTAAATGCTAGTTCAGCCGGAAGGAAGGTCAGGCCAGACGTTTATGTCTTTGTTTTCTCATTTCCTCCAAGTGCCGCCCTTCATCCAGCCCTTCGAGTTCCCGCGTTTCTCCATTGGCCAGCGGGTCTTCATCCCCTGCGTGGTGGTGTCCGGCGACTTGCCCATCTTCATCACCTGGCAGAAGGATGGCCGCCCCATCCCGGCCAGCCTGGGCGTCACCATCGACAATATCGATTTCACCAGCTCGTTGCGTATCTCTAACCTCTCGCTCGTGCACAATGGCAACTACACGTGCATCGCCCGCAACGAGGCGGCGGCCGTGGAGCATCAGAGCCAGCTTATTGTCAGGGGTGAGGGGGTAGGGGGGGGTGCCAGCCGCGGGGCTGCCCATTTGGGGTGGAGCTGGTGAGACATGGCTGTCACTTGCAGTACCCGGCGTCGCTGACTGGCATTTTCCTTTCCTGCGCAGTTCCCCCCAGGTTCGTCGTGCAGCCCCGCGACCAAGACGGCATTTACGGCAAGGCTGTGACGCTGAACTGCTCGGCGGAGGGCTACCCCGTGCCCACCATCGTGTGGAAGCACTCCAAAGGTGAGCCTCTGCAAGCATCTGTACAGTGCGAGCCACCCTCAGCTCCCCCGGTGCCCCAGTGCTGTTCACTATAGCGATGGGTTGCTTATATGTCCAGCACGATGGTCTGCCTCCTGCTGCCCGGTATGCACTACCTGCTACCTACTATTCACTACCTGCTACTTGCTATAGGCTACCTACTACATGCCACTCACTGCCTACTATCTGCTACCCGCTACTTGCTACCCACTATACACTATACACTACCTGCTACTTACTCAATATGCATGATATGCTACTCGCTACATGCTACCCGCTATTGGCTATGCACTACCTGCTAATCACAATCTACTACCCACTACTTGCTCACAAACAAATACTTAAGTGTGAGAAATCACTGTATAACACCATGGAACTGAAAAAAGACATTTAAACTTTACAATATATTACTATTCTGATAATGTGTTTATTTTTAATTTACCTGCCAGTGTAAGTTGCAGTCCAGTGTGTTAGCATCAGTGGACCATTACATAAAGTTTTACTTACCATATAACCTTATTGCATTAAAGCATTTTATCCAAAGATATTGTATTAAAGTGACAATCTGTTCTTGTGTCAAATATTGGAGTGATTTTCAACAGCACTGCGAAAAATATCAAACAAGAGTCCCAATCAAAAAGTCATAGTGGTTGGCGCTGATCTCACTTTGTCCTGGTGTTTTGTGAAGAACTGGTCCTGGGTTCCATCTTCACTTGACTGGCTTGTACCCCCCTCCCACACCCCTCCAGGTGCGGGCGTGCCCCAGTTCCTGCCCATCGCCATGAACTCCGGCTTCCGGATCCAGCTACTGGCTAATGGCTCGTTACTCATCAAGCACGTCTTGGAAGAGGACAGCGGCTACTACCTGTGCAAGGTCAGCAACGACGTGGGAGCCGATGTCAGCAAGTCCATGTACCTCAACGTCAAAAGTAAGGAGCGGCCAGCGGGGTTGGGGGGCGCAAATAACTCATCACTCACATTCAGGTGCGATGCATTGATTGGTTCAGTATAACAGGGGGTGGGGCTTATGTAGTGCTATGTTCTGAGCCAATCATCAGACTGGCCTGAGAGTGAGACCTAACTGGTTACAGTGCCAGGGTCTGACACAGGCTCACACTGTGTGTGTGTTCAGAGCTTTCATGCCCTATTTTCCCGTACCTCCATAACTCAGCATGTGTATGTTACTGTGAATGCTCAAGCTATTCTCAGGTATATATGTGTCTATGTCACTCTTGTTGCATGGGACTGTGAAGCATGAATTTAACCTTTCTCTTCTGTTGAACACAGTCTAGAAAGTCTGCTTCCTTTATTTGGACAGTATGTATCTGACGGGCAGTTTCTGTGTGGACAGTACCTGGCACTTCCTCTATTCCTTACTGGCATTTCCTGTATTCCTTACTGGCATTTCCTGTATTCCTTACTGGCTCTTCCTCTTTTCCTTCCTGGCACTTCCTCTTTTTTCTTTCTGGCATTTCCTGTATTCCTTTCTGGCACTTCCTTAACAGTTAGTTTCTATCAGGAATTTCTAATGTAGATAGTTTGTTCTTGCCTGATAGGCTCAGCGGGCTAAGCGTCTGTGCCTCTGACTGGAAGGTCACCGGTTCGGCCTCGGCACATCTGTGGGCCCTTGAGCAAGGCTCTTAACCCCCAGCTCCCTGGGTTCTGCAATGGGTGGCTGCCTTTCACAGCCAGCTTGCTCTCACCTAGTGAGATAAAGAGAATTTCCTCACAGGAATCAACAAAGTATCTATTGTTATTATTCTTTCTGTGTGGACTGTTTGGTTTTGTTTGGCATTTCCTGTGTTCCTTCTTGCATATCTTGAATACCTTCCTGAAACTTCCTTTGTGGACAGTTTGTTTCTGCTGGGCACTTCTTGTGTGGACAGTTTGTTCTTGCACTTTGTTCTTGTTCTTGGCATT
Source organism: Gnathonemus longibarbis (assembly GCA_026776665.1). Lineage (NCBI taxonomy): Eukaryota > Metazoa > Chordata > Actinopteri > Osteoglossiformes > Mormyridae > Gnathonemus > Gnathonemus longibarbis. The sequence goes on along the minus strand of JAODJV010000062.1, from coordinate 3,316,421 downwards.
TTCTGTATCCCTTCCTGCACTTCCTGTTTTACTTTCTGCCACTTCCTGTGTGGACACTTTATACCTGCTGAGCTCTTCCTGTATGAACAGTTTGTTTCTCTCTGGCACTGTGTCTCATCATAATAACCCTCCCCTCCCCCTCCAGTCCCAGCCATGATCACATCGTACCCCAACACAACACTGGCAACACAGGGCCAAAAGAAAGAGATGAGCTGCACAGCTCACGGTGAGAAGCCCATCATGGTCCGCTGGGAGAAGGAGGACCGTATCATCAACCCTGAGACCAGCCGCTACGTGATCTCTGTCAAGGAGACAGCCGACGAAGTCATTTCCACCCTGCAGGTACTGCTGTCTTTCATAGGAGGGAGCCCTCCACCCTGCTCAAGCCAGGTCCCAGTGTTGGATGCCATGTTTTCTGTTCCATATTCCCACCACGATGGATCTATCTAATCGTGCATTCCATTTGCCTCGGGATCCGATTTTCGGATTGCGATATTACGTCACATCCGCTAAAAACTCGGGAAAACTGAGTCGGATATGTTCCATTTGCCACAGAAGTAGCAATGCCATGGATCCGTATGGAAAAAGCAAGATTTTTTGCTTAGCCGGACAACTTGTCGAATTTAAGGTACCTCAGTTTAAATGGCCTTTATCTTCCTTCACTTACAATTAGCCCGAACTACCTTAAATCCGACAAATAATCTGACTAATCATGAAATCCAATTCTAGAACGGT
>JAODJV010000062.1:3302534-3315586 GCA_026776665.1 Gnathonemus longibarbis | reverse complement strand
GAACTACCTTAAATCCGACAAATAATCTGACTAATCATGAAATCCAATTCTAGAACGGTTAATTGGTAGCCATTGTTAGCAATATCACTTGATAACACATTACGCACGGTGCTTCACGTATAAAACTCCGTAGCAACACGTCCACAGATAAATTGGACGATATAGTGTCGATATAGACCGATTTAATGAGCCACAAATGAGAAGTAGTGCTTAAACAGGATAAAGCTACAACTTTCCCTTCTGTTACTAAAGGGCACAGCCATCTTCGATTCTGAACTCGGGATCCTCTGCGTTATTCGAGATATTTCTCGGATCTCCGAGAAACGGGAGCTCGCATGTCATCACTTCCGGCTTCGAAACTCGGAATCCGACTCAGAATCCATGTTCCTAGGGCAAATGGAATGCACGATAAGATGTATAAATGTGTTCGACGTGCGGTAGGATACTGAAGAGTGGGAGAACACCTGCAATGTGCTGGTCCTGCAATGTGCTGGAAGGCTGCCCGACTGGGCTCTGGAGATTCCCAGTCTTGAGCTCTTCAGTTAGCCAAGTGGACAGGGCATCTAGAGTAATGCTTGTTGAAAGCTGGGTCTGCTTCTGTTTGTGGGCTTGGCTGTGTGGCGTTGGCTCCCCCTGCTGTCTATGGTCAATAAACATGGTAAAATGAGGTCCAGTTATCCTTATTTTCTCCAGTATGACCCCAGCCCTCATGTGTCTCTCCGCTCCAGATTTTACCTACAGTCAGGGAAGACTCTGGGTTTTTTTCCTGCCATGCGATCAACACATATGGTGAAGACAGAGGCATCATTCAGCTGACGGTCCAAGGTAACGGGATGCTCTGAGATGCACTTCTGATAACTGCAAGACTAAAAGACCAGGCTTTGCAGTTTATGGGGTCATGGTGTTACGGTCAAAGTGTCCCAGAGGGGATAATAATCATGGGTTCATGTTACCTCCCAACAACCTCCCAACCTCTTCCACCCCAGAACCCCCTGACCCTCCCGAGGTGGAGATCCGGGAGGTGCGGGATCGTATCATTGCCCTCCGTTGGACTATGGGCTTTGACGGCAACAGCCCAATCACTGGCTACGACATTGAGTGCAAGAACAAGTCAGGTATGGTTGCTAGGGAGACTGGAAAGTTTAAGCCAATGAGTGAGGCTTATTGCTTTTCAGCTTCACCTCCTCCACTGCACTTCACCCTTGTATGATCCTTAACCATACTCTACCTAAAGCCACCTGGGAAACTGCCCAGAAGACCAAGGACGTCTCCCCGCAGCTGAACCAGGCCACCATCATCGATCTCCACCCATCGTCCACCTACAACATCCGCATGTTTGCCAAGAACCATATTGGCAAAAGCGAGGCCAGCAATGAGCTCACTGTCACCACTGATGAAGCAGGTAGCATCTCATGTGGCCATGACTCTTGGTCCTTTAAGGGGGAACTGATCTGCTGCTTCCTTGACTGACTAATGTTGGGACTTATCTCCTCCCTAGCCCCCGATGGTTCTCCACAGGATGTCCAGCTTGAGGCCGTCACATCCCAGAGCATCAGAGTCATCTGGAAGGTATGGTGAAGCCTCTTGACCTGTGTGCTCAACTCATGAATTGATTCAGGTGTAGTAGGTCTCATGCCAGGTCAGGATGGAGTGGTCATACACCAAGTCAGGATGGGGTGGTCTTATGCCAGGTCAGTATGGGGTAGTCGCATGCCAGGTCAGGATGGAGACCATCCCATGCTGTGCTGACCTGGATACACTGGGCATGCAGTTTCTTTGTCCTGTTGACATCACCTCTCCCTAGATTCTGTCAGTAAGGGGTGATTCCAATGGCATCAGTTGACATTCTTTAATTACCATAGTGTCTGAATCCTTCCAGGCACCCAAGAAGCACCTGCAGAACGGCGTGATCCGCGGCTACCAGGTGGGCTATCGCGAGCACAGCATGGCTGGCAGCCATCAGTTCAACGTGGTCACCACAGAGACGACAGGAGACGGCGAGACGCTTCTGCTGGATGGTCTAAGGAAGTTCACCCGCTATGGAGTGGTGGTGCAGGCCGGCAACAGTGCAGGCATGGGACCGTCATCCCAAGAGGTGGTGATCACCACACTGGAGGATGGTGAGCAATAGCACCCTCTAGTGACTGTAGGACAGAACTGCAAAGAATACTGAATCATCTGTGGTTAAACTGGACTGAGTTTGACAGCCCTAATCTTAACCAGTATACTCACCTAAACCCGTGAGGTTCTCCACAAGAAAATATTTTTAGTTTAATTCCTTGCTGTTAATAACTTTGCTTCCTTGCTTTGAATATTTACTACATTGATTAAGAGGACTGATAGGCTCAGAACAATATTATCAAATCTTTTCAGCAAAATAATGAAAGCAGAAAGCAAGTTTTACAAGACTAATAAATATTAAAATGTAATTTTCCGCTCAGTTGTGAAACTGTGGTACAAAATCCTGTGATTTTCACGCAGTCATTTCCTCGGTTTCACATTTAACTCCATAGTCCCATTGATCTCCGTTACCATTTTTAGTACAGGAAAGGTACACGATCACCACCTAGTGGACACCTTGCGAATTGTACTTTGTTACAGTCTTCCATTTCCCTCCTTAGTGCCCAGTCGACCGCCTGAAAACGTCCAGGCCACCGCCACATCAGCCGAGAGCATCTCGCTGTCCTGGCAGACACCCGGCAAGGACGCCCTCAATGGCGTCCTCCAAGGTTTCCGCGTCATCTACTGGGCCAACCTGCCTGACGGAGGTATAGCCCCCGGCCAATGGTTCTAGAACCATTTACCTGTCCTCTTCAATTCTATGAGTATTTAACATCATAGCGATGGCTACTAAGATTATTTTAATTATTGTTTAATTATCATAAAGTAGAGAGTCAGGTGACTGATTAGTTCTGTCTGTCCCTCGTTCTGGGTTCATCCTAGGATTTAATTCATCATATGTGGCCAAGCTTATCTTTAGCAAATGAGGTTCAAAATCAGTGAGCGACAGGGCAGGGAGCTTCCAGGAGCCAATCAGCTTTCAAGTGGGAGCCAATCAGCTCTTAGTTGGGGCCCTGCCCTCGTTCTCAGTTTGTGTCTCATGTTCTCATCCCTGCTCATGTTTCTGTTTGTTTCCCCCTCTATCAAAGTCCTTTTCTGTGTCTGTATTTACTGCTGTGTGGTGTTGAGCACTTCCCTTTATCCTAATAAGCCAGCATTCCCCATTCCTTGTTCTTTTTGGCCCACGCCCCCCCCCAATATGGGGGACTCTCACAGTAGGGCTAGTATAATAACATGGCTGTTTGGCAGCCGGCCTTGTCTAGAGGGTCTCATGATCCCTGCGGAAACTGTGTTGACATTCTCAGCAAAGCTAGTTAACCTTCATAACCCACAGCAGGAAAGCATAGTCTTAACCTTTGACCTTAGTCAGTTAACCACACCACTCTCTGCTGGCTGGGAGCCAGATTAAAACAGAGTGGAGATACAGATCATTACCTCCAGTATCTGTGAGAGCATGGATTCAGGATTATCTTCACGTCCGTTTCTGTAGCATAACCCCCAGTCCATAGAGGTTCATAGAGGCTAGTCTCTGTTGGGCTTATCCACAGGGTCACTGTTATTACTTTTGACATGCCGTGACCTTTGACCCCCAAATCTGTCACACCGATTTCACAGATGCTCCTGTTTGCTGTCACAGTCTGACAGGCTGACCCACTAATGAAATATTCAAAGACCATTTTAAACCGGCGAGGTTCTGTGGCTAGTGTGGCCAGACAGAGGAATGACAGCTATGCCTATCCGTGCCACATCGTCCCATTTCTCTTTCGTTGTATGTGGTTTGGATATGACATGGGCAGCCTGCTTATATTCCAATCTGCCAATCTCTCATTCAAGACAGCTTATTCCACACATAAGGACGGTCCCGCAACACCACGCACATGATACCGATGAAATCACAGAGCTCTTGGCTGCGCATGCCTTGCGCTTCTGTTACATTTCACATGTGTCTCGGAGTTGACGTCCTATCCCATCAGTTGATCTCCCGTGGATACAGGAGCCTATTACATCTGCACGCAAACTCACATTATACTAACCTCTGACCTTTCGCCCGGTCCCCTCCAGAGCTCGGCGAGATCTGGAACGTGACCACAATGCAGCCGTCGCTAGAGCTGGATGGCCTGGAGAAGTACACCAACTACAGTGTGCAGGTGCTGGCTTTCACGCGTGCCGGCGACGGCACCCGCAGCCAGCAGATCTTCATCCGCACCAGAGAAGATGGTACGGGGGCGGGCACCGTGGGGCGGGGAATGGAGCTCAGATAGGTGGCATCTCTGACAACAAGATCGGTTCCCTAAGTCTGTCTTTAAGTCAAATTCGTAGGTAAGTCGGAACAGTGATAACAAACTCCATATTAATTATGCAGTAATAAATAAACTACATACAGTACTGTACTGTACCTTGAGCCAAAGAGCTTCACAAAGTCGTGCGTGTGTTCATTACAAACCATTGTACTTAACTCCAGTCTCCGATTTTTTAATATAATAGGCTTTACGGCAGTCCGTTTGTAAGTAGGAGTTGTTTCGTACGTCAGGCATTCTTGACCCAGGAACTGCCTGTACGGCAACATAATCTATGTATCACACGTATGAAATTATTGTCAGTCCCTTTTTCGTTGCCCCCCCACCTCACTTCCTGTCTTGTCTCCAGTCCCTGGGCCGCCAGGGGGGGTAAAAGCCGCGGCGGCGAGCAGCACCGTAGTGTTCGTCTCCTGGCTGCCGCCCCTGAAGCTGAATGGGGTCATCAGGAAGTACACCGTGTTCTGCTCCAACCCTTACCCTAAGGTACAGGACCAGAGGGGCCACAGCGCCTCGCCTCCGTCTCTCGCTGAAGTGTCTCGTGCCCGTCCTCATGGCTCCAACGCTCCTCAGGTCATGAGTGAGTTCGAAGCTTCACCGGACGTCTTCTTCTACCGCATCCCAAACTTGGTCCAGAACCGACAATACAGTATCTGGGTGGTGGCGGCCACGGAGGCGGGTCGGGGCAATGCCAGCGCCATCATCACGGTGGAACCGCTACCCAAAGGTACAGGCCAACGGTTCACCCGCGCAGAACCACAGATGAATCTTCAGCCGCACCCAGTTCTGTTAAGACACACAGACCAAAATTCACAGTTAATCACACTTAGTCAAAGAGGGAGATTCTGTCAGATTCTGTGCATTTTGGTGGTATATTTCACACACATTAGTGAAATTTTTAAAAGACAAATAGGCAGTTAAAAGGTCACGTGACATGAACTGTTCCTGTTCCCCAGCTCCTGCCAGGATCTTGACGTTCAGCGGCACTGTCACAACACCCTGGATGAGGGACATAATCTTACCGTGCAGGGCAGTCGGGGACCCATCCCCCACCGTCAAATGGGTGAAGGACAGGTAACCCGGATTCGACAGGAAATAACAGGAAAGGCAAACAGGAAACGCTATTCATTAATTGGAAACAGGAAAAGGCGAAGGAAAGGAAACAGGTGATAGCTGTACAGTAAAGGGAACGAGAGAAGCAACAGAAGAGGCAAACAGGATGAAAATATAGACTGACAGAGAATGGAAAAAATGAAAAAAAGGAAGAGGAAGGCACAGAGGAAAGAGAGGAATAAGACATGGAACAGGAAAGGCACACAGGAAAGACAGGGACAATACAGGAAACAGGAAGGCCACATAGGAAAGACAGGAAGAAGTCAGGAAATAGGAAATGCACATCTGAAAGACAGGAAGAAGAACAGAAACAGGAAATACATACAGTTAAGACAGAAAGACGACAGGAAACAGGAAAGACACACAGGAAAGACAGGAACAATACAGGAAACAGGAAGGCCACATAGGAAAGACATGAAGAAGTCAGGAAGTAGGAAATGCACATACTGTAGGAAAGACAGGAAGAAGATGGGAAACAGGAAAGACACAGGAAAAACAGGAACAAGACAGAGAATAGGAAAGGCACATGGGAAAGACAGGAGGAAGACAGGAAACAGAAAAGGCACATGGGAAAAGTTAAGTAACAGCAAATTGAAACAAGAACTGTACAGGAAAAATAGACACGAGAAAGCTGCAGAGTAACAGGAAAGGGGAGAGGAAACAGGACAAAGCTGTAGTATAAAATGAAGCAGATAAAATATTAGAAACAGGAAGTGAAAATAGGAAAAAACCATGGAGTAACAAGAACAAGGAAGGAAGACAAACAGGAAATACTCTAAACTACGAGCAGCCAACCAGATGATAGATCTGTACCAAACGGAAGTCAGCAGCCCTTTGCTCTTCTAGGCATCACATCTGTTTATTCAACTAGAGTTCAGCATTAAAACCACATGTAAGCCCCATGATTGCACCTGGTCATGAGCATATAACCTGCCCTCTTTCAGCAATGGCAATCCTGCCCCTGTGGTCACTGACGGAAGGCGCAGTATCCATAGCAACAGTAGCTTTGTCATCCGGATGGTGAAAGCAGAGGATTCTGGGTACTACACCTGCATGGCTAGCAACAGCTGGGGATCGGATGAAATTGTGCTTAACCTGCAGGTTCAAGGTAAACAAGACAAAACTCTATGTGATGGTGACCTGACCCGACATACAGTGTACAGTCTCGGGGCGCCTGCACAAATTTATTGCTTTCATAGCAAAAATCATTACTTGAATCATTTGTTTACAAAAACATATATATCACAATTGAAACAATCAGTATTTGTTAGTGAAACATTTATTTCAAGTAGTAATAAATTGAAACCCAAATTAAGGAGCTGTTCTGTGTTAACAAGTTCATTGACAAGCAGTCTCACTGCGTGCTTTTTAATTAGTAACACCTTTGCAATAACATAATGCACCAAGCATTTGTGTTTAGTATCCCTATGGGAACCAGTGACTACAATGGCAATTAATAGTAAAATGGCAAGAACAGAACTGAACATGTCAGTCAACAAAATTATGACAATATAATAAAAAGAAAATGTCTGTAGGGAAGATATATGCAGATATGTTAAGCATATGTTAAACATTGCATGTCGATGGGCCAGAGCCTCTGTGAGCCCATCCCAGTGTATCCCTGTATAGTGGACAGGATTTGCAACATTTTTACAGAATTAAACAAGCTTCCCAAGACTTGCTGGGAGCACTGTGTAACCCAAAATTCTGTTTATGTAGTCTAAATTCCATCTGCCTTGACATGAGGAACCACCCTAAATCACCTTGAATGAAGAGGAGCTGAAATGCCAGCAGGCAATTTTAAGCATCCTGAATATGTGTTTCTGCTTGGTTCTGGACTTGTTCTTTCCAATAATTACCGAAGAAGATCTTGATTCTTCTCTTCTGTTGTCCTCTAGTTTGGTGTATGCCTGCTGAATGCCCCTCAGGATATGTTGTCAACCAAGCACAGACACACCAAAAAATAATGACGTTTTCTCCTAGTGCCTCCAGACCAGCCTCGTCTCACGGTAACCAAGACGACCACCACGTCCATCACTCTCTCCTGGATCCCTGGAGACAATGGGGGCAGCTCCATCAGGGGTGAGTCAGGTCATCCTTTATGTGCGATGAGTCGGCAAATGTGGAATGGCTGGCGATTTTGATGCTGGAGAGAAGCCCAGTGAGGGGCTGGCACTGTCTGTTACTGGCTATAATGATTGGTTCTCGATAAGCAACTCACCGGTGGTACTTAAGGGGAGTGTCCATGCGGCAGGCTGTTTCCCTCCATACGACCAGGGGACAAAGAAGTTTGCAGCAGTAGTAATGGTGTTATGTTTGAGGACCAGGGGCAATTCTAAGATTTTTTTAAGGTTGGGGGGGCATAAGAGGAACCAAAATACATAGAGATGCCTACCATATCATTAGTCAATGATATGTCTGGAATCTTATGAATGACAGTGAAGGGGGTACTTCATGGACCAATCAGCTTTCAGCTGGGGCCACCCCCTGTGTACTCCGGTATAGCAGACAGCAGCAAGACTTGTACCAGAGGATCCGGCATCCTATAAGTCACACATTTAACCAATTCCAGATGTCATTGTTACCCTAGTGAGCCTTTAGTGTGACATTTACCTTCTTAACATTTTTTCTGGACTTGCTGAACAAAATCACCCCACACATGACTTGCTTATCATGTTGCCTGTATTGGTCGTTAAAGTCCCATTCAGAAAGTCTTAAGGTGTTTCTCAGTACCAAGAACTCAAAGACCATGCTTATGGTCTTGGCAAGAGTGGTCTTGTTAACTTGCCTCCCAAGAATGAACTAGGGGTGTAATGAATCATGGGATTAGTCTCACTTGGTGAGGATGCAACCGATGTATCCTTGATATTTGGGGCGGGGTAAGAACAGCATCTGGGGATTTTTACCATCTTCTGTACTTCTGGATTTGAGTATTGGACCTGGTCTTCGACAATGGAAGATATCGTAAAATGGGTAAGTGAGAACACAAGTAGGGTCACGTCCACATATTGAGAAACACTCACAGAGATGCTAGTGCAGGAGGACATTGACACAGTTACCACTTGGTGGGTGAAGGTCAGGGACCCTGACTAATGTCCCCGTCTATACAGGGTATGTCCTGCAGTACTCAGAGGACAACAGCGAGCAGTGGGGCAACTTCTCCATCAGCCCCAGCGAGCGATTCTACCGGCTGGAAAACCTCAAGTGCGGCTCGTGGTACAAATTCACACTTACTGCCCACAATGGGGTGGGACCCGGCCGCATCAGCGAGATCATTGAGGCCAAGACACATGGCAAAGGTACCATTCACTTCCCACCAGCTGCACAAATATCTTTGCTTTCTTTTGCCTCATTTTTTATTCCATGTTAGTGATGGTCAAATGAAGTTTCAAATTTGCTGTATTTTTTGACACTACTAGATGGTGCTCTTGGTTTGTTTTGGGGCATGCTTTGAGCCCTTTGTTGAACAGAGACCGCCATCTAGTGGGGTCAGAAAATACAGCACATGGTTCATGAAGCTTCATTTGGCCGTCGCTACCACAGGGCAGCCATACTCAATGTTTATGTGCTGTGGCTGCTGATGCAAGTTCCTCTATCTTGTGTGCAGTTGAGCTCAGCCTCTTTTCCACACAACCAATTAGAAGACTGTATACAAAACATAGCTCTGATTGGAGAAGCAATATGACTCTCACTGCTAGCAGTCAATAACCAGACAGACTATGAAAGCCGATTACAGAGCAGCTAAACCAACTCTGTGATTTTGCAGAATGTAAGAGTTTGATTTCTCAGGTCTACAACTACTGTCTCCGATACTTTTTGAAACTGATCTGTTCATTACTTCTGCACAGAGCCGCAATATTCCAAAGAGCAGGAGCTGTTTGCCAGCATCAACTCCACCCGTGTCAAGCTGAACCTGATTGGCTGGAGCAATGGTGGCTGCCCCATCACCTCCTTTGTCCTGGAGTATCGCCCGGTGGACATCGCCATCTGGACGACTGCTCAGCGTGCATCTCTGACCAAGAGCTACACCCTGTATGACCTGCAAGAGGCCACTTGGTATGAGCTGAGAATGAAGGTGTCCAACAGTGCTGGTTTTGCAGAGAAGACCGCCATGTTCGCCACTCTCAGCTATGAAGGCAGTGAGTCTTCCTCCTTTTTCCTTTTCAACTCATGCTGACTGTCCTCCCCTCTAACATTCTGCCTTCATGTAGAGTCATACATTTTGTCCTCATGTTGAGTCTTAAACTCTGTCTCCACAAAGAGAGTCACACCATCTGTCCTCATGTAGAGTCACACACTGTCTTCATTTAGAGAGTCATACACTTTGTCCTCTTGTAGAGAGTCACACAGTCTGTCCTCATTTAGAGTGTCAGACACTTTGTCCATATGTAGAGTCACAGATTCTGTCCTCATGTAGAGTCACACACTCTGTCCCCATCTATAGTTACTCATTTTGTCCACATCTAGAGAATTACACCCTTCGTCCTCATCTACAGAGTCATACACTCTATCTTCATGTAGAGTGTCTCACACACTGTCCTTATGTAGAGAATCGTGCATTCTGTCTTCATGTAGAGATTCTTGCACTTTGTCGTCTTATATAGAGCCACACAGTCTTCAACAATCTCTCCAAGAAAATATGTGCTTTGCTTAACTCTCCCAGCAGGGAATCATCCGTCAAGCGACAGGCATTTATCTCAGCAGTATAAAGAGAAAGGCAGGGGTTTATTTGCTCATTACGCTCTCCTATGAGTGCCGTGCTCTGGTCTGGAATGAAGAGAGCTTCCTCACCTAGTCTTTAAGCGGCCCTTAAGGCTGTGGGCCTGCTGATGAACGAGACCGTCACACGTCACTGAATCTCTTGCTGACTTTGCTAACTTTCACCGCTCCCTTCCAGTTCTTAGCGATGTTCCCATGTCGCAGGGGTATTGATCGCCGACTTGTGAATTAAATCATTTGCTGACTTACTGGACGCGGGGGAGTTGCTCAGTGATTTCCTGTCAGACGCTCTAAACCCTCCTGAAAGCCCAACTGCCCATTGGATGGGCCATGCTATATTTGTTGTCTTCTCTGTGCATAAAAGCCAAGCCCCAACACTGGGGGGAGGGGGGGGCAGCAAATTCATCATTGCTTCAGGCAGCTGGGTCTGAGTGCCAGATTCAAAAAAAGGTTAAGTGCCGACTTCTACCGTGGAGCAGAGACTCATGGGAATGCAAATGTGAAGGAGTTGATATATCTCAGGACGGTCAAGAGTATGAGGTTTTTATTGCCTTATATTTCAAAGCTAAACACTTCTGAACACGAGAGTCGAGAGATGCCAGCCACGAGTGGGAGACTTTATCTCCGCAAAGGTTATGAGAAACCAGAAGATCACAGATCATAGCGATAAACTTTGGCCTGAGATGTCAAAGGCTAATTCCCAGGAGGAGCTATGTATGATGCCTCAAGGGAAACGCCTCGATGACCCAGCTTAAGCGGCTCCCCAAATCAAAGGGCTGATGTTCCGAGCGTTTGACAATGGTCCTTCATCTCCATCAGGTACCATTCCACCCCTGGCGAAGACCGTGGTGGAGAGCAAGAACAGCGTGTCTGCCAACGAGGGCCTGAAGATGATGGTGACCATCCCCAGCATCTTGGCGGGTTTGGTGCTGCTCATCATTCTGTTGATGGTGCTCAGGAGGAGAAGGAGGGAGCAACGGCTGAAGAGACTGAGAGGTAAGACACCCCCCCGCCCCAACACACACACGGATGCGGGAACGGCAAGTGAATCTATAAATACGCAAAATGCAAACTAAGGGAAAAACGTTTGCCCACAGATGCGAAAAGCTTGGCAGAGATGCTTATGAGGTAAGTGTGAGCTTGGATCCTATCTCCGATAATAAATGGTGAAAATATGGTTCAAATCTTACTGTAAACGGCTTCATTCACACGTTCAGACACCGGTCATGCTGTTCGTTTTTCAGTAAAAACACCAGGCCGTCAGACACCCTGAACAAGCAGCAGCAGACCCTAAGGATGCACATTGACATCCCTCGTGCTCAGCTCCTCATAGAGGAGCGAGACACCATGGAGACCACAGGTAGGTGGCGCTCTCGATCCACGGCACACGCCATGCACATGGTCAGGGTACTTCAGACATTGTGCTTTTGCAGCACAGGAGGCTTCTAGAGAACCCACACACACCAGATTCCAACCACCACATCAAGTTCAGCTTCCTTAACCAACACACCACTGGGTGGCCAGACTGAAATGAGACACTAAATATTCACTAAATGTTCATTCTATATAAATAGAGCACTGATAGGATTATCCCTCTATCTCTCTACCTCCTACTCTTCCTCTCCCCATATCTCTCTCCGTCCCTCTCTATCCGTTGCTCCCTCTCTCCCCCTCAGATGACCGGTCCACAGTGTTGCTTACAGACACTGACTTTGGGGAGACCTCCAAGCCCAAGTCCACCACGGTGACTCACACAGTCCACTACCAGTCCATCTCCCAGGCCACGGGCCCCCTAGTGGATGTGTCTGACGCACGACCCGGAACCAGTAAGTCCAGAACTCTGCCACACTTTCCCATGATCCTTTGCCCACTTATTAGATGCTTCTGTGTGACTTCAGGACTGACTGCTCGCCTCCTCACTCTTGCCCCCCCCACAGACCCCACAGCTCGTCGTACCGCCAAAGCCGGCCCCGCAGCCCGGAGCCGTTACGCCAGCCAGTGGACGCTAAGCCGCCCCCCCCGGCCCTCCTCATCCCACACTCTGAGCAGCGGCTGGAGGCTGCCCACACCCCGCGACAAAGAGAGCGATAGCTACAGTGCTAGCCCCTCACAGGATACAGGTACGGCAGCCTGCAGAGGACATAATTCTTTCGAGACTTCTGTAGGCCAGTGGATTACGGCTCTCTCTAGCAATGCCTGATTATGTGTACTGCAGACACCACAAATTTTAAGGTTTAAAAGAGAAAGGGCTTGTTTGAGTGGCTAAAAAAGAGCCACCCTTGTGTCCGAACATGCAGACCGCGCACGCAGCAGCATGGTTTCCACGGAGAGCGCCTCGTCCACCTACGAGGAGCTGGCGCGGGCCTACGAGCACGCCCGGCTGGAGGAGCAGCTGAGGCAGGGCAAGCTCACCGTCACCGAGTGCTTCGTGTCGGACACGTCGTCCGAGCAGCTCGCCGTCGGGGTGCACGAGTACACCGACAGCCTGACCTCCAGCACGCCTTCCGAGTCCGGCATCTGCCGCTTCACTGCCTCGCCGCCGCGGCCACAGGACGTTGTGCGCGTCGCAAATGTGGCCGTCCCCAAGGCGCACCGGCCTGGTAGGAACCGGGTCAGCTCTCTGTGTTTGTGTGTGTTTATTTCTATGTCTGTGTCTGTCTGTGTCTGTCTGTGTCTGTCTGTGATTATCCCTGTGCCTGTCTGTGTCTGTCTGTGATTATCCCTGTACCTGTCTGTGTCTGTCTGTGATTATCCCTGTACCCGTCTGTGTCTGTCTGTGATTATCCCTGTACCTGTCTGTGTCTGTCTGTGATTATCCCTGTACCCGTCTGTGTCTGTCTGTGATTATCCCTGTACCTGTCTGTG
>JAODJV010000062.1:3270147-3292357 GCA_026776665.1 Gnathonemus longibarbis | reverse complement strand
TTTTCTAGGAAAAAATATAGGCCCGCTCACTTTTTCAATGGCCCGCCCAAAATACAATTTCTGCCTACGCCACTGACTGAAATACGTGGGGTTTGGAAAATATAAGATAATATTTGGGGAATTTATGCAAAGCGTGTAATTTGTCACTCGAGGTAATTAGACTTGATAAATAAGCATCACAAAGATTCTACATGGAAGATCAAACAGGAAGAACATTTATTTAACAATGAGGATGTTTTAACAGAGCGCAGAAATGTACTGAGGACTCAGTTTCAACTCAGTCTGTCATAAATAGTTTAAATATATGCAATAGAAATGTTTTCACAATAATGTTGGGTACACGGTGTCATAGTTTACGCCCAAAACGCCGAACGCCTAGCGCTCTGCAAACATTTACGATCCACAAAACCACACACATTATACTTAAGATTTATAGTCTGATTTTGTGACTTATTCTTTATTGCCGTAGGTGTTTAGCTCATTCATCCACTGTTAAACCCACTGCACACTTACTGGCACGTTTTCATCTAAAAAAAAAAAGACTGATTCTTTCCCTCTGTTCTTCTTCCCTTGATTGAAATCGTTTTAAGGTGTTCAAAATTAAAAATGCGCCCCCTATAGGGGAGGCCGCAGTGCCACAGTACGCCACGCTGAATGTTGAACATGTTACAGTAGCAAACTGCTAAACCAAAAAGGCTCATTCGGAGCCTCACAAAATATCCGTACAGCAGTCAAATGATACATTATATGCATTTAACATCACAAACATCGGTGATACACAGGGTATTGCTCAATTTTCCAGCCCCAACCCACCCGCCCCTTAAGTCCGTATCGTGTGGTTCTTCAACATGCAAAATGGTTCTCCCACAGCGCCATCTAGCTGTGGGAGGTCAAACCTCCTGGCCACCCTCTAGGACTTGGGTTCCTGCTTCTTCTTCTGGAACTTTCTGAACTGCGACTGGATGGCGACGGCGGCCTTCTCGGTTTCCGGGGCCTCCATGTCGATGTCAAAGTCCTCTGGGACATCTTTCTTGGAGTCATCTACATAAACGGAGCATTTATAAATGCAAATATATTTAATTTACATTTAGTCAAAACAAATAGAAATTATTCAGAAAAGGATGCAAAGTTAAGGGATTATGGGCAATGCTAATTTAAGGATCTTAAAAACACGCTAACTGGTCTGCTGTAAATTTTAGATACACAGTTGCAAAGCAAGTATTGATACTATATTTAAAGAGCCACAATGATTCAGCTCCGGTCCAAAAAAACACCATAAATGACTATCACGTCCTCTCTGCTGCTTTTCTGCCACCGCCAGCCCCCAGACGGCCGTCCGTTTATGTCCTGGGTCTCCCTTCTCGGCCTGGTGTTCGTTCTCTGAAGCCCATAAATGGGCATCTTTAACGTTTCGTAGGCGCGAGGCGTCCAGCTGCTGGACCCGACCCAGGATCCCGCCGCTTCTGCCTCAGGCAGTGACATGTCCTTGCTCAGCAAACAACACGTTAACAAGAACACCAGCCTGGGGACCGTTCAAAGTGCAGGTGTTTGCACGGGGATTACGTAATTAACTGTGATTGTAATTGTGCCAATTCCCAGCGATGTTCCCCTTGACTGCTGTATTCCTGGTTCTGAATTAAATGCACCGGCTTGCTCCCCTGAACAGCGCCCCCTAGCGCTCGTCACTTGGGACCCTCAAAGTTCAGTTGAGGAATCTTGAAGGCGTCACACAAATGGAAAGCGTGGTTTGTTCCCCAGTCCATATTCTGGTTGTCTGATCAGACCGTTCTCTCACCTTCTCTTTGGCTCCTTCCCTCCTTATCTTACCAATTCCTTAGCTTTCTAACAAGGTGGTTCTGTGCACCAGTGTCATGTGACCAGTGTCATGTGACCCACAATCGCGCACACATCCAACCCGTCCGTCATCCATACATCTCTCAGCTACATGACAAGCTTCATCATATGCAAACGGCCAATAAACACGAACCTTCAGTCCGTCAATATCCATCATCCATTTATTGCTGAGATTACCGTCCCGCTGATTAAAGCATGCTGAAATTCGCATTTCTGTCCCCCGTTTTACGATGCAGTGCTTCTCTAAGCACTGGGAACAGTGCAGCCTCCCTCGCCATCTTTTATTTATATGGCGCATCAATATTTCAGCTTGTTTCCACTTTCCAGAAAAGAGCTGCTTTTTCATGCGTGGGGGTTTTTTGGCTGCCCCCCCAGCCGGGGGGTTGCCCCCCCACCCCTCCCCTTCACATTGCTGTCAAGCTGCAGCATTACTATGCACAGGTGGCACCCCCTGGTGAAGTTGAGGCCACAAGCTCAGCACCGCTGGGGTCTCGTGTTTGGCACAGACTGTCCTGGCGAAGGGTGGCAGAAGCTGGGCTAGGAGACGAGTTGAAAACAGAAGGTCAGACCCCCCCCCCCCCATGAAACATCTCTCTGAAAGCTTCAGGAATAAGCGGGAGGCGACATAAATCCCATTCTGTGACGCACACCATTACGCGCCATGCCTAATGAGTGTGTCGGCATCAGCGAGAGTCGCCTTTGGGATTTCAGATTGAATCAGAGATGGTGGGGGGGATTTCCGGTGTGTGCGTGCAGCCCCCCCTCACTGCAGCAGTCCTGTGACAGTGTCTGCAAACCCGTGCCGGAGAATAAGCGGATTTCTCACCCGCTACCAAAATAACTCCTGCAACCTGAGTGCTAATAGAGACTAAACAGATGCAGATCTGGTATGGTGATGTCATCATTATGCGCCACGACACGCCCGCCCTGTTCCTCCTAACTGAGGGGAAGCAGATTAAGGTGCCATGGAATCAGCTCAGCAATCCGGACTGTCATTCGTTAAACCGAATCAAACCCTGATGGACAGGAAGACCATCCTGCTTACGATAAAAACAAATGATCTGACCTTTATCCTTAATGCTCTTCTGGGCAAGCAGGGGCACACGATGCTATTCTTCTAGAACATTCTGTCCCCGTATTTATGGACCATACAGAGAGCAGCCACTTTTTGTCCCGTTCGCGAGGAATATATTATTGAGGCTATTTGAAAAGTGGTTCCTCTTGTCACAACATCTCCAGCAAACACTGTGACCTTCTGACCTGAGACATGCCATCATCCCAGGAAGACCCTCTCTGTAGGCCCAACATTCTGTGAGGCCCCAAGGTGACCTGCCTTTCTTACCTTGTCCTCCAGATGATTTGGTGTTTCCAGTTGTGGCTCCAGATCCTTGTCTCTGCAAAACAAACAAAAACGTTTAAACCATAAATAGAACATTAAAAGCCAAAACCAGAGCCTATGAAGATGAAGACATCAAGCCAGCGAGGTCAGTGTGCCTGTCCCTGAGGCTAACCCTGGATGGCAGCTAGGGGGCGCCGGTTGGAGAACAAAACCAGCCTGGCTGAACAGGCACCTACTCTCTGTTAGTTTCACCTGGCCGTTTTTCCCGCCCCAGGTCCTGCTTAATGAAGTGGGCCTCTAATGAACTTCCAGAGAGTGCGCTTTGATGCTAACCCTGAATGGCTCGTTAGGGGCCCAGAGTGTGGAAAACCGACTCATTTAACGATTCAGCTGCTCCAAGGACTGGCTGACCCTGCTTTTGCAAAAAAAGTGTCTGCTAAATATAATGAAATGACTAGACACATTCCGCTCACCTGGTATATGTGTTACAAAGCTGCCCTTTCTGAGTCCCTGCCTATAGGCTCATCCCACACTTCCTTTGTTTGGCCAGCAGGTGGAGTAGTGGTTAAAGCACCTGATTCTGCTTAACTGAGCAGGTCCCCCTCCCGTGCTGGGCTACGTGGGTGTCGCTAGGCCGCAGAGGCGTAACAGGACTCCCTAAATGGTGGCCCGCAGACATCAAGCCGTGATGTGTTTATCCATGAGTCATGCAGCCAGAGATAAACAGTCTGCCAGGTATAGCAAGTCTATCTCTTAGCGATGGACTCCGGGTGGGGGTGGGATGGCAGCCGGCCTGACAGGGCGGAGTCTTCCCCCGGAGGCCTGCAGGTTTTTAGTCCCGCCTTCTCCAAACTGCGGCCCAGTGTGCTGCACGTGTGAGACTCGGTGAGTAATGCATGGTGAATGAGTCACGCGCTGCTCATGCGACGACTCCGGTGACCATTTCCTTGGGCGTGTCCTACACTCGCTGGAGCAGGAACTCGACCGGGCGCCACATTCAAGTCGGACTGACTTACCCCAAGGGAGACCCAGGGCTGCTAATTCTCCTGATGCACTCTGCCCCCTAGGGGAGGCCACAAGGACGGCGACCTGTCAGCTGGTCTCCCACCCCCGTGGAGCATGTTGACCGTGCTCTATCGCCCCCCTCCCCCCCCCACGAGCTGCACACAGAGAAAAGTGGCCTCTTCCACATGACCAAAAGTCAAGAACGACAAAACAAGCCAAAGAGGCCTCTTCAGCCAGAAGCGCGGGGTGGTGGGGGGGGGTTGACGGCAGAGCAGCTTCACTAAATAAATAAGTCATTTGGCGCAGCCATTTTGGGAGCTATTTCGGGCCCTCTGGCAGCATACCCCCCCCCCCCCAAGGCCCCCCGCTCTGCACTCAGTCGTCTATTAAGAATTTAAAGGAGAAGATGTCGATGTAGGACAGACAGCGGCTCCAGCGGAGAGGGGAAGAAGGGCTCCCACCCATTCCCTGGGGGCTGGCGCTGCTTTGATCACACCAGTAAGGGCCTGGTCCCCCCCCCCCCCACCGCGAGTCACCTAATCACATCAGGGCCATCGGCAGCACTGGGCTACATTTTAGTGCTCTGAGTTATATATGACCTCTGACACTTTTAATTATGCATTACTGAGGGTTATTCTGTGTTGACAGTCTGATTAAAATGCACTCCGAATAAGCCATGTAAATCATTAGCCTGGGCCTCCCAGTGCTCGCGTTTGATCTGCTCTCCTCTTAGCTTCTCACGATGAGTCCCAGTGTGGCGCTGAGCTCTCACTCCCATGCTAACCAACGCCACTTTGGACAAAAGTGTGTGCAAAATAAATAAATGTAAATCATCCCGTATTGCATATTTTGATGCATAATGCCACAGACCTCAGTGTCCTTTTCTATGTGCAATCATGACTCTGCTATTCTTCTTTCAAAGGGTAGCTCGACATTTTCTGCCGGGCTGAACCACCTTCGCTAGCAGGTAAACTTACCGCTAATGATACAGTGACATTCTGCAATACTAAACAGAGAAATAAGTGGGTCATTTATCACCCTCATAGCGTTTTTTCCACATCTTTCACGTGCCCCGTTCTGGTATAGCACCAAATCTACCACGAACCACGAGAAACAGTTTAATACATTTCTCTGTTTAATCCTCCCTTTATGAGCAAGTCATTCTGCATTAACATTCATAAGAAATCCTCCTGTCAAATTTAAATTAGCAGAGTTTCAAAGCCTTTAGAACCATCCAGGAACATCGTTTACCTCTTTTAATCCCGTTAGAATGTATATTAACCACAGCAGTGATGCTGGATTTACTGCACTGCAGTGTTAATCTAAAAAAATAAGACAGCACGCACGATTCTTATTTTCACTAGGCGAGCATCCTGAGGCCCGCGGGGAAAGGGGGGGCGTCTCAATGTGCGAATCTGGCTGCGTCGTGTCCGAGCGCGCAGCCTCCCGCGTTGCAGTCACGCGCTGACAGCTGCTTTAGCGCCCGCGCTCCCGCCACATGGCGCTAAAATGCACCCGCTTGTCAAAATTCTACTTCAAACGAGAAACTGGAGTATCTTGTTTTCACGCCTGGCTTAACGGATCACGAGGGCATACGGTTCTGCGTTTACGTCGGATCAAATTGCTCAGCTGCTCCCCGGGAAGAGCTGACAGTTTTTAGGATCCGTTTACAGGATTATCTCCGTCACTTTAATTCTGCCAATTCCATTTCCCCCTCCCGTTCAGAATTAACGTCATAATCACCTTTATCAAAATAAAATTGGTGGATTGATGGAGAGATTTAAACTAGACCTATCAGAGCCGAGCTGTGTGCAATTTTCATGTTAAAATGGGAACGCGGGGAACGGCGTGGCTGAAAACCGCCAGCCTAAGATCCTACACGTGTGAAAACCGCGATTAGTTACTCCATGCTTCCGCGGAATGAAGAATGTGCAATTCAAGACTGCAGAACTGCAAGTACGGAATATTTTACAATGCGAAGCGCTACGATGTGAATACTAGAATGTTGAGTTATACAGCAGAATTTAGAATTCTACGAAAGTTTCCCATTTCTTTTATGTCTTTAGATCACGTTTCAGATAGTTTAATATGGAAGAATATGGCACTGCCTTGACAGTTTTCTAACATCGCAACTGCAAATACATATTGGATGAGAGCACTGAACAAATCAACAGCCCGGTTTGGAGATGCAGGTAATTGGGTGCTAGTGCGGCAGCGGGGCTGCGTGTAAATGTCTCAGTATCTGAGACCCTGGTCTTCTTCAGCATCCACGATGGTTGACAGCAGCAGGGTTCCAGCGATGATATGAACCTGCGGGAGATGACTCCTTCATCAGACACGACCACGGTTTCTGCTGTCCTACTCACACACACTGGCAAGTCCATCTTCACCCTCCACCCAAGTGTAAATTCTTTTTTCTTTTATTTCACCTCCTTTTATAAAGGAGCATTTTCCCAGCACAACAGATACATACAGCCAGCCAAGAACAGAAATGCTCCCTGAAATAATCAGATAGCTAGCCGCCATCTACTGCCCCCTATCTGTGCAGCTGTGAACAGTTCCATTAAATTTCCTCTGTCGTGCCCTATTCCTCTCTCTCAAATTACGCAGAATATTACGACCGTGGCCGAGGGTAATATGGCGCCTGGAGAACAGTGAGATTAAACCCTAAGAAACAAAGGTTTACACTTATTGTAATAAGTATTAATTGAAGAGAATTGATCATTGGGAGAGTAAAAGGTGGTGCAAAACCTGCATTCCAGCTGAAAAAGGAACTTTATGAAGTCTTTCTTGGTGCAGTAACACTGCACCCACAGACAGCGAGTAGCCTGGTCTTGAGTTATTTTCCCTACCCTTAGTACCCTTTTAAATGGCTACGCAACGATTTAGAGCTGTTAGAACCTGCTGACCAATCACATCACAGTTCTAAAGCAGCCAATGACTGCTCTCGTTCCATAAGCCTTTTCTGTTAGTGCTATAAATTGTAAGGGGATTTGAGAGGGAGGTGGGAAATTCATTGCTGTGTGTGTATTAGGTTTATATTACATTGTGGGGACCAAAAGTCCCACTATGTAATAAAAACCTGTTACTTTGACATTCTGGAGACTATTTTTCTGGTCCCCACAAAGATCAGTGAATGCAGTCAAAAAACTAAAAATGCCAAAAGTCTCGTATTTGGTTTGGTTACTTATGGTTAAGGTTAGGGCTGGTTAGGGGCTTAGGGTTATCAAATTTAGGATTAGAGTTACGTCCATAGAAATTAATGGAGAGTCCCCACAATGATAGGAATATATGAACTGTGTGTGCGTAAGTATGTTTGTTACAGCCTGGAGACTTTAAAAATGTCAACCTTCTGTAGTAGCAGTAACTACTGGCAGGAGCTGTTGTGTTTATCGAACCTTTTAAAAGGTTATGGTAACATTTTCATCCTAAAATATCAACAGAGCCATTCCTTCCTGAACTGTACTTCATCTCAGCGGCCTGCATTAACAGCAAAACCTTTGAATAAAGTGCTTTTGTGCTGCAGACGCATTAGACAGTTAAGTGTGACAATGTGTGAGGTCTGCATCCGCTGCAGGATGGCGCTACTGTCCCTTTTTGGGGTGCGAGGGGACTGGGGCCCCTTTAGGGACCCGATTACTATATCGGGGGCCCCACACAGACCGCCAGAGCGCCGCTGAGGCTGGCCAATGAGGGAGCGGAGCTTTCAGCTGTCAAACGATGTCCGTCCGTCGCCATGGAAGCAATCGTTGGTAGGGGATGGGAAGCAGGGAGATTAAAGTGAATTACGGTCCCCAGAACGTAAGAATGGCAGGAGGCAGTGAGAAATACTTCAGATTGCTGGCAAAGGAAGGAGAAGATGCATCAGGCAGTAAGTAACACCCATCAGTCTGTCAGCCAATATACTGTAATATACTGTATACCTAATGCGGCTTTGCAGAAAGGTGTACGTGTGCGGTTTCTGTTTATACACACGGTGGGGAATTTTGAATTTCAAATTCAGCATGACCATTACTTCATTCTTTATTAATATATTCAGAAAATAATGTCAAATAATTGTAAACACACATATGCATATGCACCATATTAAATATTGTGCTGTAATCTCTACAGCCCCCAAATGCTTGTGAAACAAATACGTGAAATCGCTACAGGATTCTTAAAATCTGCAGGGTCAAAAATCACTGTGTTATACAATGATTGCTTGTGTGGTCCAGGCCGAGATCCATATCTAATCCACCAGCAATGACTGGGCTCACCATTCGGCACCGGAAGGGTGTCTGTTCACACCCGATCGCAGGAGTGCCTGTCGTTCCTTTGAGAGCATTTCTAAGTCGCTTCTAAAGCACCCAGCAGCAAACTGCGGTCTAATTAATAAACACAGGCACGGATTTTACCGGGAAACGTAATTAAATAAATTTAACTTGGCATTTAATTGGAAAACCGTCAGGACACATCATGCGGATTAGTATTTCGGACCCCTCCTCCAGTCGAGCAGATAGCTCCGTGACGCACGGAAGACGTGTTACCTGCAAAGCATCACTCTGATCCCTCCCCATCCAGCAGCCACGGAACTAAACATTGGTGTGTCCAATCAGGCCTGCTGCTATAGATTTTTGGCCCCATGAAAGCATATCAAATTGGGCCCCCTACCCAGGCCAATCCAATTATGTTCCCAAATTTTTGAGGGCCCATCACACAGAGGCCCTTGGAATCATCCTAACTTTCCTCTGCTTTATGGTGCCCCCGCGTGGGACATAACCACCGCATTCTGGGCCATAGTGGTGTCACTCTTTTGATCCTTTGAACAGCTTTCTTCAGATGATCTGGAGAGTCTTTGGAATTTGACAGACTCTGAGCACCATAAACTGTACATCAGCGGCGGAGATGTCAGGTCCGGGGAGTACAAATCCAGACCAAGATTTTGTTTCAATCAACCAGTTGAGTATAAAGAATCAGAGGAGTCCTCAACTGGTTGGTTGAAACAAAATCTTGGTCTGGAATTGTGCTCTGCTGTACAGGGCATATAGTGAATAATAAATTGAAACACGTATCTGCCAGGACTCTGGAGACTAATATAGCATGTGCCTGCATGTCCGCCAGTCACATGATTCAGGTCACATGCACCCAGTCACATGACACGAGTGTGTTTTCACAAAAAATACTTTGCTACTCTCTGAGGGATGAGCCTCTGCATGTTCTTCTGGGGAGCGCTGCTGCTGCTGACATAACGCTTAAGGTTACACCCAGGTTACACCCAGGTAAATTTCCTTGTATTTCTGAATTGTTGTTGTCCAATTCGGCGAAGCCACGCGTAAATGTTCTGGCAGAATATCCTGATTAGACTGGGCAATGTCTGTCTGACTCTGTGCACCAATAAAAATCATAAAAATTATCTTTAAAAAAAAGGATCGGGGGGAGGGGGGGGGGGGCACAGTAATTGGTTATGCAAGCAGAACCGGTAGCCCATGCCTGTAGCACGAATCACAACTCACTGTAAGACCACAATCACTTTCTAAACTGTAACCCATAACCCCCACCTCACGAAGGACTGTGTGCCCATAAGGGCTCTAAATTTACCCCCTGCTGTAATTCCTGTTGTCACAACTGACAGCTTTGTAATGACACAGAAGCCTGTGCTGATATGTGGACGACAGAGGAGTCATTGGTCACCAGCCAGACCCGCAAGGCCTCTAGTCCTCACGGCCAATCGGATTGCTCCTCTTGAGCATCTCTGCCTCACCACGTCACTGCTACTCCAGGTCTGCAGCACTTTCAAATCCCAACCTCCTGCAAAGCTAATGGCCCAGTCGCAGCCTGATTATGCTGCAAGAGATGCGGTAAAGAGTCCTGCCGTACAGCCCTGAATGATATGTGTATATATTTGGTTAATGTTCACATAAAGCAGATGTGCAGACTGTACTCAAGTCCTCAGCACATCTGTACATGGTTCACATCTGCACACATCTGGGCTCTGTGTCTCTACACATATCGAGAACAGCCCAGAAAACTGAAAAAAGTTCCCGATATAAAAACAAAACTAGAACGAGGACTTCTAAATTTGGACCCTATGTTTCCATTTTAATATGAAAATTGCACACAGATCAGCTCAATTAATAACATTTTTCACTTGGTTAAGGCTTTTTTTTCAGCAACCTGTTATTTCCATCTGATAGGACATCTGTTGTCATGACGACGCCACAGCATCACGGTGACATGTGGTGGGAGGGGCGTGCCAGCGGCGGGCGCCAGCATCAGCGGCGCGTGAAAGCTAAGCGGAGCCAACGGCGGGCGCCACCCGCCACGCGCTCCACTCGCTGCGGCCGCGAGCCCACAGCGACGAGCATCGCGGCCAGGACACCTGAAGAACACGTGCAATGGGATAGGGGCTGCATTAGCAACGTGCTGCATCAGTGTGTAATAGCTAGAAACCCAGCCCTGCCTCCCGTTACACACTCACATTAAATCCACAATCGCCGCCCTGTGCATCCTTAAACTGTACCTGGACCAACATAACTCAGGTCAAGTGGTTGTTGGACAGAGACGGATGATCAGTATTTTATTAGCAGATCAAGTGCATAACAGCGGAGCAGCAGACTGTAAAAGATCAGCCCATCTCTCCTTATCCCAAGAGTGGCAGATGGAGTAACGGTCAAAAGCTGGTCCAAATGCTTGTTCAACTCTGACGTCCATAAGCAGGATCCTTCCCAGTTAAAATTAATAGGTCACCCACACAACCATGTTTAACCTCTTGGAAGACTGTCTGTTTACCTTAAGCTGGCTTCAATCAGGGATTTCTGGATGTCTTCCGCGAACACCATATCTTACAGTTAAATTACTATTAAAAAATGATCCCGTCAGGTCGGGTGCTTTGGACCGTCCCCGCACTGTGTCGGGGGCAGTTCGGCGCGCAGACTCATTGTGCTGCATCCGAACCGCTGCTCGGCTCGGCTCACAAGCTTTTCCCTACATCGACATCCGGCTTAGTTTACTTTCCACCTTCTGCGAGGGACA
The DNA here is from genome assembly GCA_026776665.1 of Gnathonemus longibarbis. NCBI lineage: Eukaryota > Metazoa > Chordata > Actinopteri > Osteoglossiformes > Mormyridae > Gnathonemus > Gnathonemus longibarbis. Next base: position 3,281,145 of record JAODJV010000062.1, on the reverse strand, counting down.
TGAACTTTCCATGAGTCAGCCGCAGCCGCTGAATAATCCACGACCTGTTGTTAATTTTTCTCACTTTTGCAAACACTTCGGTATTCACAATAGTCTTTTCCCTGTGTGTCCTCGATCCCCACTGGCCCAAATGCGCTAATATACTCCACAGGAGGATTTGTGCAGCCGAGGGATCGATCTGGTCTACGGTGCCGGTGCGTCACGGTCCATATACCTTTTAGAAATATTGTTTATACCCCATGTCCCCTCTCTTCAGCTATATGTTGTGGATGGACACTGTCCAGATGGTGCCGCACCTATCCGTGAGCAGCCCTTCTTATAGTGAACTTACAGGTACGTAGCTGGGGCAAACCCAGCCGGCCCCCATGCAGGATATCCCGGGAAATCACCGCAAAGTGCTTATTTACACACAGGGGAACGATTGCGGGGACCGCGCTTCACACACCGCTTCTCATTAATCCCCCAAAGCGTTTCGGCTTTTAAAAGATGGCGTTTTCCCATCGCCTCAGTTAGTATAAGCCATGTTCTAAAAGTATAAACCATCCCGTAAATTACACAGCCTATTACCCACAGTGCGCTAATCTCAGTTTTGTAAGAGGGAATCATTTAAAGTGATCTTTCCATTGCACAATGACAACGAACGAAAAAAAACCCCAAAATATTTCAATTTGTCACAACGTTCAGTACGTGAAATATAAATAAATATTATAAATACAGCAGTGGGAATTGTTGTACGCCTGACCCGTATTTGAACCTAATTTAATAAAGTTGTGGGACTGCTCCAGAAAATCTAGGATTTTTTTTCTCCACAGAATGATATCTATTAATATCTAACTGGAGTCATTTCAAATTAACCGGGTCGGATCATCTGAGCCCAGAGATCAAGCGGCAAGTTCACCATGAGAGCTGCCCTACGGCCGTTTTCCGCCGCCAGGTAACAACTCGGGCATTTTAATTATTCTGCTGCGCTATGGAATCAAACAGGACAAATCCAGGCGGGTGTTGGGTTGTTTAAGAAACCCGGGTATTAATGCTTAAAGTCGTATTCTGTTTTTCAAAAAGTACACAATTTTCCGGATAAATCCGTCCACGTTACTTCCATCTGCGGACGGTGTCCCACGGTGCGACACCTTACACACGAAAGATTTGTGCCAGATTAGCAGAATGTGAGGACGGGACGGCGAGCCGAGGGGCTCCGGCGCAGCCCATGCATTGCTGCAGTATATCATGCATCTGCATCCGCAAGAAAGTGATACCTGTCACTACACCCGGCAGCCAGACCGAAAAACAAACTTCTCTAGTAACATTCACCAACTTACATCACGGCAGATTAAAAATGAATACATACTGAAAATCTCAAGGCTCAAAGGAACCAGAAGCGCATGGGTACCGCTGACATTTCTCGGTTTATGGTGAACCACCACTAACACTTAACTAGTAGGCTATTGCATGGTGTTTCCCGGCCCTTTAAGGTATAAATCAAACGCTTACCTCGCTCATGCTTTTAAAGGGGTTTTTGCACGGGTGCGGCACAACACTACACGACACGGTACGGTACGGTCTGAGGATTTCACAGCTCGTTGGTTGCCCACCGCCGGTTTGCAGTCCACACTTTGCGATCTGGCCAAGCAAACGGCTTTATAGAGTTCGGGGAGCAACTCCTCAATGTCATCACATTCCCACTAAACCAATGGGAAAGGCAATCGGCGAGGCTCCCTCGCAAGTTACCACCCAAAGCCTGTGCGAGAGGGCGAGAGTCGCTTTCAGTTCAAGTCGTGTGAAAAGCACGGCATAGGAGCTCAAATACATCATTAACGATGCGGTATGAGAGTGTTCACGGGGATCTGTAATCTGATTTAAGTGCAGTATTTACTTTCCCACATTTTTGCACGTTTTTTTTTATGTTTCTTCGGGTGGGGTTTCCTGTCCCGACCGAGGTGTGTCTGTGTGTAGGGACTTTGCAGTATATACTCGGTACTCTGCGGTACACTCAGGCTGGGGTCCCGGGTCGCATATTCCTTTTTACGCCGCTTTTGTGGAGAAACTCCGCTCTCCCACTACGTGTGCTGCATGAAAGTCTAATGTTACGTAAGGACATTCTCGTGTGATGCGGAGAAATCGTGAGGGGAATACAGGTGTACTAATACGGTCTAATTATTAGCAGTAATAAAACGCACAGACTTATCCTCTATCTGCAAAAAAAAAAAATAATAATAATACGTACTCCAAATTTCAACTTCTAAAATTTTTGGTGTTTTTTTTCTAACAAAGATTAAAACGACAAGACAATCCCAACCAATCTCATCCTTAATACAAACACCCGACCGGCTCAGCATCAGTTGTTGGCCATCTGCAGGAGGGCGCAGAGAAGCGGGCGTAACCGCGGCGTTGGCTGGGGACTCGCTCCGCATGGTTCGCCGGGGACCTGGCGGGATTGATTTCAGCCTGGATTGATAGTTCCGGCCGCAGTAACCCGCCGTATTCCTCAGTCACCGCCACGAGGCAAGGGGACAACACGTGGAGTTTCATCGAATAAAGTGATCAATAAGCATTACTTGATTACTTAAGGCAGTTTACCATGTTGGACTTTACATAAATACGTTTTTACAAGAGTGATGCTCTCCTAATATTAATTATTGATCTAACATTTGCCATGCAGAAAACAGGGTGATTGCTCATAATAAAGCATCTGGGAACGATTTCTGCTATTTTACTATTTTATGGCCTGGGCAGGGACTTGCATGTGATGCTTAGTTTCGTTGAACAGTGTACACAACATGACGATAAACATATTCTATTCTACCTGATTGCCAAATAAATGTTCAGAAGATGTGAGAGTTATTACAGAACTGGAAAGATGTGTGTCTTCCAATAGGCTGAAGCTTCAAGAATGTGTTTACCAGTGAGAGTACATCCTCATCTAAGTGTAACGGTGATCCGAAGGTGGAAGAATCACTGTTCACAAGCGTACCAGGCCTTATATAGACTGTGCTACACCGTCAGACATACGTTTCACCAGAATCAGTCAGTCAAACCAAGGTGTCTCTCCTCCCACCATATATAGGCCATACACACGGTCGGGTGTGTTGTCTCTGGGGCCCCACTAAAAAACTTTGAGGCCCCCTCTAGTGTAATGATTGTTTCTGGCCAACAGGGGGCCTCCAAACCTCAGTTGCCCCATGCAAATGCGTGGTTGGAAAGGCAGCGAACAGCGCCACTGGCTGTTGATGGTGATTAAGATTCACACCACTGTGAGCCTGGCATCAGCAACAGAAGCATCTAGTGCTTTTACATTAGAGGCAAATTTACTGACTCTCTCGGGGGTCCAAAATTCATACAGCATATCCTGTTGCCATGCAACCGACCCTGTCCCTTGGAGGGTCTTTTGCCCCATGACATGGGTGCGGTCGGCGGGAAGGAGGTGTTTCCCGGTGATTCGAGGAGCATAAGGCGGAGTTCATCGCAAACAGCCGTCCCAGAGAAGAGTGCAGAGTAATGTCAGGCATTCTCAGAGTGGAGGTGGTTACCCCTCCGCCACACTGTGAGAGTTCACGGGTTTCTCTGTGAAACAACCAAACAACACAGAAGTAATTAGTACCCCGGGGGATTCTGGGTAATTTCTTGGTCAAGAGTAAAGCGGGGGACCGCAGCTGGGAATAGAAATTTCTTCGGGGTATGAGTCTGCGTCCATAAGCAGCTCACGACCTCCTCTGATGGCTTCCTGCCTCAGGATTGGTCGTGAGTACCGAACGCACGCCTGCGTGACTCTGCTCCGCCTGGCGTTTACATATGATGGCTCGGGCCGCGTATCCAGGCGCCCAGAACGAGCCCGTGAGGAATGCGAGGTGAGACCCAGCGGATAAACAATGGAGACCTCTGCAGAGGTCCTCTGCTTTTGCTCAAACTGGGGGGGGGGGGTTGGGCGATTTAACGTGACCCATTCTACTTGATTAATATAGATTGTATTTGGCTCCAGGGGACTTTGATTGTGGATTTTCAACATGGACTTGAATGTGAGTTTAGCAAACTGAAAGTATCTGCCAGATATCCTGTCATGGTCTGCAGCTGGCCTACAGGACCTGAAGTATGTATCTTCTCTGAGTCTTAATTGCTCATTTCCTTGACTGAGGGTGAAAAGCTGAAAAGGCAAAATAATTAGCTACCTTCTTGCTGGCAAGTCATCCATCCATCCATCCATCCATCCATCCATCTATCTATCTATCTATCTATCTAATCATCTATCTATCTATCTATCTATCTATCTATCTATCTATCTATCTATCTATCTATCTATCCTTAGACCACTTATCCTGGCGAGACTTACAGTCTGCTCTTGCTGTTCTGCAGTACATTTTGAAGAATGTTTTTTGACCAGTACATACCAGCGTTTCTCGAGAGCAGTTCGGGCGAAAGCGTAAACGGCAAAGCGCCGCAGCTGTGAGGCCCCCGCAGAATGCCTGCAGCAGGACCCGCAGCCCTAACGAGCTCAGCCCAGCGTTTACGTCGCCCGGCACTAATTAAGCACCACGCACGCCATCTTCGGTTTCTCGGAGTCTCCGTGTCTCCGTCTGCTTCCTGCTTCTCGGCCCCTTTCTCCAGACCTCTGCCCCCCTAACCCAAAGCTCCCTGGGTCATGTGACTCCAAGGCCGCCTCCTCGTCGCCACCATCCCCCATCACATGACCACCGATGGTCCATTTCTGAGTCCTGGCCTCAGCTCTCTAACGCTGTTAAATATTTATACCCTGTAAATATACGCTGGGCTCCTTTGGCAGGAGTCACATTTGCTAACATATATCCGCTCAGTCAGTCTAGCCTGGATCCTTTCTTCATGCAATGCTAGTGACGTTGCTGCTCACAGATCCGACCTTTATCGCCATTTGCACTATTATCCGCTGTTAATACCCATTATTTATCATTATTTATTACTCTGAAATGTATTATTCACTCATTCATACTATTTATGTGCAGCTCTGCTTCATTGAGTTTAAATTCTAAACATTCCAACATAGTTTACATTTGAATTGTGTGTCAGTGTAGTTGGTTTTTTTTCCCCCGCACTTGTTCTGTCCATCTTTGTACTTTACGTATATATTTAGCATCGTAGTCCTGGGAAACACTGTGCTGTGTTACTGTATATGGTTGGTATGACAATAAAGCCCCACTTGACTCGAGTTGATTTATGCTTCTGCGCTGTGTGAGAAATCTGCGCTGTGCCTTTAAGTGAGGTCGCCTCGTTAGAGCGCCGCAGTCATTCTGGATTGACAAACCTGCGTCGTTCGATGAGATATTTACTACCCAAACCCCCGGATCTGCTTCGCCATAATAAATGCGCTCTGGTTCTGATCTAAACTGACCCGCTGGACCGGAGGCCTCGCTCTGATTAATTAATGCTAACGATAAAGTAATCATTGGGGTCAGGCCATCTGTCTTCTTTAGGGGCCTCTGTGCTTAGATCACGCCAGCTTCCACTCACCACTGTTTGAGCGTGAAGAGATTTAGTGTTGCTAAGCTGCCCTCACACGGCAGCGCCGAGACCCCGGGACGCATTCGCCGTCTCCCCGTGCCAATGGGCCGCCTGTACTGCTCCCGCGGCTAACCTGCAGTGGGTTCTGCCACGTGGCGGAAGGGGCAGCGATAATTAAATCGAAGTCCCAGTCACCCAAAGTGCCCCATTTTCATTTCGGTGCTTCTGGTCAGTCCTGTCACACTCGTATGTTGGTGATCGACGCCAGCTGCACTAGGAGTGGTGCAGAATGCCAACCCACCTCAGCTCTATCTAATCTCACTCTGGGCACCATGGTGGGAATCAGGGCAGGTCCTCAACTGGTCTGCTGACGTCTTCACTCTTACCTCCTCCCTATAGCCAAACTCCTCCAAATCCTGGTCACCAGCGTCCCACGGTAGTGCTGTGTTTTGGGGTGTAAATAATGACTAGCAGCACTCTGCAGTCCCCAGAAAGCATTGTTGCATCACCATCTCCATAGCAACAGGGTTAATGGCAAATTCATGGGTAATTAAGAACTGCTCTTTAAAATAAACTTTACAGATTTCAGAATCACAGGGGCAACGATACTTCAATAAATGTTGATAAATCCTTCTTTTCATGGATGCCATGCCCAAATCATAGCAGAAATATCTCCTGGTGAGGTCAGAAACTCTTTTCTCGTGCAAGTGTGTAGTTTGATTTCTTGTGGTATGCAGATATAGTACAGCTATGAACAACATCCACATAAATAAACAGCCTGTTTTGGATGGAATTCCCCTAGCTGTTAGCAGATTGGACATAAATTCGCTGCACAGGCAATATTGTAAACAGATAGTGATAGAGAGGTAATTAATCTAAATCAAGCTCTGCGGTCCCTTCCCAGGATGCAGCCACAGTGAAACCACAAGCATTAGTTCATACTTCGACAATGGCACCTGCCAAGACATCAGTGGGGGATCCAAAGAAAGATTTTGGTCTTTGATTAGAGAAAAATCCTACCAACTGATTTGAGGCGCTATCCATATTTATAACTAAAGTCCCGCATGAACTCCTGTGTGTCTGAGTGAGTGGGCTATTGAGCCGTCAGCCATATTTGTGTGGGGTGGGGTGGGGGGGGGTCGGGGCGTAATTGCTGACTGAGTCGTCAGCAATTCCCCGTACGACACCCGTCTGAATTCTTTGTGCTTTCGCTAAACTCAGAAATCAATACGGGTGCCCCTTCAGGGGCTGGACCGCGAGCCCCCTCAAGAACGGGATCGTGCCGATCTGCCGCCCCAGCCATGCATGGCCGTCGGGGCGTCTCCGTGTCCGCCCTGTCGCAATTCGCCCGCTCCCAGAGCCTTCCCACGATGCCCTCTGATTCGCTCAGCAGTCCTGAGGGACCAGAGCCAAAGTTACGTCCAGGCTGGGAAAAACACTTATCGAGCAAAATAAGAATTAAAAAAAAAAGAAAAAAACAGCCCAGTAATCAAAGCTAGCCATGCGAATAATTACAAGGAGTAATTGCAGGGAAAACATAAAGGAAATGAAAAGCTTTTAAGGAAACTGCCTACTCAGGACACAGGGCGTCTGGTCCAGGGCGGGGCGGGGCTGGAGACAGGCCCGTGCTGAGAGGCGGGGGGTTAGAGGTCAAAGAAGGAGGCGGGGAGTAGCTTTCAGATCCATACTGTGCGCCCCGACTTGTTTATGGTGACTGCCACCTTATGGCCTTTTTTAGTATTAACAAAAATATGCACCCGTTTCTGCCGCACAAGTTCCCGGTCACCTATGTGTGTGTAAGCTTAATCAGTGCTTACTTTAATGTTACGTATGACATATTTCCTGCTTTGTGTATGACGTGCATACTGCTGTCGTGCAATGCACCCGGATCGATGGCTTTCTTGGTGCTTAGATTAATTGATCTGGGTGAGAAGTGTGAAAGAATGGATGTTTTTTTTAAGCAGTGACCCTGCAAAACAAACGAATGAATATGAATTACACAGAAAATAATTGAATATAAATGAATCTGAGGCTGGGAAGCAACTTACTAGACTGTCTATTTGATGTTCAGTGCTTTACCACATCACTGACCTTGGAGACGGGTCATCAGTCATCCTACCCGTCATGGTATCCATCATCCGTCATCCTGCCCGTCATGGTATCCGTCATCATGCCCGTCATGGTATCCGTCATCCGTCATCCTGCCCGATATGGTGTCCTTCATCCGTCATCCTGCCCAATATGGTATCCGTCATCCGTCATCCTGCCCAATATGGTGTCCTTCATCCGACATCCTGCCTAACATGGTATCCGTCATCCTTCCCAATATGGTATCCATCATCCGTCATCCTACCTGATATGGTATCCGTCATCCTGCTTGATATGGTATCCATCATCGCTCATCCTGCCCGATATGATATCCATCATCCTGCTTGATATGGTATCCATCATCCGTCATCCTGCCCGATATGGTATCCATCATCCGTCATCCTGCCCGATATGGTATCTATCATCCGTCATCCTGCCCAATATGGTATCCGTCATCCTGCTTCAAATGGTATCCGTCATGCTGCCTGATATGATACCTGTGATGATTCCCGTCATGATACCTGTGATGATGCCGATATGATGGGGCCCGTCATGGTTGCAGTTCCCATCATGATACCCAGTCTTGGCTAGATTAAGCCAGCAGTGATGAGCCGCTGAACAGCCATCATTGCTACAGCTCCCCGAAGCCAGTCGGCCAGGCTGAAATGGGCCAAATTCATATTTCATTAGAATTTATTTACATTGGAATTATGATTTAATAAACAAACACATGGATAAATGATCATTTTAAGGTGTAATATGAATGCTTTAGATCACATGTGGCCAGTAAACTGCTAAATGTCAGTCTTCCTTGGAACACCCTGCATCATTTGACACAGCCCAGTGGGCAACACTGAGTAGCTTGCCCGCGTGTCTCTCAGAAGATGTGTTTATGTGTTTGTCTTGGATGTGATCTGTGATTCTGGCATGACTGTCAGCAGATGGGAAGCTTCTCCCTCATCGGGGGGCTGAAGGCAGCGCTGTATGGGCTCAGGGGTGGGAACGAGGCCAAGGAACCAGATTCTCTGATCTGAGCTGCTTGGCGACCGTGATGAAGGCCTTAACCCAGCCCCCAGTGGGCAACTCGACATCCAGCTAAGACTGATTAATGTTAACATGATGATGGTTGCAATACGAAACTTACGAGAAGGCCTAACAGATGGTCCCGGCCGTGAGAGTCAGCAGGGATCATGCTGTTGTACCTTTAAGTGAACACATTTACAACAGGGACAGGGCTGATTCTAGGAATTTTCTTTTAAAGCGAGAGACAGAAGAGGGGCCACAATCCATACACAGGAACCAACCTTAACGTTAGCCAATTATATGTTTTGAATCGGTGAGTGGTGTGGGAGGAGGCATTCCTGAGGCCAATCAGCTTTCACCTAGGCCCCTGTGCTTCTGATATTATACTGTGAAAATGGGGGAAAACACAAGCTGTGTGAGACATTGGAGGGGGGATGTTTTACTGAGCCTGAATTCACGTAGGTCACTTGTCTCCATGAGCAACACTGATCCCTGGTCAGCAGTATGTCAAGCACACGTTTAGCTTCCATATTGAGCAGCGCTGACCAACACAGATGAGTCAGTGGGCCGCACCCATGTTACGCCATCAGGGCCGGCCCGACCCATTTCAGGGCCCTAAGCGAAATCTGATTAAACTCGTTGTCATCTGTCACTTTCCTTCCCATTCTGACAGGCTGATCAGTGGGGGCGCCCCCTGGTGGCCGCTGGGCCTTAAGCATGCCGCTTAGCTTGCTAATGCCTTGGGCCGGACACCATCAGCACTGGCTGGGTGTATTCAGCAGTTCAGTCCTACATGGATGCAGCCCGTCGAGACGGCAATAATCACCGTCTTGGATGTATTAATAGGAGAAGTTGTGGGCGAGCGAGAGGGGCGGTATCTCACCATCAGCAACCGGGGGATCAGTGAAGCTGGGGGTGGCTGATTCATTACGGCCCCCTCCTGCTCCCCTCAGGCAATTACATTAGCGGGGGGGGGGCCTGCTCGCTTCCCAGCGCCATTTATGGGATTGAATCGCTTAGGCAGGCAGAGCCGCCGGACGGACCCTTAAAGCAGCGGGATCTCGACGCCGCCCTGCCCCAACCCCCCATGAATAACCTGTATCAGGCTCCAGTGATTATCTCCCCGCTCTGATAAGCCGCGAAAATTGCAAACGATGAGAGAAACAAAATGACGGATCTGGCCGTGCAGGGAGGCCGGGTGCCAGAACAGCGCCCTCTACAGTGAGCGATGGAAATGCAGATCTTATCAGCATCGTGTGTTGCGGACACAGGGTCGGCCCAACCCATTTCGGGGCCCACAAGTAAAATGTGATTAATCTAGTTGTCATCTTCCTTTCCATTCTGAGAGGCTGATCAGATGGGGGCGCCCCCTGGTGGTCGCTGAGCCCTAAGCAGCCGTTCAGTCCGCTCACGCCTTGGGCAGACCCTGGCCGGACACATCGATCCTGCAAGATCGATGACGCGGCCCACCGGCTAATTTGACATGGTGCGATTTAGCGAATCCTTTAGCGCGGCGCAGTTTAACAGTGTGCTGTCTGCAACGTGCCGTTCGGCTGAATGTCGCCGGCCTGTACTTGAGCCGGTGATTCTCCCGGTCGCGGCGGAAGCCTGCTCAGCAGAAGCATTCAGCCTGAATGTGTTGGCTGGATCAGTCCACCGGATTCACTGCTTCCATCTGCTACGATCCCCAGCTGCATGCATCAAGCTGACATCCATCCAGATGTGGAAAAATGTAGGGATCATACGCAACTGCAGTGCTCTTAGGAAACTGACTTAGAACATACAGTAACTCTTAGCTAAGCCTGGCTTTTCCCTTCATTGGAAGGCTTCTTGGGTACCTCAGAAGCATTTGGACGTAAACTGGACTTCCCGCATCATGTGACTCCCTCCAGTACCGACGACTCCCAAACCCTCCCACTGACGACTCCACCGCTTTCCACCTGACCCTGTCCCTTCTGGAAAAGAAGAGCACCTATGCAAGAATGCTATTCAGACTTCAGCTCAGCATTCAGCAGCTCATGGGAGATTTACTTGCACAAAAATGTTTTGAGGGCAGAATGAAAAATGATTGGTTCAGAGAGATAACTAATTACATTGTAGAGGAGGCGGGACAAAGACATCTGATTGGTTGGACCCTGGGTTCAATATTCCTTTAAATTAACTCAAATTGACTAATCTGAATGACTTGATATACCATACATTATAGCACACGGCATAATAAGACAATTAGCCTGGATATTATTGATAAAGAATAAAAAACAGATTTTGACCATGTTTAAGGTGGTTAAAGTCAAGGACTTAGTTCTGCAGAACAAACTGTGTTAGCAAATCCTGCCATGGGACACCAACATAACCCCAATTTAAAGGCTTGTTCTAATCAGTTCTGGCGCCTGAATGGGCTATGTGTCCATAGGGGGGTGG
>JAODJV010000062.1:3230791-3248045 GCA_026776665.1 Gnathonemus longibarbis | reverse complement strand
GCCCGCCCCCCCCAAAAAAAAAAAAATATATATATATTATATAATTACGGCCTGGGTCCCTTCCAATGTTGACTCCATGGCTGCGTCCTTGGGTAGAACATTAAGCTGTCCGAAGGAATAATGCTCCCAGTATCGGTGTACTGGGATTATAGCTTTTAAATCGTGTTTTATTAATCGTAATAAAATAACTCCTCTCTTATGCTGGGGTGTCGCGCTTCTTTCTGATGTAGCGCCCTGATAGCTCGTCCAAAATTAAGGACCTGTGTAGAAATGAATGATTTAATTGAATGAATCCTTTTGGTCCATGTATCACTGTTGTGGTTTCAGTTTAGCACGGCCCAAGGTTTCGTCCATAACCAGAACAATTACGGAGGGGGAAAGGCCATTCTGCATGTACAGACTGTGGGGAGACAAATATCTATGTGCAAGCAGCGTGATGAACATGTTTTTGTATTTTAATACGGACTGCGGCCAGAAATGTGTGTGTATCAAGCCGGGTAAACACATGAGAGGCGCCCATTAATGACAGCGAGGAACCCGACCGTAGTATCACATTAAAAACAGCCGAATTTGGAGCGCAAGCGCGCGTCATTTGCTGCATCTCCAAAACGAAAAGGTTAAGGTGTGAGAAGTGACATCAGCTATTTTAACCTGGTAACGTGTGTCCGGGATCTACTGAGAGAATAAATTCATGAACAGAACATGACTGCTACGGCGCTCTCTTAAGGCCATGTGAGACGGTCGCTTCCCGGGCTGTAATACTTACGGAAGAGGAGATGCTGGGCAGCAGCGTTTTCACCAGGTTACACAAAAGCACGGAGCCCAGCACCAAAAACCAGGCGCAGCCCTCCGCCATCTTCGCTCCCTCTCGCGCCGGCGCCCCCTAGCGGCGCGTGCGACGTGCGGTAGCACGCTCCCCCACCGCTTTGCGTCTGGCGAGCGGGGATCTCGGCGCTGCTGACTCGGATATACCGCTGCGTGTCTTTCACAAAACACATGCGTGTGTGGTGTGTTGGTCTTGTGTTAAATGCGAGTCACCCACAGATCATTCAGGCGAGAGGGATTTGTCTGACGTGTAGACTACGAATCTGAGGAAAAGGGAAAAAATAAAATCGAAGATCACTGTAAAAAAAAAAAAATGGAAGCATACGTAGGTGATATCAACACCACTATTCTGGCCAAGACTGCAAATAAAATTACAGTGGCGTGCTAAATATACGTGCTGCATTAGCTAGCATACCCACACAGGTATGTTGCTATGATTTAAAAATGTCTCGGCGAATCCCAAGTCCAATGAGAAGAGGAGCGAGGGGCGGAGTGTAGGTTCCCCGTCAGGTTGCTGCTATAATGAATAGAATAGGGAAGGGGGAGAGAGAGAATCCAATCCGGTTTGAGCTAGTTTTTGTTTCGGTGAAACATTATAGTCTGGTTAGACTCTGGTAGAAGGTACAGCTTTACACTATAAGTTAACGTTGTACTGTATTTCCCCCCCACATATCCACAGAGGGAATATTTCCCGCAGTATTTTACTTGTAAAAAAATAGAAGAGCGAGAGAGTGAAACATGCCGAAAAGAAACAAAGTAAGTGAAATGCCGTTAATTGATGTTTACAATTTATGTAATTAACATTGCAACAAGTATTTAAAATACATTTGGAACGTAATCACCGAAAACGCATCCGTTGCATTGCGATAAACCGAGATGCAGCTGTGTTGCACTTTTCTGTTTGGGCAGAGGGTTAGATGTCTCTCGTCTGTTTTGATTTGGGAAGTGGCGCGTTCTCTCCGTCTGATCTCCCTGTCTTCGTTTTTAGGGGATCGCTTTCTACTTCTAGTAATAATTTATGCTGCTGCGCATTCTAACAAAATAAAACTTTCTTCGTTTGCATTTTTTTGCGGTCGTTATTTTGACGACGATGAGTATCGGTAGCTTGTTTGGATAACGATCTATGGGTTTTGCAAAAAAAAAAAAACTTTGCACGCAAATGCAAAAATAACAACAATGATAAAACATTCTTCGTTTGCGTGTGGCTGGTATATTGTAAGCCTGCGTTAAATATTGGCACGTATAAAATGTGTGTGCTCGTATGGAGGGGCAGCGAACATGTACTGCACGATTCCCTTGGTGTCTTGGAAAAGGGCATAAAGTCTTGGTGTGTCATGGCTACCCTTACGCGAGAAGAACATTCGCTCGCTTCCTACTGTCGCCACCCCTCCCTCCCCTTTCCGCACGTTCACCTCATTACACTCAAAATCGTGTTGTGTGATATTGCAAAAACAAAGGGATTGTCTCGAGGGTACGCTTCTGTAACAGAAAAATGGAGGAGCGCTCCGCTGCAGGTCGCTTTTATCTTCCTGCTCCCAGCCGAGCCGCCGCGTTATGCAATGGCGCGTCCCCGACGCCCGACATCACAGCGCCGCGCAGGATTCCAGCACGTTCTGCAGCGGCTCGGGCGAACGCGGACGATCGCGCGGTTCCACATTCGAACGAGTGGCGGGAAGGCGCTCACCGCTCTCCACGCAGCCGGCCAGACCCCCCCCGCTTATTAACCGCGAGCTTACGCTGGGGGCGGAGCGGAAGTGCAGGAGTGGGTGGGGCCGGCGTAGGGGGCAGGGCTATATGTCCCCTCCCCCCACGCGCTCTTCAGCGCCGCGTGAGCTGGAACCGCTGTACAGCGTTAATTACACGTAATGTATAAGCAAATATGGCGAGTACATTTTTGGTTGTAACAGCCAGGCCGCCTGTACTTTTCCTGTGAACTTTTATTCAGTTGCATACCAGTATAAATAACCGATTTTGCCCCCTTGCCTATTAGACTAGATTATTTTTATTTATTTTTTTGTTGCAATTTTTAAATCTGTGTTAATTTTGCAACATCTCCTCTCTGCAGGCAAACAATGACACTGAAGCTAAGGAGGTATGTCAAACAGCTTTCTTCAGATGTCAGAGGTTTAGCCATTATTCAGTTTTACCATAACTTAAGAGGGAACTGTATTGTCCAGCCTTCTGTGGAAATACTAAGCCCTGTTTTCTTTCTTTTTCCAGCCTAAAAGGAGATCTGAGAGGTTGATAAATGTAAGTTCATGTCATGTTAATGCTGCCTGTGTTTACGCACATCTATACCCACAATTATCATGTATCACATTTGTCTAATCAATATTTCAGAAACCTGCAACCCCAAAGTCAGAACCAAAGCCAAAGGTAAATTAAGTCAGTTGCATTAGTTTTTAATTAACCATCTTTTGAATCTGGAATGTAAATAATCCTGGGAAGGAAACAGATGTGTTAGGGGGACCTTACAGTCTGTGGGGGGGTCTGGCCATTTAAACTGAATTAATAGGGAGTGACAGTTATTTCTGAAGTTTCTTCCTGTGTTAATTCGCTGAACTGTGAGGTGTCTGGCTCTCCGTAGAAGGCGCCTGCAAAACCGAAGAAGACGAAGGATGCGGAGAAAGCCAAACCAGAAGAAAAGAAGGAAGAGACTCCCGCGGAGAACGGAGAGGCCAAAACGGACGAGGGGGTGAGGGGGGGATTAGGGCGCAGAGACGCAGACTAGGGTGTCAGGTACTCTGCTCAAAGCTGGAGAAATTTAGATATTTGTTTTAAGTCTTCACCGTCAGCAGGGGGCATATTGGTTAAAGAGAAATAAAGGCCCAAGTAGCTTTCCTGTTCTGCAAAATTGTGCAGATTTTTTTTCTCTGCAAAGTATTCAGTTTTGCAAACAGAAGTGGTAAAAAAAAATGTAGATATGCAAATCATCAGATATATGGATATCTCCTGAAGGCATTAACAATCTGGCAGTCGTTTTTGCGTTAATGCTGATTTTTGTAAATGTGCATTTAAGAATGTAATTGTATTTGTTCAAATTCCTAGGCACCAGCCACAGAGAACGCTGAAAAACAGAAAGAAGAGGAAAAATAATCCATCTCACCTGTCACCAGAGATCCCTGTACCTCTTCTCTTGTACAATTCAGGGGAATATTTTTACTTACTATTTTGTAAAATGCAGGTTTTTTAGTAGTTTGATTGTAGAAACACATTTTTTAAGAAAACAAAGGAAATTACATTTTGGTCGGGATTTCCGCAACATCCCACATTTTTAAACCTTCGGAAAAAGATCTTAGCCATTGTAAATGTCAGTGAGTTTTATTTCTCGGGTAAAGGGGAGAGCGGGTTGGGTTATGGGTGCTAAAAGGGGTCAGTGTTGAGCGAGCAAGCCTTCTGTTTTAAAGGTATCTATCATACAGCAGAAGGCTTACTTTCAAATACTTACATTCCATAGGCTTTATGTGTCAGGGTGGGGTGGAGCGGCTCAGTTAACGTGTAGTTTAATTGTTTATAACTGTTAAATTCTAGAATGTTTGTTTGTAAGCTGTGTTCTATAAATGTTAACGCTCATGCGGTTTTTCTTACGCAAGTACTGCTTAATAAGTATCCCCTGTAGTTCCTGAGTTGACCCCCTTTCTGGTCAGTATGTTGCGTGTGTTCGTTTCATCTTTCGTTTTTGTGATAGCATTGCAATAAATTGTACGGCTGCTGTGGGGGAAAAGAGGAAAAAAACGACGCATTTCGTCAACATTTCTGACCACCTGGCGTGATGGTGCTTGGTGAGGACGGCTAAAGGAATATCTGTGTTCTTAGCAAAGCTAATAACATGAGTATCAGTGTTAAACATACTGGTGATAAATGTTCATTTTATAAGGACACTGGGATGTAACAACTATGTTCATTGAGCAAACCAGCAGTAGCAATATCCACATGTGGGTTTTAGGTTATAAAAAGAAAATCAAAGTGTACAGATTTTTTTTTGTCTGTTTATAGCTGTATCTGTAATGATTGGTATAAATAAACCAATAAATGACAGGTGATATTTTCGTGTTTTACTTAAATACTCAAAGAACTTATTCATTACTGAATAACTGGTTGAAAGATGGATGGATTGGACTGAAATCCAGATTTTGGTACATTATGTCGAGTAATTGGTAGCACCGTCTTGACCACCAGAGGACTCCGGTTGCAATAAACTTTATATTCTGCATTGCTAGGAAGTACTTGTTTTAAAAAGGGTATCAATATTGGCGCATAGGCAGCAAAATCGACACGAGAGGGTGAAATAATGCCGTATCCCAGGATGATTACAGGTTAGCTTGGGACCTGCACATCATTTACAAGTCAATTCATGTTGCCTCTTAATGTATTCCTCTCTAAAATCCAAACAAATTTGCATGTATTAGATAACCGTGGATTTTGCCAAATTGTGCTTTTGTGGAAAGTTTTTTCTATGCATATGTCGCGTCTTTCACTTGTTCTCGCGCCAATATTTACCTGCGGACCAGGCGGTATATTTCCGTGAAGCGTACAGTGGACTTTGCAATGAAAGATCCAAAATGAAGACGAAAACTCATACTGAACTTGATCAAAAGGAAGTCAAATGAATATCGGTAATGCGATTGTATCACATCCTTGAACATGCCACGAGGATCCAGATGAGCACTTCTGGGGGTAATGTCCTAGGTCAAAGTCAAAGTTTTATTTGTTATATTCAGTACAATGTGCAATACAAACAATGCATTAAACAATAAACATCAAACAATAATTACCCATAGTGTGCAATTGGCCGTAAAGTGAAAGGCAGTGCAAAGAGTCTAAGAATAAATATTAATATATGTAAATTAATTCTATGTGTTGGCTAATTGTCTGTCGGTCAATTCCATCTATACCTATAGTCAAAGGGATATATTCGTTCCTATTGCTTACATTAGTGACATTTTATCCTGTGAAAATGTCAGCGTGAATGCGGTCTCCTTGAGTGGACCCGAATTCGTTTGTATCACGGCGTCTGAACAATTCGATTGAAATAACATTTTAGCGATTTAGATATTTTGTGTATATTTGTATATTCTCATATTTATAAAAAAAAAAACCCAAGCGTATCCCCTTCGGCGGGAGTTTGTCATTGAAAAAAAACCTCTGTGCCTGAAGAATAATAATAAAATAATAATAAAACCGAAGCCAACGGGGGAAAATGGCAGGACAATGTTAACGGTGTCAAAAACATCATCAATTTAGCTGATCGATTTACTAAAAACAAAGGAACCCAAATATTACTTTAAGCTTAAATATACAATATCACTACATAGCTAAACGGCACACATATCTCGACAAGGATCTAGTATTAATATTTATCAGTATCTGCCTACTTTTCCACCGCTGGTTCCGACTGTCTTCCCGCTATTAAAGTAACTATATTCGTTAATTATGAAACATAATATTTCAGCCTGGCCCTTTTATTCGATGGAAACATAGATGTGAACAACAGGCTCCGATTTAATAGCCTTTCTTTTCGGGGGAAAAGAGGTAGAATATATATCTGGGCTAGATATACGCAAGGCTGGGGGAATCATGTTAGCGAGGACGGTCACATCCGCCCAGGGCTCGGCATCTGCACCTCAGAAACCTTTACGTTTTTAATGAACCTCTGTAAAATGCATATTACATGTATTTGCACCGCTGTATTCATATCCCACATGGCTGCTGGCTTACAGTGATGCTCTCTGTCAATGCGAACATTTTGATCATAGAAATCGGATAATGCTGTTAATTGCAATCGCTGCTGATTTCTTGGCGGAATCAGTTCAATCAATTCTGAAACACCTTAAATACCCGATTTAATAAAAAAAAAATGCGTGCAACCTGATTTGTGTATTAGGTCCAGTCGAAATTTGTATTTCGTTATTGTCATGCACTCTGCTTTTCCGAGGTGAATATCAGTATAATAATTTCCTTTAAAATATCTCCTATTTTTGGGACGAATGACATCGAAACCGGAAACAAACGGAAGAGAGAGTTGTGAAATCTGCGTGTAGCGGCTGAAGGTGACTTAATTTGCAAGCATATATAGTATTATGTAGGCTATATCATTACCGCTATTCAAAAATGGAATTTCAATGCATGTCGGTAAAACCACAGGTTACGAACCCGTAAGGGCACATTTTGGCGTATGGTCTCATTACCAAACACATTTGTAACACTTTGTGATCACAGCTCTAATTTGCGATCTTCTTATATCCACTTAGCTCTAGTCCTCGCAGTTTCTAATGGCGAATATCAAAGAGCAGGCACTCTCCGGATCTCCGAAACTTTCACAGAATGGTGAACTTCTTTTAATGGCCCCTTAATCCATTTTAAGGTTTTACATGCGCACCGCACTTCTGGAGCTGCATCTCAGTGCATTAAGCAGCGTCTCCTTGGGATGTGAGCTCGCAGGATTCTCCTGATGAACACGGCTCCTCTAAAACATACAAAGTACTTGGCCTGGCATCTTCCCAATAACGGTGTTGTATAATCCCATCAAGGGTTTACCACTCCACCCTTCAGGATGCGCTCAGCGGTTATTCCACCCATACTATCGCTGTACGCCGGGCGGTCCGTGGCGTTTGCGATGGTCTAAATAGTCCGAATGTAATCTTTTCTACTTTAAAATCTTTACACTACCCCCATTTTGATTACATTACACTCCCAGCAAGACAACGGCATCCATTCCAGTAGGTCTGATAACAACACAGGCCAATTAAAATATATATTCATTTATATTCCACCGTGACTGGACGGTCATGATACAAAGTGTATTTTGGACGTTTTAGCAGCGGACAGGCTCTGTCACTCTCATTTTATGGGCTTTCCTGGGACATGATCAGCGTTAGTTTTTTGGGCACCCCCGGGACCGCTGATTTGGCTCTGAATCTGATCCGGGGTCAGTGCGGACCTTTCCGTCCCGTTCATGGGCTCGCAGCCGTGTTTCCCTGACCTTCCAAAATGCGTCGCTTTGGCACGGTAAAGTCGGTGCCTTTCTGGATTGGCACAAATCAGTGATGGACTGGTGTCCCGTTTATAAGCAGAGTCCTGCTCACTGGGAATACTGGCAGGAATGATAAACTGGGGAAAGAAGCAGAGAGGGATAGGCCTACCGCTTGCGGTGACCATTAATTGGCCAGTTAAAGACAAAAGTTGTGACTGTTTTGCTTTGGAAAAGGTGTTTTCATCTGGGTTCTTCCTCGTTTTCAGCTCGTGGAATTGGGGTGCAGTTTTCCCACACTAGGTGGCGCCACTTGCACATTTCTCCCACGATATAAGTTAGCCTACATGCTAAACAGCTTCCCCACTCTGAATGCGCTTTTACTTCTCAAGACAGTCAACCTTTATCATATCATCAGGAAGGTAAACAACCAGAAAAAAAAACAAGTAACATGTAGTGTTGCCCGTTTCCAAAGTGTACAGAGCATGAACCCCATCCTGGACTCTGCGTGTGGGTGTGTCCATGATGCATGGGAACGGTATGATCTCTGGTAAGAACGCATGCACAGGAGCGGTGCAGTCTTGCAAGCTGTCAGAGCAAGCACAGGGGTTGTGCGGTCTGCATAGGAGAGGTATAGTTTGCATGCTGTCAGATACCATGCATAGGAGCGGCATGGTCTTGCACGCTGTGTTTGTGGGTAAAATTCTTATATTAAGGGGCTTTGGGGAAGTTTCTACGCATCAGCGTCAAAATGGTAAAGTTAATCTGAACTTACAGGATCTACCACGTTGTGGAAAAACCAACAAAAATGACAAAGCATTACTTGTATTTATAGTTTTTACTTAACACTGTACAAAGCCAGGTCTTCTGCTGAATGAGAACCTGAAAGACAAACGAGTTTCCTTTTCAAAGCATGTCAGGGTAGTTCATCTGCAGGGAAGCAAACTGACACACAGGAACACTTATGTCTACCGAGAGAATGTGCCGGAACTTCAGGGATCAGAGATGCCACAGAAACAACTCAATCTTCGCCAAATACTACCGATGGACTAAATACAAAGATGAATTCTCTTAATGGCCAGCAAATGGGAGAAGACTAGCTTCACCAGTGTCATACTCCGGAAATTCAGAGGCCTGTTCCAGAGCATTCCGTCACCCACCTCCTAGGCCTCCTTCTCAGGTGGGGCCTCATCGCCCCCCTTGGTGTTCCGTGTATAGATGATCTGTGCTCTGTGTTTTGACACCAGCTTGATAAGGCCTGGGCAGAGAGACAAGAGCTTTTACGGCGTGCCATTCTGAATGATACAGCTAGTCCCCAGGTTATGAACAAGTTCTATTCCCTAAATCTGTCTTTAAGGGCGCTTTTCCACTGCACCAGGTACTGTACTTTTGGCACTTCAAGATTTTCCAGTGGTGTAAAAACTGATACCAGTGCTGAATGACATCATAACACAAGGTGAGGTATTTTTTACTGCATGAATTCGAAAAATGGCTGTAGTATATTACAAGGCTGGACGAAATGCGACATTTATACCAACATGGCATGTTATGCACATCCAAATCTTACATTGCTAGTCGGCTATATTAAAATAAGGTTTTATCTTACTTTCGATTCTGTACGGATATTACAGCGCAGGGGATTAAAGTTTTGCTAAAACATTTTCACTCTGTTACTCTGTCATAGGGGGAAAAAAAAAAAAAGTTTATTCCTTTTATAGATTTATATATTTAAAAAAAAAATCAGTTTTAAAAGTTTACCTCCTTTTGCATGAGCACTGCATGCGTTCTCCAAGACAACTGTAATAATTTTAATCCTTGCCGTTTAAATCACTCAAAGATAGGTTTGAGAGAAATTTATGAACTCCTTGTTTGTTTTATAAATACCCCAATATTTATAACAATAAAATCACATCGCTACATTTATTACAAAATCACATCACTAGGACAGCACGCTACATTCAACAAAATACTACCCCCCGCCCCCTTTGTTTCCTTGTCATGCCATTCGGATCTTTTTGTTGCATTTGTTCTCACGACCAAATTGCTTTTTTCCCTTTCTTTTCTTCGTTTATCAATATTTTCTGATTTCGAAGGTGTTGTTTGCAAGGCGGCAGTGTTGTTTGTAGTGTGTTTCAGAGACAGGCTATTTGCATAACCAAATAAAGCGTTTCAAGTCCCACCCCGAAGTACCAAAGAAGTACCCCAGCTGGTTTGACACTTTCGGTACTGGTACTCAACCAGAAGTCAATTGAAAAGCGAAAGTACCAAAAGTACCGTAGTTGGTGTGGTGGAAAAGCACCCCTAGTCAAATTTGTAGGCAAGTCGGAATAAAAATAATAATAATAAATAATAGTATCTACATACAGTACTGTACAGTACATTGAACCAACATACCAGTGAAGCCATGCAATGTTTTCCAGAAACTTCACAAAGCTGTGTGCGCATTCGTTATTACGAACCATTGTACTCAGCCTGGATTGTTAATATAATAGGCTCTAAGCCAGTCCATTGCTAAGTACAAGTAGTCTCTCAGTCGGACAGTCTTAACCCGGGGACGGTCTGTAACCGCATCCAGCATCTACCTACTGGCTCCTGACTGACCCAATCCATGAGTACTGCAATGGGCTTCAGCTGGAGGAGGTCTCAGACACAGACCGAAAGATGGACACACACACCTTTGCCAAGCAGCTCCTGGAGTGCAGCCCTGGCCAGGGAGCCGCGAATTTTCAGCCTCTCGGAGACCACGGCTGGCGTGATCAGCTTGTAGTTGGGCACCTCCTTGCACAGCTTGTCGTAGGTGGCCTTGTCGAAGAGCACCAGGTTGTTCAGCTTGTCCCTCACCTTCCCTTTGGACCACTTCTGCTCACAGATACAGAGTACAGTCATCTCACCACGTGGGACACCGTGTACCCCGCTACGCAGAATGGTATAGGCAAGTTGCTTTGGTTTAAAAGTATCAGACACAGAACTAAATACATAAAACTGTGAGAGGCAGGTACAGCCCTAGTGTACTGGGAACAAGAGCCTTTGCACTGACTACATGCTACTGCAGCTTCAGTCTACATCAGGGGTGGGGAACCTGATCCATGGAGGGCCAGTGCTGGTTTTTGGGATGACCTCTCAATCAGCCAATAACAGTGGGTCTCCAAGACTGGAGTTGAGAACCACTGCTTTATTATTGGCTGATTGAGAGGTCATCCCAAAAACCCGCACCGGCCCTCCATGGATCAGGTTCCCCACCCCTGGTCTACACAGAGACCAGACATAAGTATGACTAATACATATGCAAGAAAAACAAACGACTTCCGGCTCAAAACACACAGCCTGCTGCTGATTTCTGGAGGACAGCCTGCTAATAGCCAAGACCACCATCTCTCTCTCTCTCTCTCTCTCTCACACACACACACACACACACAGCATTACAGTACCTTTTTCTTTGCTTTGCCACCAGACTTGTTGACTGGGTCCTTGTCCTTTTTGGCCTTGCCTGGATCCTTCTTTTTCTTGTCATCCTTGGGAGGCTGTGCAAAAGGAAAAAAAATGCCACCCACTCAGGTCATATTCAACTCAGAAGCACTTTCTTTTCCGTAAAAATGAGCTGCAGATGCGGACATGCTAAGACCAGTGTGCAAAATACGGGGGGGTCCGACACCCCCGATTAACCCATGAGACCCCCTGAAAACCTCAAACGAGAAAATTTAGATCGGTATTGCGCAACAATAGGGAGATGGGGACACCCCCCAAATATTGACGGGTATTTCGCACACTGGCTAAGACCAATTGTCAGAGCTAACCATCTGACTACACCTCACACCAACCAAATTAATGATGCCAAAAATACCGAACCGATCGTGGCTATAGATCAGGGGTGGCCAATCTAATACAGAAAGAGCCGTTGTTTACGCAGGTTCTCGCTGCAACTTCCTAATTAGATTACTAATTAGAGGACCGACTGGATGAAGAGTCCTCACGCCTAGGTGTGAACAGCTGACCCAAATCTTATCCCAAAAACCTGCATACACACTGGCCCTTTGCGGATAAGACTGCCCACCCCTGCTGTAGACAATTACCCAGTCAGGTACATAAAGTCTAAACCGCGCCGGCACCTACTTAACACTGCTCAGTGGTACATATGTCAACTTATGTGGACACAAAATATATTTTATATATAAGATTTTGGGTCGGTTCAAGCAGAATTTTGACTACGATATTTTAGATTTTGTTGTCACCTATTTAACCAGAAGAAGGCATCTAAACGGATAAGGATTCACCTAGCTTGCTAATTCGCAATGTGGAGAGAGTGGGGATTGTATGGGAGTTAGCAAATTAGCATCACAAGCATAGCGTTGACCTGAAATGCTAACCGCTATCGAATGACACTAGTATCTTGACAATTACGGTACTACATTGTTAGAGTACCACATCCCGATGCATAGTTGTACCATTTTCATTAGAAAACGTATTAATTTGTTTTAGTTTATCGGTGCAGGCCTCCTCACCATGTTGCTGCACCGGCTGAACCTGTAAAGAGAGGAAGTTTAGCCCCTGCATCGTCCTTTAGAAAACCCGTATGGCCACCACACCCGGAAATACCGCAGGCTGCCTTCTGGGAAACGTAGTTTTTACACAGATTACCTGGTAACCTGAATTTTGTTCCAGTATAAATAATGCACAAAAGTATTTACAACGTAAGATGTTTCTGCGGCATTTCCTAAGCACCGCATGAAGGTGATATATAGGATATTCAGTGCACAAAGGTGCTACCATCATTTGACTTTTGCAAGTAAACTGATGAACTTGAACACTTTATTTGCGTCTAAAGAAATATAGTGTTTTAGAGCTTACCCTGAACTATTTATACTACAAAACGGTAAAATAGTTTCTGGATCGATATGTAGGTTTCACATCAGACGACCAGTCAAACGGCATTTGTTCTTATTCGTCTTTAATTAAAATGCTTAAATTATTAGATTAAAATTGAATAAAATTCACCTTTTAATAAATCTCCCCCAATTCCTACTGAGGCCAATAAACCTTTAAAACGGCAGCTGACACCGGTTAAATTAAGTGAATTACCAAGGATGCGGTTGTTGTCTTTGATCGTTACAAGATTCATCCCCCTGTGGGGTCACTGCAGTAATTATCCGCTGCGAGTATTTAATATTATACACTAAACCTAGTGCAGTGTTCTTCAAACCTATTAATGCTGTGTAAGGTGAGAATGTAGTGGTCCACTCAGATAAAGACACTATATAAAATTATAAATCCATTAAGACTGGTTAACCACTGTTCTATACTATGAATTTAAGAAGAAGCATCATCTTTAATGTAATGTTTAGAAGTGTTTGAGCAAATTGAGCTGGATTTGAATTTCTGAGACCTGAGTTTATACGTCGCCTTCAGGACCTTTTTAAAAGTTCTCATCTTACTGTGGTGTAGACACTGACATCTTCATGAGAAAATTGAGGTTTTCTATCACGCAAATGTGCATATTACAATAAAATAATATATTAAACTCTTATACTGTGGGTACTGCTGCGTTTTCAGCGGCTTGATTGGCCAAGAAGTCTGTCATGCTGACCAATAAGAGAGCAAACTGGGTAGTGCCCCCAGATGGTTGTCCCCATTGGCTGTGGAGGACTGAGGGGTGTGGCCCTCAGTTAGCCTTAGCATGCACATGGCCCATCTTGGTGCGGATGTTGCGCAGTAGGAAAAATCCAGCTGTAGTCGCGATGCAGATGAGCTCGGCGACCCAGAAGGCCGTGTCCCAACTGTGGTGCTTGGCAATGGTGCTGAATGGGAGACCCGCGAGGAAAGCCCCAACTGTCCAATAAAAAGAAAACACCTTCCAGTATTAGTTCCATCAGAACGTACAAAACTAAGTGAATATAGACCCACTTTGTCAATGGTTAGCATGGGATTTGCAAGGAGCTTCAGGAAGTTAAATGCAAAACTGCTGGTACAAAATGGCCGAACCTCACCGTTGGCAGTCAGAGCCACGATGGCATGGGAAGTCCCACAGTAGTTGGAAGGGGCGTTCTCACTGGCGATCACACCGAAGAGGGCGATGGGGCCGCAGGAGCAGAATCCAAACGCGGCCCCCAGGACGAGTATCCAGATCTGCAGAGTCAGAGACAGACAGCGCGCCTTCCTGAGTGGCTCCCCAAAGAAAATATGTTATTGTCAGCTTTAGATGTGTGACGTTTGGTGAAATGTCGTTATTGTTGGTCACAGTGCAAGTAGGGGTAATAAATAGAATATAGATACTGAGATATATGACAGTTTAAGACATGGACATTAAGACCTAGACACAGTAACAGAGACCACCTGACTGGAGGGGAAACATTGTGCAAATCTGGTATGGATGTGTACTGTTTTAATATGTCTGTTTATATTCTGTTTATTACTGTTTGGTGTGTTCTGATGAGTATAATAACATTAAGGCCAAAATCTTTGTAGGTGTGTCAAGCACCACTTTAGCAATATCAATATCGGCGGTCCAGGCTTTTGGACGTGAGCTTAGAAGGGAGGAGACTTGGGAACCTCTTGCTCTGATAAACTCGTCAAGATTGAGAGAGGGTGCAGAACCATCAACCAGGCGGGAGCTTCCTAAGTGACACAGAAGAGTGACATCAGGTGGGTCCAATGAGCAGGCGGTGAAGGCGGAGAGCTATAGCAAAGGCTAACAGCAAAAAACATCATTATAAAGGATGAAGCTCTATGTGAAGAGTCGTCTTACTTTAATAGGCGTGACGGTGACTCTGAACAGGTACATGGAAACAAACATCCCAGCCATCATGGAGATGAGAAGGTTGTGACGGGGGCTGCCGTGGGTGCGTAGGCCTTGCTGGATGGTGCGCAGCATGCGGGGAGAGGCGGTCACATGATGAATGGCACACGGCATGCAGGAAGTGGTGGTCACATGATCAGAGAGAGGAAGACAGAAAGGCTGGCGGTATCAGGGAGCACCAACTACACTACCTACCTGCTTCTAGTAACATGACGCTCACTTGCTACTTGCCTAGAAGGTGTTCATGTCTGGGGTGGCTGGGGAGTCATGTGGGCTGGACACCCCTAAGATATTTATCCTCCTCCATTCGCTTTTTCTCTGCCACCATCGTAACACTGTAACCTTCACAAAGTCTATTTGGAATTCCCTGATAAATGTAATCAGGGCTGCCCTCCCCTTTTTGGGGCCCTAAGCGAAATCTGATTAATCTCATTGTCATCTGTCATGTTCCTGCCCATACTGCCAGGCTGATCAGATGGGGGGGGGGGCGCCCCCCTGGTGGCGGCTGGACCCTAAGCAGCTGCTTAGTTTGCTTATGCCTTGGGCCGGCCCTGAATGTCATATGAGGTGATCAGCGGGTTCTGTTCTGTGTCGCTATGAGCGCTAACTCGAAAGAAACATCCCACAAACCTTAGCGACGGCCTTGTCCGTCAGGTAACCCGCTGTCACGCTACCCACCAGGCCTCCAACCTCTAGGGCACTCATGAAGGAGCTACCTGGGGCAAACACAACCACACACATACCAGTGCTGTCAGCCATTACTGCCTGGAGTTAGGCTTTGGTTTCCAGAAGGTTCTCTTTAAGTTATAAGGAACGTCTCCCCGAATGTGTCCAGTATGCTTTCGTAGGAATATTACAATCGCGTTCTTTGTTGGTCAGCTTTGTACCCAACAACAGCTGAACGATGCTACAATGTTTTACTTGAGCGTTCTGACACACTCTGTCGGAGAATGTTCTCCAAAGCTCTTGGAGTGATCATCTGCTGCTGGCTGGGGATCGGAGTTCGCCCATGTGAGAAGCCCAGGTTCCCGCCGTCGGCCTACCGATGAGAGCTGACTGGCCCTTCTCCTGGATGAGAAAGAGCTGCCCCCAGTCTGAACAGGCCGTTTTCACTCCGAACACCATCAGAAAGCCCGTGGATAGGACCCACAGGTAGGGGGAAAGCAGGAACTCCCCAAGGGTGCTCTCGTCACTCTGGGCTCCTGAGGGGAGAGAGACAGGGTTACAGGCACCCGCAGGCTGCCCCCCCCCCGGAGAGGGTCCATGGATAGTCTGGTCAGTCCCACCCGGATGTGCGAAAAATACTGCCAATCAGAGATCGTTTATTTTTATAAAAGCAGCTATTTCTATCCACACTCAAGCCAAATTCCAGTGAAAAGGATCAAAGGACTGGCTGTAGCAGCTGCTCGGTGTCTGTCTGTCAGGAGACTTCACTTCACTTTAGTGAACGTTTCAAATACATGTAAAGACTTTGTGCTCATAGCACTTCACCAGAAGGCTATAGGTCCAAGATCCGGGGGGGGGGGGGGTTGGTGCTGTTGTACCTTTGTGTGCCTTAATGCTAAAATAGTGCAATAATCCATCCACTTTAACTTACTTTTTATTAGGGGAGTATACAGGGGCGGGACCACAGGGGCACTGTCCCCAGCTGAAAGCTGATTGGCCCCCAGAGTGCCTCCTCCCCTGTCACTCACCGATGCAAAACATATCATTGGCTAATGACAAGGTTGGCCCCTCTATATGAATTATGGATCCTCTTATGCTACCCACCCTAAAAAAAGCCTAGTATAGGGGTGCAGGAAGGGCTGGGCGCCTATCCCAGGATGCACTGGGCACACGGCAGGGGAATCCCCTGAATGGGACGCTATCACACGGCACACACACAGTGGGCAATTTGGATACTTAAGGTTGTCTAGCTGTGTGTCTGGCATGACACTATACAGAATCCGAGTGGGTAAATAGCACCGCCCACGGACCGGCCCGCTCACCCTTCTTGCCCTTCTTGGTCCCGGGTTCGATGCTGGGCAGCCCCACGCTGCTGGGCTCGTTCTTGATGAACAGCAGGCAGAGGAAGGCGGCGGCCATGCAGACGAGGCCCGAGGCGCAGAGGGTGGAGCGCCAGCTGTAGCTGTGCGCCATCACCGTGGCGACCACCGGGCCCAATCCGCCGGCCAGGTTCATGCTGCAGATCAGCAAGGCCCACCAGGTGCCAAACTGCGATGGCTCATACCACTGAGGAGGCAGCGGGGGGAGGCAGAAGGGCAGGGCCAGCCCAACATTACCATACAACTTCCTTACTTACTTTACAATCAGTGCAACCAGCAATAATAGGAGTTAATAGGTTCATTATGGTTTGCGATGCAGTTATAACCATGCTTTTGTAATTACCACTCCTTAACCAGTTAAGTGCCCCCCTCTGCTGTCAGCTGACTCACTCAGACGAGCTGGACTGTGTACAGGGGTTACGCAAGCTCACCCAAAACCAGCAGCAGAGTGGGGTTAAGATCACTCCATCCCAGGAGTGCGCGGGAATAATCGCACCTCACCTGTTTACGGCAAAGCCACACTGCCCCCTGCTGGTGATGATTAGGCTAGGTGGAGGAATGCTTTATTGTTCAAGGGCTATTATCTATTATAAATAGTTCAACAGCCACACTTAATTATGTTAA
>JAODJV010000062.1:3158753-3174069 GCA_026776665.1 Gnathonemus longibarbis | reverse complement strand
GGGGGGGGGGGGGGAGTGGCCGTCCTGGGGGGAGGCTTTAGGGTCCTGTCAGGGTGAGCTTCCCCATCCTCATCGTGGCGTTTCGCCTTCCTAAGTCTGCATGTCAAACTGTAGCGAGAAATAGAGTCACCCCCCCATTATGAGTGTAAGTGAGCTGCGTGTGATGATAGACGGTCTGAACCCCCCCACAGGTCAGCCTCCTGAGTGGGTGGGGTCACCCCTGCGGCCGGTGGTGCTGTGATGTATGGATCTCTAAAAGAGCTCAGACTGCCCCCCAAGTGAGGCTGCCCCCCCCCCAGTTGGGCAAGCTTATAATGACCACCCCAGGGATAGGAGTATTACTCTCTCAGGCAGGGGCAAGGTAACTATGCTGTAGTGTGGTGTGTTTGGTCTGTAGAGAGGAGTGTAAGCAAGCCAAAGTATGCGTGGGGGGGATTTGAACCAGCAACCTTCCGGTTACTTCCTAACCTGCTGACAAAAGGTATTGACTCTCACCCTCATCTCTACCCCCAGGCTCAGTTTTATGAATTCAACTTAATATGGACTCATCATGGTGCTGCAAATCATCTGATATACCAGCAGCTAGCGCAGTAGTCAAGGCACTGGTTCCAATCCCTGAACCCTGCTGTACCCTTAGAACAGATACTGAAGCTGGATTAGTGAGTAAATCATTTGAGCAATAATACTGTTAATTACGTGACTGTGATGACCGTCGGCATGGACCATGTTATCTATCTATCTATCTATCTATCTATCTATCTATCTATCTATCTATCTAGGACAATACAGATGCAGGGTGCGAATGCTGTGCGTAGCCACGGTCATAGAGCTTGGAGGCTACAAGCGCCCCCTTCAGGCAAAGTGGCCACGTTCCAGCTCACAGCCCGTGTCGAACGCGGCCTTCTTTCATATCTGGCAATGTCTCTCCAGAATGTTCTGTCGCATAAATACGCCCCACGGCTCTTGTCCTCCTGGATGGGTGGCTGCTTCCCCTGGGGCTCTAAACTCCCGCTCGGCTGCCATCGTCACAAACTGGTGGCCATCATCACTGCCGCAACTCACTGCGATTTTGATCTTTAGTTTAGAGCAGTGTTTCCCAATCCGATCCTCGGGGACTCACAGCCGGTTTTGCTTCCTCCCAGCTCCCCTGGACTGTCTGTGGGACCCCAGGGACCGGATTGGGAAACACTGGTTTAGAATGAAACAGCAGCAGGTGGGGTGGGAGGGGGGGGCACCACTGCAGAAGCTAATAATGAGTGATGATTGGGATGATCGGTTCATCACTGCAGGGTTGTGGGTTCGCCTCATGACCGATTCCTGCTTTGTCTTCCGGTGGGATAAATTCCAGGAATCTCCAACTGACACGGAGGCCTGGTGAATTACTGACCGAGTTTCCATGTTTGTGTTTTGCGTTTATCATACTGAGATTTAGATATCACAAAGATTACGGGATTGGCTCTTGTGTCCAGAATGTTGCTGGTTCCAACCCCCAGAAGGTTCTCCTGCAGGACCTTTGTGCTTGAAGGAAAAAAGCGAGACTGCGGTGTAAATTGTTTGGATGAACGAAGCAGACGTGTATAAATAATGCAGCCGACAGAGAGATGCTTGTGTATCTCTGTAACACAGAAGAGCAGACGCCTCAGCCAAACTGTGCGTATAACCACATTTATTCATAGCCGTCCTTGGCTTTTTCCGGTAAATTTACAGAGCTCCTCCACTGTCTCAGAAACTAGTAATGTCTACAAGAGGGATCTCATAGCCGTGAAATCAGGGTGGAAACCTCCTTTGAAGTCACCTAAGTCCACAAACCTTCTGTCCTTCTGTCTCTCGTAAGCGTGACCAGGTGGATGATTCCTGGAGGCAGTTGGATAAATCTTTTATTGTGGTGTTAGAAGGTCAGTTTAGAGAGAAAGTCTCTTTTAGCATCCAAATGTGTACCCTGACTGTGTGACACTGTGAGCTGCTTCTGAGCGACATCGAACAGCCAATTGATTGACTGAACCATGTGTCCAGTCTGGTGACGTCAACAACAGCGATTTCACTCTTTTTAAGCACTGGATCTGAGGATTTTGTGCCCAGAATCAGATAAAAGAACCTTTAAGGAACATTTACCATGTTTACGTTCTTCTCTAGTATGGAACATATAAGGGCAGGGTGGCAGGGGCAATGGCCCCAGCTGAAAGCTGATTGGCCCCCGGAGTGCCCCCTCCCCTGTCACTCACTGATTCACAACATATGATTGGCTAATGACAAGGTCCGCCCCTCCATATGAATTATGACCCCTCTTATGCCACCCACCTTAAAAAATCCTGGAACCGCCCCTTTTCTCGTGCCGTTTTAAGCTGAGCTCTTTGCGTTCCTTTATTCTCTCTCTCCTCCCTCTCTCGCCCCTCTCTCTCTCAATTGTCACAAAGACCCTTTAAATGATCTCCAGCCTCTCCTCCTACCCTGGAGACTCCGATAAATTCCGGAGCGATGACACGCTGAACTCTGTTACTCCAGCAGTCTCCCAGCTCCCTATCTGAGGCCCCGGGGCCGCGCTCCGGAGGCGTTTCATCACCGCGCGCATCTTCCCTCTCCAGGGGCCGGGTTTTCGCCGCGTTTCCAGACTGTCAGCCTTTATGGGGTCTTCACCATTACAGATCCAATTGAGAATGCCACCCCCCCCCCACCCCGACAACAGAAGACCCTCCATGTCACAAAAGCTCATTTCATACGCAATCGTGAGAGTTAGCGAGCCGCACGTAGCAGATCGGGGTGATTTTCTTGACAGAACGGCGTGTCATTTTAATTTCGAGGCCCTTTCATTTCCTCCCGGATTAGATCTCAGATCATTTTCCCCCTGGGCCCCATCTGCCTGTTTAGCTGAAGCATCATCACGGCCTCGTGGAGAACATTTCCTGGCAGCGTGATGGAAAACAGAACCTGCTCCCCCCTGTCCCCCCTCCCAGTATTATTAAAGATAACTGTGCCAGAGCGAGTTTCGCCCACCTGCCCACCTTCCTCACACGTTTATGCCTCCCCCAATGGTGCCGGCATCTTTCTCCTCCCTAAAACACCCCCCCCCCCCCCAACGGGGTCCTTCTGCCAGTGCCGGAACTCCTTCATTCGTCCGGTAGACCAATGCTCCGAAAACCCAAATTAGCCCCTTCGACTAGCATCCAGCTCACGCCGACTGTCCATTCATCCACGAGCGATCGTGATGGTCCGCCCTTCTTACCCGCTCGCTCTCCAGGTAAACATTCCCAAAAGCAGGGTTTAACATGCAGGAATTCCTGTTCATTTCCCCGCAAAGAGATTTTGGTGAAACGCCCTGAGTTGGAACCTCCCCGGATCTGGCGGATGGCCCCCCCCTCCCCCCCAATTTCCAGTCCGGTCTGCCTGTCTGGGCGACAGCAGTTAGCCATCTGTATGGGATGCGGTCGCGTTGGCAGGGGGGCTGCTGTCACTGCTGGAGCACGACAGCGCTCCGGGACACCCCGCTGTCACACGTCACCGGGCTGCAGTAAGCCACCTGTCACTTTCTGCGGTTATCCTGCTTCTGGGTGACCCTGGAACTTCACTCTAACACAAATAAGGGTCGCTGGTCACCTGACCTGCTTAACTTCTTCCCAGTGGCCAATGGCTGGGAGGAAATCACTGCATCCACAGATAAAGATGTCCTGATTTTGCCAAGTTCGATATCTACCTGAGTCATCAAGGGAGGGACGTATGTTTTGCTTCTGTAACCAATCACAGTCCTCATTGTATGACATCACCATATTGGTCCATTTTTTTTTCATTTACAAATGCTAGGCGTCCAATCACCAAGCAGGAGTGTGTGTGTATCAGCAGGCTAAGCCTCTGTGTCTGTGATCAGAAGGTCACTGCTTCAAGCCTTGTTGTTAATATTATTATTTTTATAATCATCATGAAATAATGACACCCCCTTACATTGCTCCGCACAGCCTTTGCAGGTAAGCATGCTGCTGTATTTAGTATCTACGACATGTCCTTTAACAAAACACATGCACAATAAAACGGGTACTTTACAAATCTGGGCACCTTGTTGCCTAATAGAAAACACTGGTTTTAATTAATGTGGTGACGTCATACAATGAAGATTGCGATTGGTTAAAGAAATGAGGCCCCTCCTTTGTTGACACAGGGACTCGTCGAACTCGGCAAAATCAGGAAGTGCTACAGATAACCCTCTCAGACATCTGGGAGATGAAGTGGAGCTCGAACCCGCAACCCTGATGACCAGTGAAAATAGCTGTTGGTTGACCCTGCCTGTCTCAAAAGATCAATAGCAACCAAAATTGACAAAATCCCATACGGTGACCCGGTGACCTCAGCGTGGCGGTGTGGTGTGTATAGTGATAGCTATAGTTACACCCATGGTATGAGGCACTTATATCTCATACACACCCCCCGACGAATCGGGGGGGAGTACAGCTCATGAGAATGAAGAATCAGAAGGTGTCATCGCGACACCCCTGGGGAATTTTAATCAGGTACGAAAGACGGTCATCCGCGATTGGTATCACAGCCCTGTGTTGCCGGCATGTTCCGCCGCCGTGACCTTGACACCACACCTGTGCCCACTTAATGGAGGCTGAAGCTGCCCGCCCGCGTTTTACCGTCATGTCTAATCCGTTTTACACATGCGCCGGGTTCACGTGTGCCAACACACCGGGCTTAACGTGTGTATCAGACTCACGCCGATCTTCCGCTTAACACTCCGGAACAGATGTGTTTTTATAGCCGGTGACGCTCTTGTCAATTCGATTTTCCAAGCTAGTCTCAGCAGAGCTTCTTTTCTCCCCACAGCAGTAAGAGAACATAATTTATACCCCCCCCCCACCAGATACATCATGGTGAAAGGTTGACATGCTCTGGTTTGTACTTTAAAGGTAAACACTACTATTACTGTACTAGGGACTTAGACATGACTGTCGGACTGTACCATTAATACACTCTGACTGTTGGATCGTACCATTTACGAATGTGCTGTTTGAAAGCAGTAAAAGTTTACTGGAAAATTCAACAGGAGCTTCCTCTAGCCTTTGGCTATGCCGGACTGATGGTTTGTAGTGTAGAAATAAAAAAGTATATTAGTCATTTTTAACAATGAAATTCACTCTGTGAATGGAAATAAAACTATAGAAATAAAACTATAAACTAATCATCAGTCTGTCAGAGAATGAGAGCACTGCTAATCTTCATGATCTAGGGTTAGAAAGGGTTAGGGATTCCGTAAGATCTACACATACTGCAATCATCAAGGAGGTTGTGTCACCTTTCTTGGCCAATCGGGGTGGCATTGATACCGTTCTCAGCCAATCAGGGTGACATTGCTACCGTTCTCAGCCAATCGGCGTGGCACTTCCGCCTTACCCTGGTTGCCATGTTCCCTTTGCTATCGATTTTAGTCTTGGGCTGTGAAGAGACACAACCTCGGATTTCTGCTTCTGTTTTCACCTGTACAGACACCAGGTCTGTTCTCCCGATGCCTCAGAGCAGTTAGTGTCTTTCCTGGTCTGTGTCTTGGGACCCCCCCATCCATATTTAATGGTTAGAAATAACAAGATTAAATGAAAGTCTTTACCTAAACAGTGCTTTGAAAACACCTCTCTTCCAATCCACATGGCTGATTTTCCACAACACCTTAAATACTTTTTATTTGCAAGTCTTTAAATATTCAGGTAGGGCTTTCCAGTAGGATTCCTGCTGCCAGCATGTCAGATACGTTTTCGTACAAAATCATTACGAGTTATGCTGATGAGTTACTGTAATTATTTCTCGGTGTGTGGAAACAGATTAGAGGATTGGAAAGCTGACGTTATAATGAGTAACGGCAGTGACATTGCCTGGGGTACGTTTTCAGTGCTGGGGGGGGGGGGATATGTGGATTTGGTTTAATGTTTCAGCCAGATTCAGCGTTTGGAGGTTCGTTCATGCAAAGGAGGCACTAGAGCTGAAAATGGTCAGTACCAGAATCCCCCTTCCAGCCTCTGGACTGTCACTCTGGTCATTCGGAGAACATGGGGTCACGTGAAACTTCCCCCATTCAAGGTCTGTGGTCCTGGGCTCTGGCGCATTGCATGCTGGGTAGAATGAACCACAAAAACAGCCTACCCGCGACGGGATGAGAACTGATTCAGTGCCTCAAATGAATAGAACAAAACAGGATACATCAAGGGGTGCATGAAGTAAGAGCATGCTTAGGATGCTGCTGTACTTCAAAATGCGGGTGTTTGAACCCTGGCATGGTTGGCGTAGTTTGACTTACAGTGCTGGCCCACATGATGCAGCGGGACTTGTGGTGCGGAGGTATACGCCAGAGGTGGATAGTTCAGGTTAGCAACGTAAAAATCCAAGACTTTGTTTCAACCAATCAGTTGAGTACTCTGTGACTATGCTCGACTGATTGGTTGAAACAAAATCTTGGTCTGGATATTTAGATTTTGGACCTGAACTATCCACCTCTGGTACATGCTCTCTGAGATGAGCTTCAGAGACTGTTAACCAATGTGGAAAGACCGATAATCAGGGCAGCGATGCTGTCCTCGAATGCGTCACAAATTCAGGGGGAAGGAAGAGTGTGGCTAGAGGTCGAAGGTCACTGAGGACAGGAAACGCATCAGAGCAGGGTCTTGCTGGCACCTGGCACACGTATCCATTCACCATCATTATACAGTAGCCATGAATAGCAGAATCTGTGATCAGAGCATTTGTGTAAATAGTGTTTTGGGAATTTTACTTCCTGGGTAGCTATGTGACATAATTAATCACAATAACCCAAAATAATTCTAATTAGTATATGAGTATATGAAGGTGTATGTTACTCAGACATAAACACTATGTGTGCACATAGTTAAACAGCCAGTAGGTGGGAAGGAAGACACTGTTATGTAGGATGACAGCTCCCATTGTCCGGGAATAGCGTGATCAATCGCAGCTGCTACGTTTTAGTGCAGAGGGTGGGGGCGACACAAGGCCTCTGCCTGCAGACCCCAGGGACCACTGACAAAAGCCTCCTTATTGAGATGAGATGAACTTCAGAGAGTGTGAGGGCAGAACAATAGGGACTGTGGGAATCCGTCAAAGAACAATGAGTCCTCGGCCGCACCTAACACAACCAAAAATTGTCCTTGCTCAGGCCGACCTTTTTGGGAGCGAGCGTCGCTGTGTCCCAGGGGCATGCCAAGAGGCAGCGTGTGACTCACCAACCTCCCCTCGACCCCGGGTCCCGGGAGTGATCTCGAATCACAAAGCAAACCAACACTTGCGTCGTCTTCCGACGCTCATTGAGGGCTCAGACGAAATGACGAGCACTTGCACGACGTTCACGCTACCACGACTCTACCCCCTAAGCCACTAATTAACGATTTAATACAGTGATTCTCAAGTCAGTCCTCGGGACCCCCAGACGGTCCACGTTTTTTGCTCCTTTTCAGCTCCCACTAGGTATTTGGCCTTCTTGATTGGCTGGGTGCTGGGAGTGAGCAAAAACATGAGGATCTTCGACCACTGGGCTGAGAAACACTGATTTAACAGGTCCTCTGGTTGGCAAAACGTTATGAATTTGTGTCAAAGTTCTTAAATCTCACTCGAGAACATCCTTGCGTGACTCTTATTACCAGCAACCCGTGCCAATCAAACCGAATAATCAGTATCAGCAAAGACTGTCAGAATCGGTCCCTGTCCTGCCCCCTGCATGTCAGATCCCTGTTTGGTCATCCCACTCCTAGCGTGTTCTTTAGTCCCTTAGCCCACTACGGGGCTTAATGGACTAAGTGGGTGGCTGTGTAATCTATGCTATAACCAAATATATTATTTAACATTTATGAGTCTTTGTGTATCCTGTGTTAATTATGTATCGGTGTATTCCTGTGCAGATACTTGTTGTTGTTCCTTTGTAGTTTTCCATGTTTGTAGCAATGTTCAGTAAATTTGATATCCACTCTTCCTTGGTGTTTGATCATTTGGTTCCTATTGATTGCCTACACCTGTTCCTTATTGTCCCTGGTCCTTAGTGTTAACTGCCCACACCTGTCTCTCATTGATCTCTATCATGTGTGCTTCTAAGTGCCTGTCCATACTTCATTTTTTTAGTCGGTTATTGCGTTTCTCTGTGTTTGCTTTTTGCTTCCTGCTTCCTATATATGTTGCTGTCTTGTTTCCTGTCTGTTCCCTTTAGATGTTGAGTTAATGTTTGGTCTCCACCTGCCCTATTTTGACCCCTTGTGGTTCCGTTTGTTTTCGGGTCTCCTCTGAAGTTCAGGTTTGTTCAATAAAACCTACTTTTTTTGTCAGAGAGCTTTGATCGTTATTCCACCGTGCCACGCCGTAACAGGAATCTACCAGTGCATTAATTCCCACGAGTGCCCATTTGGATCACTCCACTCGTTTGGTTACTGCCTCCCCCACTTGGAAAGAGAGAGTGCTTTCATCATGTGATCATGTGACAAAATGGGATGTTTGAATTCTTGACACATCTTCTCTTTAAATTATTGGTGTGATTATTTGCCAATTAAAAGCCTTTCAGTGGTTATCAGTCAAGCAGGGAAAATCAGTATGACACTCAAATAAGGTAAAATAAAGTAAATTCAGTATGGAAAAGGATTTGGTTTACAATCGCTGAGACTGATGAATTAATTTAATCACAGACTCCATTAAGTCCTGCCAGGCATAACAGGACTTAACAGATCTTATAAATGGAGAATTGCAGATTCAGATTTAAGAAAGCAGCAACATGCTGTCAGTCATCATCAAACAGATTTCCAAATGTCTGCTTTAAAGGGGCAGTTCAGGCCAAAATCAAAAAAACATGCCTCAGATATTCTGCAGGGCAATTTATCCATCTAGATTATTGCGGTGAGTGTAGCTTTGTTTTGGAGGTATCAGCCGTAAAAATGTTAGTCCTCTCGCAGATATAATGGGACTGAATGACATTCTTTCTGTTGTGACTGAAGCACCAAAAAAAAAAATACATTTAAAAAATTCAACAGCAACGTCTCTTACCAGAAATCATGACCCAGTTACTCAAGATGATCCACAGACTTCGTAGTGAGCAGTTTAATGTACAGACTGTTTTCGTTCTACCTCCACACACCAACCATACTGCGCTGAAGTTAGCATTGGGGCGTTTGTGCTCCTGACAACGTGACCTGATGTAAATAACGACAGTGTCTTTCCCAGCTGAGCTAGCAGTATTGGTTAGCATAAGCAATGCTAACGAATAGCAACAATACTGTGTTAGTTAATAGTAATAATAGCTCGATGCTGTTAGCACACGTAGGACAACTGAGCTTGCAAACGTTAGTGCTCAACTGAGGACGACCTGTCCGCTGGTCTACTGTCAACCGCAGAGGAAGACGGGTAGCGTGTTTTCAAAATGTAGACTTAATGTAGATTCTTAAAGGACTCCCATGAGACAAGTCAAGCATGGTCAATCTGAAGAGGTCAGGATTTTTGTGTTTTATTGAATTTTGGAGATGGGGGAGGCTAGTGGGCTCATATCTGATCTGTTATGATGCTCAATAATCCGAGTGGAACAGCTTATCGACGTGAGGTCTGTCTAAAGATGGTCTTCCTACACTTCCTGTGTCCTGGGTCACCCACCTTTTGAAGCTATCTCTCCTGCTTTCCTCTTCAGATCTATTCTATTCTGGCCTGTTGACTTCATAAGTGGCTCTCTTTGAGAACACCTGATGGATGATTAAATGATAACACCCCATGTAACGGATATTGGACTCTGCTGTGACGGTAGGAGCAGCTGATTGGATTACAAAGAGCCCACTTCATGGTCACTCTGTATGAATTAATCATTTAGAATTTGCCTAAATTTGCTTTTCCTCAGGCTAAAATGACGTTTGGACATCTGCTTTCATTTTTTTCTCCCTGGATTTACATGCTTGTGATGACTTATTACAGAGTAACACATTTTACGGCTTTCGTATTACGAATTATTAGTCTCGCAAAACAAGCCACCAGTTCGAAGGACGCTTATTCGTTCCTGGCGGCCGTTCCCCTGACCACCATCGGCAGGATGTTTGCACAAGACCCTCATGTTTACTGGCAGCCTCAGGTGACGACAAGAAGATAAATGGTGTCGATGTCTTCAGGGAAGGATTCATTCAGCTCAGTTTATTAAAGCCCTGATCATCCTAACATCGCACTAACAGGAATGATTTCATGGATCAGGGATTCTCCGCGATTTGAGACCGGTGGAGCCGCAGACCCCCCTCTTCTTGTCTTTGTTCGGCATCCTCAAGCAGAAGGACATAAGATGAGCATTGGTGGCCATTTCTGCAGTCACCCGCAGCCAGTGTCGCGCCAACCTTTCCTGTATTTCGTTGCACTTACTGTATGTCTTCTGGAATCAGATCCCCATAACGCGTCTAGTTAAGCATGTAGACTGACATTTCGCTCTCTGTCCCTGGGGAAAAGTGCTGGCATCCACTGCCCCATACCGAAGCCATTCCGATGCAGCGGTGTCCCGTTTTATGTGGGGGGGGGGGGGTCAGCACTGCACACTGTTCTGGGCCAGACCTTGCTGGTACCTCAGTACTGACCCAGGACCACGTCCGTGGACACCCCATTTGTCTTTCCATCCCCCGTCACAGTTTCGGGGACGACGATAAAGGTTTGCTTACAAAAAGCAGAGTTTCGCTTTCTCTGAAGGACGTGTGTGATATTAGGGGATCTTGGTGTGCCTAGGTGGGCCAAAGCCACGTGATATGTGGGTTATTTTCTTCTGTCGTGGACGGATCCTGCCCCATTTGGCTTTTCTCAGCTTTCCTCTTGGCTCGTGGTTGGGGGGGGGGGGGTCTTTTGTTTTTCAATCCTCCCTGCTGCTTTTGTTAAAATGGTCTTTGCTCCCATCTGTGTTTCTTCCTCCTATCTCCGTGTCGCACGGTCTGTGCCTGAGGCTGCACACAGCTGTCCGTCTCCATGCCATTTCAGTGCCGGGGTAGATTGGCTCAAGATTTTAGTTCTTGTAATTCTGCCCAAAACGGGGAGGTTCTGTGAGGCCAGGAGAAGTATAGATTCAGCTGGACTAGAGGTGCTGGTTGTTCCATAACATAATTGCTCCGGTACGGCGTATCAATCTACAGTGTGACACATGTGAAAACGTCTATGCTTATTTAAGAGCAGAGAAATTACGTTTTGGTTTTATCCAAAGCAGCCAGTGTAGCCTGCGGTGTTTATATGTCAGTAGTTACACAGCTGGGTGTGTCAAAGCTGACAGGCCAACTCTTGGCCACACTCCTGAAGAGTGTTGACCGAATGCCTTGACTGGACATCATGTGACTCCAGGGATTTCCCTTAAGGGACTGTAAACTTGTAGAGGCCCTTTGGAGAGCCAGGGCTCTGAGGCACTATAGCCAGCGTGTCCTTGGTGTGCAGCCTGGAAGATGAACTGCATCATGGGATAGCTAACGTCTAATCAACCAGGGACACCTTCAAATTAAGATTTGACAATGTGGACCTCTAAAACAGCCCAGGATTTGTAGGTATGGTTAAAATAGCATGCTTTTTATCAAGGCTGAACTTGCAGAATAGTTTTGTTTATCCCCTATAAGCTTCGTAGGAGACATTTTCATTGTCTACATCACCTGTTTTTTTTTTTTTACCACTTTGTGCAGATAGATATGGTGAAGAAGGAGGAGGTGAAGGGATTGGAGGGTGTGACTCAGTAAATGCAATGCGACGATATCTGCACTCCCCACTCTGGGCTGAATCGATCCACCATCTGTCGTTGTCAGGGAGGAGCAGTGGGCGGCCTGAGGGAGGGGAGCGGATCGCGCCACTGAGTTGGGTGGGGTGGGGGGGGGTGTGGAAGTCAGAAGGACCGCGGCCATGACTGTACCCATGTGCCGCCGAAAACCAGCCAACCATCTGCCGGCATGGAGGATGTGACGAAGGGTGTGGATGGAGCCCAGCATACGCCAGGTTCTGCCCAACCCTTGTCAAGGTGTCTGATGCCCAAACCATCTCCAGGCCCTGAAGATAATTTCCAAAAAATTCTTATGAAGGTCTCTGAAGCATTGCTGTCAGAAGGGCCAGTGAGCAATAGCCCAGCCGTCCCAACAATGTTGGACTGTTTCAGAAGTGGTTCTTCCATCTCATTCTGCACAACACACCAAAGGCCAGCCACTAACACCATGTTTGTTAGGAAACCTCTACTGTGGAGCACGCTGGTCACAGACCATCTGATAAATGAATCACAGCGCTGGCTTTTATTTTGTAATTAGATTCCTGTTCAGACCACACCACACTTTTATTTTGTAATTAGATTATTCCACAGACCATGCTGCAGTCCTGTTTCCAGAACGTTCCTATTTTCTCATGAAAGCTGCATTTTCACGTTTTGTAGTTTGTAAATCCCCCCCCCCCAGCCTTTTATCCGCTGCCCGCCATTTAGCTGTCATGCTCGCTGTACCCGAGCCTTTGCATAAAAAAGACGGATAAGTATGGTGTTTGTTTAAGGCGGTCGTTGGGCAAGTTATTAAATCAGTGATGCAAAGCTTTAATTATTCATGCACAATTAAAGCTTTGTTTTAGAGATGGCAATCATATTCCTTGACGGTGCACAATTATAATTAATGATTAGTTACCCTCTGAACAGCAGCTTAAAGCGTGCTATTTCGAATGCATATGGTATACATATTTCATAAGCTGCTAATCACACTGCTGGGAGATCCTCATGCTTCTCTTCAGTGGGAGCGTCTCCGGGACATTAAAGCCGAATTCATTTAAACATATAATCAGCGATTAACTGAAGAGAAAATCCCGTCAAAGAAAATACAATTTCAATCATTAGCGAATATTAACACTGACGGATCCAGCCTCGGCTTTGCGCGTTGAGGAGTCTGTCTGGGTTCCTCCTGGCCAATGGACTGGCATCCTGTCCAGAGTGTGCTGGCAAGCAGCTTTCGAGGTTCTGGATCAGGAGAGCCTAGGATTAGAAGTGAGGGAAAATGGATATCTGGACAGTTACAAGTGCCAGGCTAGCGTTAGCCGGATGGTTAGTCCCGCTCGATGGCTTTGTACTTCAACGGAAGGATTGTGTGGGGTCGTTTGGGTTTATGAAGGTTTTGGGGTTTAATAGAGCCCAACAAGAGGGCCGTGGTGATTAGCAGAACTTCTGTAGATCTCTCCTGCCCAGTGTATTCTCACCAGCGCTAATGAGGGAAGCCAGGATGATTCATGCTATAATCTGCTATTCTACCTTTGGATTTATTTCAGGGACAGATGAGGCTTGTTCTGTAGACCCCCACCCCCCCCCGCCCATGACCCCCAAGCTGCTCCTCCATGTGGGATCTGGTCGCCATGCCGTTCCAGGCCGACTGAAAACACGCTCATTCTGCTCCTTTGTTGACAGATACCAGTTCACGGTGATGGATTCTGGTGTTGCACTGGAATGACTAAGAGGGTTGCGAACCTCAATCTGTAACCATCATTCCTTGTTCGGCTGTCAAATTTATATTCATGTTGTCTAACTCTGTTAAAGTGTGTATGAAAAACATGTCTCTTTGATGCCGCCTCGCGCAAGCGTTCAGGCATGAGTGGCCTCTGTGAGCAGTGCATTAATTAACCACACCATACAGTGGGAAAGAACAATCAGAACTTTGCATTCTGGGATTTTGGGCTTTGTGCATTCTAGAACTTGCCCCAGCGTTCTCCTCCCCCTCCTTCCGTTGCTATGACGATTCCACCCCACTGCTCTCTGCTCAGCATTAATTCCAGCCTATTAGCACAAGCGTATGTCAGTCTAGGATGGACGGAAATGCTGAAAGGCTCGAGGTTGGTACTGAAGGGTCT
Source organism: Gnathonemus longibarbis (assembly GCA_026776665.1). Classification (NCBI taxonomy): domain Eukaryota; kingdom Metazoa; phylum Chordata; class Actinopteri; order Osteoglossiformes; family Mormyridae; genus Gnathonemus; species Gnathonemus longibarbis. The sequence continues at coordinate 3,160,254 of JAODJV010000062.1, read as the reverse complement.
GTCGCTGAGCCTGGAAAGTTGTCAGTTAAATTCTAGAAATAGACAGTTTCCAGAAGGAGACATTTTGCGTAAATTACTCTTATGGTGTAGTTAGACCGATGGGTAAAAGATATAAAATATTAAGCATGTCTACTCAGCAGGTGATGAGACGCATAATGATTATCATGAAAATAGCTGGAGCGTAATTTGTTAAGAATGATGCAGTAGATGAAGGGCAGATACAGCGGAGACCTGCCAACCCAATGGTTTTATTTTCTGTTTAGGCTGTTTCAGTCCCGTCAGATACATTAAGATTCTCATTAGTTTGCAGGCTAATACGGCTCGGTCCAGACGCATCCAGGTGTGCGATAGTGAGATTACATAACTACACACAGCCTGCGGCCCTTCTGTTCTGCTGCGGACATATTCTGGGAGACAGATATTTTGTTGTATATAACTAATTCATGTCAGCATGTAATTCTCTGTAGTCCCTCAGTTGTCACCAGAACACGCCTGCACTGTTTTCCCGAAGCGTCAAGCGTGTGGCGTGATATTTTGCGCATAAACCATATGTCAGTCGTCACTCCAAGGTGACAGTTCCAATGTTCCCTTGCTTTTGTTACACTGCTACCAAACCTGGACCCCCCCCCCAGCGGAATAATCTCCTATCCAGCATTTTAATCTGTCTATTAAGATGCCGATGTGGATGACTGTAAATCCCGCCTATCGCACATAATCGTTCTCCAGTGGTAATCTCCAGTCTGCAAATATTATATTTTAATTTGCTACATTCTGTAAAACCTTCAGAGAAACAGCCCAAAGTACTGACATCATAACACCTTCCGTCTTCAGTCCCCTGCTGCTTAACCCTGACACTCTCAAAATCTGCCAAATACGTGCACCTACACAACGTCAGCGCTTCCCTAGTGCAGTGGGTCAACGGCACAAATGTACATCATGTTATCAGGCTCCCGCGATCACAGCCCAGCTAACAGGGAACGTTCCCAGGACTTTAGCAAATGTCACATAAAGGTCTTTTCAAAGTTGGCAGAGAACTTTTCATTTTCACAAATTACATTTAAACAAAGGTTCTGTCAATGTCAGCATGATAACATTATTACCTGAACACCCTTTTAATGTAATGTTGAAAAATACTGTTTTATAATGAAATAATACATCTATGTGTTGCATGCATTTACTGTGAACAAAAGATCCACCCTTGAACCCATGACCTTGATGTATAAAGCAAAAACATTAGTCATTGTCCTATCATGCATTTGCTTTTGTATCATTTGCATTAATTATTAGTCTTAGTGGTAGTAATAGTTAGTAGAAGAACAACATTTTTGAAACTCTAGAAAAGCCGGAGACTTCGAACTTTTCTGCACACTAATCATGACCATTGACAAACGTTCCAAGAATGAAAAATTGAAAACTAGTTGGATAGTGGATGTGGATGGATGTGGACAACATCATTAGGTGACATTTAATCCTGCGGACAACATTCAGGATCAAGTGGATG